>CM053580.1:368446323-368480986 GCA_028627135.1 Pseudochirops cupreus
TATGGTCAGTTTTTCACAATATGTCCATTGTGGAGATGTTCTGCGTAACTACACATGTACGGCCTGTATTGAATTGCTTGTCTTACCAGTGGGGGTGGGTGATGAGGGAGGAAGGGAAAGAATCTAGAATTTAAAGTTCTAAAATCAAATGTTAAACATATATATGTGTATATATATATGTATGTATGTATGTATGTGTATATATATGTGATTATTATTATTATTATTTACATGTAACTGGGTAATAAGATATACAGGCACTGGGGTAGGGAGAACCATCTTGTGCTACTGCAGTGGTTCTCAACCTTCCTAAATGCCATGACCCTTTAATATACGTATGTGGGTGTATCTGCATGTGGGCAGACCTGCCTGGAGATGGATAGAGGAGCAGTGTCTCGGTTCCTAAGACCATTGGAAATATGTGTTTTCTGATGGTCTCAGGCTACCCCTGTGACCCTTGAAAAGGTCATTTGACCCCCAAAGGGTTCACAACCTACAGGTTGAGTACCGCTGCCCTACTGGAAAGTCAGAGGGGTGACAAGGGAGGACATAAGAGAGAGCAGATTGGGGGAGGAGACATACAGTGGGATCGTTATTTTAGGGTGGTGGGTAGAGGAAAGACAGGGAGAAAATTTATAATTCAAAATCTCATAGAAATGAAGAATATAAACTAAAAATAAACACAAGTTAATTTTAAAAAGACTTAAAAAATAAATTCCATTTAAATCATGTTTGAGAAATGTGGTAAACCCAAGGGGTCCATGGATAGATTTCAGGACCTCTATGAACTTGAACAGGAAAATATTTTGATAACTGTATTTCACTCTAATTGTTTTTTTTTAATCCTATGTATTTTATTTTGTGCATCTGTTTTTGTCCTTTGTTCTCAAAGAGGTTTAATGAAATCAGGAGGGTGATTTCTTGACTTGCAAGTGAACCGGATTTAAGTGAGGCAGGGCTTTGCACAGTCATTAATCTCATTCTCCTCCAGAGTCATCAGAGTCCAGTGGCAAGACATGGCCTTAGTTGTATATGCCATTTGTCCCATAATTCCTGTTAGATACTGTACACCTATAGCTAAGTGGTATAGTCGATAGAGTGCAGGGTCTAGAATGAGGAAGAGCTGAGTTCAAATCCAGCCTTAGACACTTACTAGCTTTGAGCCCTGGCAATGACCCTGGATGCAGTGGGAGACCTTGACCTTTTTAAGCTAAGGTCTTTCCTAGGTCTCAGTTTGTCTGAGTCAATGGCAGAATGAAGGTGAATAGCAACGCTGCTCAGGCCAGAAACTTAGGGGTTCTTCCCCTCCCAGACTGATTCCTTTATGAAGACAAACTAGGCCATCTTTTGCCTCAATTCTTACCTAGTCTTTTGTTTTGGCAATGGAATTTGGAGATGCCCCTGTATTGGCTTGTTTTTTGGGTTGAGTGTTAAAAGCCAGAGCTTGTGAATCCCACTTGTGGGATGGACTTGTTGACGCGAAGAGAGAGGGCTGAACTGGGGGGAGCCATGAATTGGGAGGGAGGCCCAGGCCTAGAGGAGGCTGGAAGGACTTTGGGAGAGCAGGATCCAGGATCGTGGAGCCTGAGTTGCTGAGAGAAAGACTGCTGAGGGCCTGTTGGAGCTGCCCAGGACTTTTGAGAACTGCCACCCAGAGCTGCCGAGAACTGAGGAGGCATGGCTGTGATGCTGGCATTTTGTCTGTCTGTTTTGCAGATTCACCTGCTGGTGAAGGACAGTGCTGCTATTGTAGAGGTCCTGGAACCTGGCTGTTGGTTACTGACTAAATGAATGTACTGTCTAGGGGTGGAGTAGTACCTGGATTGAACTGAGAACTTACTTGCTAAAGGCAGAAGCCCTGAAGGAGGATTTTCTTGTGGTTCCTGCACAGAAATCCTGGAAGACAGCCTTGCTGTTGTTTTCAGGGATTCTGGGACTGTTCTACAGGCAGAGAGTGACTTAATGACGACACTGGCTATGGCTTTGTTGAGCCTTGTCTCTCCAGGAACTGAGATAGCTGAGGGCTTGCCTGAGTGAAGATGAAAGAAGGCCCTTTCCTTGGGTATTCAATGCTGAGCTTAACCTTGTTGTAATTTGTTGTAACTTAAGGGTGGATGGCCTTTTGTGTTCTCCTGCCCCTTTTGAGATTCAGGAGTGGGAAGCCTTTGAGTGTTTTTTGTGCTCTGTGATTGACTTGCTAAAGGCTATGAATGTTTGCTGAATAAGTGAGGTTTACTGTGCTGGTAATCCGAACCTTGTAAGTTGCCTTTGCTTGGCATTACACCTTTGTACATTTAAAATCATCGAGAAAAGGGTCCACAGGTTTCACCAGATTGTCAAAGGAGGCAGGACACAAAATAATTTAAGCGTACCAGTGGTGGACAAATACAAACTATATTTAAGCACTTCCAAGAAAGCAGAGCTCACTGCATTTTGAGGCAGTACATTCCATTGTTAGACTGTTCTAGTGATTAGAAAGTTCTTACCTGGTGTAGTGGAGTGAGAGTCAGGAGAGAAATTCAAACACTGGCTCTGACGCATCTGTGTCAGTGGTGACAGGGCACTCAGACTTTCTGAGCTCCAGTTTCCTCATCTATTAAACAGGTAGATCTCCCAGGGCTTTTGTGATGAGGCAAATAAACTGCAAAGGGGTTAAGTGGCATGGCTTAAAAAGCATAGTAAGTGAAGCAGGACTAGAACTCTGGCTTCCTGATTCCCAGGAGAGTTTTAAGCTACATTATAATATTTGCTGCATTTGTCTTGGCATGTATTGGAGGGGTTCCTGCCATCTTTGTAAAGTTTAAAAGTGATATAGCGATATGAGCTATTATTTACATATAAAAGAAGGCTCAAATAAATGTCTGATAGAAAAAAATATCCTGGTCACATGGTGAAAGCAAGAGAAGACCAGTGGGATTAACGTTGTTACACTAGTGTCCTTACAATGTCATAAGAATACAAGGATGGTCCCAAGCACATTTGTTGGATCTTCTCTGATACTTCCTGGAGGACAAGGACGAGAGGTGCACTGCGCTGGCAGGCTTGGTTTGCTTGCAATCTGTATCATTATAGGGAATGGTAACATTTTTAAGATCATATGTTATTGTTGTTTGCTCTTAGTTCTCTAAAAGGACCAAGACATGTGGAAGGTGATGCTATGACTTGCAAGTGAATTGGATTAAATGAGGGAGGGCTGGGCAAAGTCACCAGCCTCACTTTCTCCTCCAGAGCCATCTGGGTCCAGTGGCCAGATATAGATCAGGACAACTGGAGATGGCCCAGGATGCAGTGGGAAACCTTGGCCTCTTTAGGCTAAGGTCTTTAACAGGTCTCAGTTTCACTGAGGCAATGCTCATTCAGTGTTTAGGGCTTGAGTATTATTAACATATAGTAGGAATCTGCCCCCATATAGCTTTCACCCATTGGTCCTAATTTTACCTTCTGGAACAACACAGAATAATTCTACTCCATCTTCCAATGTGACACCTCTTCATATATTAGAAAAAAAAATGTGTCTCTCCTATATCATCTTTTCTACCGGATAACCATCTCCAGTTCTTAGAATGTCTCAGGCAACTTGGTTTCCAAATTGGTCACCATGCTAGTAACAATCCTCTTCATGAACTCCTGTTTGTCTGAAGCATCCCACTTAAAATACAATGTCCCAAACTCAATTTGGCACTGCAGAGCGGATGTGAGCCACACAAAGCACAGAAGGATCGTTACACTAATGCAAGCCAAAGCTGAATTCCCCCTCCTCCCATTTTAGCAACTATCCCTATATTGGTTCATGTTAAGCTTGTGGTTAAAATCATTTTCATATAAATGCTATTGATCTTGGAATTTCTCAATCCATACTTGAATAGACAACTTTACACTAATCCTTCCTGAATTTCATTTCATTGATTGTAACAAATCTCAACAGCCTCTTTGGATCTTTTAAATGATAAATTCTCTCATCTAACATGTTATCAATCTCTCCTAGCATTTTAAATGCATGAATATGGTAAGCATGTTTTCTGTCTTTATCTAAGCAACGGAAATATAGTGAGCAAGCCAAGAAAGATTCCATGGCACACTTCGATAAATCCTCCTACCAGTTTGATTTGCATCCATTTTTCACCACACTTTTAATACAATCACTCAAGTAGTTTCCAGCTTACAAACTATATTATTATTCAATCCACATTTCTTCCATTCTGTATAAAAATGTCTAAAAGGATAAGTGGTGAGATTTTATCAAATGCCTTCCTAGAAGCATGATACAGTATGGCTATGACATTTGTTTGACCTACCAAAATTGTGATGAGATTAAAATATATAATTCTGTTTAATTTAATGTCTTTTGCTTTGAAAAAATATATAATACCAATACAGTAACCCTATCTTAAAAAAAAACAAAACAGGAGAAATGAGGTTAGATGTTTTCTTAGTAAGGTCTTTTAGGTTCCTAATTATTCCCACCATTTGTGTTTACAGTGTAATTGATTATAACAGCTATAGCAAGCTAAATTCTCCTATAGCATTTAAAATCTAGATGGTCACTGGGGTTGCTTCCAACTGTCAGATTCTGTGGTTCTGTGAATCTAGGTCTAGATGAATTACATTTCAGAAAACCAAAAGAATTTCAGGTATGATCTTAGAACCTAGAAATCAGAAAAGAATGAGGAAGGCATCAGAAAACTAGAGATGAGAAAACTTTGCCCTAGTTTTATTAAAAAGTAAAAACAAGACTGAAAGTCTTTTACTTTTCTTTAAGTGAGAGACTTCTACTTTTGCTTTTACATATTCCTTTAACATATTCATAAATGCGTAGTAATGTTTCCTTATCTCCAGACGACACCTTCCTCATTTGCCATGCTTTCTATCTCAAAGGTAACAAACTATCATTTCCACAAATGACTTTGTAATTCCTTTAGTTTCCTGGAATGTAATTAGTCCAAGCTTGGATTCCAAAAGTTATAGAACAAGTTAGTTTGTTATGTTTGCAACAAAAATCTCGAATGGATTATTAAACATTTTGTAAATTGTTCAGAATGCTCCACCATATGACATTTAGCATGATGGTTGCATTAATGTAATTTATTTACTCCTGAGGATCCTCCTCAAAACTTCCATTCACACAGATGAGACTTAGGTCCTGGAGCACGCTACACCTCCTTCTTAGGCTTGTACTTGTATCCCTTGAAGTGTTAGGGAATGATTAATGCTATCAGCTTCAATTCCCACTGTTAGGCTTCCCCAAGATTATCTATCAGTTGAAAATAATTATACCAAAGTACCTTTAAGTAGCTTTTAGAAAGAGGTATTTACTAACATGATTGGGATAAAATATCCTTCCACATCCCCTCCCTCAATTTTCTCCCAATATCTGTGGCATACTCTCCTACAAGTACATACAGAGTATGTGGGCTCAAGATTAGAAACTACATGTGACAAAAGGGGAAATTATAGCTTCTGGTTGTGGGAAGTCTATTGATTCATGTGATTACATTATGTGGTGGTGATGAAGTTCTCCTTAGGCATGGTATAGTTCCTATAGAACCATGAACATATACCTTAACTATCCTTGACTCCCAATGTTTCTGTCATCAGCTGATCCAGGGAAGCTGCTAAGACATTTTGATGGGAAGATTTCAACATCTTCCAGATTCTTCGAAGTTCACAAGGGCCTCCTTCAGTCAAAGCAGGGGCAGAATGAGGGAAAAAGACCTCAGCCAGGGTCATATCTAAGGCTTTTCCTTTCTTCCTAATTCTAAACCCTGGTAGTGTCTTCTTAGAGGCTTTACTGGAAAGCTAAGCTTTCTCCAACACCAAAAACTACTCCCTTGATAACGTATGCAAGATCCTTAGGGAATAACAATTTTCTTCAGCCTACTTGAACCCTTTCCTTGTACAATGTCACTTCAATTCCAAGTACTTTTCTCACTTAGGCTAAGTCTGTGATAAGTTGAGTGAAACTAAAACCTATCATTGAGATTGATTATTTTCATCTGGTTAAAGTAACAGACATCTTATCACTTATTTTAATTGGAGTGGGGCGATTCAATTTGGTAAATCAATCAGCTCCACTGATGTTAATATTTTATGGTAAATTTTTTCTTCATTTTAAACTTAAATACAAAACAAGGGAAAAAAAAAAGAACATTGCCAGGTATGCAGCAGAACATATCTTATATTAAGGTTATTTTTTAACTCTCCCCCTGCTATCTACTCTTGCACTCTCATCCCTATTCATTTTTTTTTTTTGAGAGGGAAGGCAGGGCAATTGGGGTTAAGTGACTTGCCTAAGGTCACCTGGCTAGTAAGTGTTAAGTATCTGAGGTCTGATTTGAACTCAGGTCCTCCTGACTCCAGGGCTGGTACTCTATTCACTGCACCACCTAGTCACTCCTCCCTATTCATTTTCAATCTAACCTTTCACAATCCCTTTCTTTCCTTCTGGATTTGAGATCATAAAATTTCAGTGCTAGAAGGGAGCCCAGAGACAATTTAGTTCAAAATATACTTGGATAAAATTTACCTTCATACTATAAGAAGTTGTCATTCTATCTGTGCTAGAGAACACCCAATGAGGAGGAAGTTAACCATCTCTGAAAGCAGATCATTCTATTCCATTATTAACAAAACCTCCTTAATCCTAGTGTTCATCACAGTGCACTTTTAGTGTATTACAACAAGTAATTACAAGTATTACAAACAAACATCAACACAGACAGAGCAGACAAACAGAGTGCCAGGATACCACAAGTTTTCTCCTTCTTGACTCTGCCACCCCAAGAGTCCTCTTTTCAATTCTACTTTCTGTAGCCTGGGGTTCTCCTTATCTATGATCATTAGCTCCTCCCCAGGAGTTCTAGGGTTCACAAGTTGTGGGGTTCACACGATCTGTTTCTTAACAGACTTGATACAAGGCTCAAAAGAAACTTGAACTGAAACAAGGTGTTAATTCAATAGCTGAAATGAGGTGTGAATGACTTCTGTGCTTGTCATTACAAGGGCTAGAAGGAGGATCAGTTATATTCCTTCATCCTCACTTTGGAATCTATCCTCTGCTTCCATCACACTTCAATCTCTCCTGAAGTTTATTCTGTCTATCACCCAAACTTACTTCTATTTTGTGTATATTACAATCTGAATTGTTTAACTGTATAGACACACTGGTCATCTTAGAGAGATTCCATTTGTCTTCTTCATTAGACTCAGCTGTGTTAGTGTGTCATCAGGATTTCATTGTTGAGAATATCTCTTCTCTCTTTAAATATCATCTCTACAGAATTTCAGATCATAAGCATCTACCTATCCTTTATCTGAAATCTTTGTAAGATACTGGCTTCAGTTCCATGGTATCTATCACACCATACCCAGATTTTCCCTTTATGAGCTCTAAGATAACATGCTGAATGTCTTCCAAGGTTCCCATCATTTGTATTGTAGGTAGTCATGGAAGTTCTACCTTAGGCACCATCTAAGCCAACTGACTTTCTGTTACCTCATTATTTTGAGTTCTGGATATAGAGTCTCAGAGCTATATGTGTTATAAATAGTAATTTGCATTAATTAATTATTGAATTGTGTGTGCTACAAAAGGAGTCCTTTGTGGCAATACTTTTCTAAAATTAGTCTACCTATTATTTCTCATTTCTACCAATACTGGAACAACCTGAATGCCTTTTCTGTTTTCAGTACATTTTTCTAAAGTATTAGGCTTTCTCTTTCACATTATTTTAAGTCCTATATAAATATTCAGTTCTCAAAAAATGACATAGTACTATTTTTCTCTTTACCTTGATTACAAATAATCCTGAGAACATCCCTTTCATGTGAATACCTTCATTCTGATATAGCTCCTCCTAAGGGGAAAGCTTGTGAACAGAAATGCCATTCTCTATTTGATAGTCAGGGGAAAAAAATGTCTTAATTTATTGCCATTCCTATTTTTTTTCCAACAATAGCCCTAGACAATCAGATTACTCAATCAACTCTTGACATATTTTAAATAGTTCTTATATACTTACGAAATAGTACTCTCTCTCTGTGTATATATATGTATATGTGTGTGTACATATATTTGATACAGATACATACATGCACAAAATTAGTTGCACTCTTTGAAAGTTTTTGAAGTGGAAACAGTTTTCTTGAAGTAGACAAATTCAGATCAAGATTTACGTAGATAAAAATTACAAATAATATGCTCCTTTAATAAAGGTAATTCTTTTTATTTTAAGTTAAGTACATGGCCTATGATGAGAGGTAGCATGGAATAATGGATAGAAAGAGAGCTGACCTTAGAGTCAAAAAGTACCAGGTTCAATCCTCCCCCTGAGACATTGACTAGGAGATCCTGGACAAGTCACTTTATCTCTTAGTACTCAAGCCAGTGGTGTCAAATAGAAATAAACTACAAATTGACTTAAGAACCATAAATGAATATTATGTATGTCGTATTATATTTTTACTTATTTTGTTAGACATTTCCCAATTATATTATAATCTGGTTCTGCCTGCGTTTGGGAGCTCTGCAGGCTGTGAGTTTGGCAGCTGTACTCTAAGCAACTCTCTAAGACTTTAAGTTGCAAGGAAATGATGACCAACGTTGGTAGAAGGAATATCATCATCTGCAAGTTCCTTGTGCTAATGAAATCACAGGTCCAGTCTCTATCTCTCTGTAGAAAATACTCCACTGGATTGTACAGTTTTTTTCATTTCTATACCCAGAATATTTATAGTAGCATTCATGATTAATATGCATTTATACAAAGTACTATAATAATGCTCTCCATTATAGTTTGTTACATTGTAAGAAACTGTCTACCTTGTCTTTCCATAATCTTAGATCTTTCCTGGTGTCCTAAATCAGAACTTTTATTCACTCAACATACAACTAACATTTCTTTTGTCTGCTTTGTATAGGAGCCTAAACTAGTCACTGGGGATGTACAGATGCATATGATACAGAAATTGCTTTTAAGGAGTTTACAAACCAATATGGGAACAGGGAGGGGAAAATATTGCATGAATAGCTTTGGCATAAGGACAAAGACTAAGTTCAGACAAAGACCTAGGCAGAGATTCCTTTCATCTGCTGTGGTTGGGGAAGCTTTCGAGGAGGAGATGGTACATGAGTTGGATGTTGAAAGAAAAGGACTTTAATAGGTGAACATGGGAGAGGTCTATTCTAAGTGCAAGGTGGGCCGTTTAGGCATTTTGGCAATGATTTTTTTTTTATCATTTATCTACCTATTATTAATTATTTCTACCGTTACTAGAGCAACCTGAGTGGCTCTTCTGCCTTCTTTTTTTTTCTCCCCTGAATAAAATTTAGGCTGTCTCACATAATTTTCAATTTTACATAACCAGTTACCAAAAAGAAAAAAAATGGTGTAATGCTATTTTTCTTTTTTTTACTTAGAATTACAAATAATTCTGAACATATCCCTTTTATGTGGATATCTCCACTCTGATATGGCACTTCCTAAGGCCGAATTTTATAAACAAAAATTACTTCTATGGGGAAGCACAATCAATATTTTAAGCAATGACTTAGTGACTTTCAGAACAACTGCAACATAATGTGAAAGTAGGAGGCTGCCTTTTTAGACATCTGAGGCCTGGAGAATTGTTTCCAAGACTCTTCCCTGTGGTTTGCTCCTGAGAATTCCTGGCCTCCTTCTCCATTGTTTCTGGTTGCTGTTTCACATCTGTTGTCTTCCCTAGTATCTGGTTTTCTAGTTTTATCTAAACGTTTTTCTCCCTCTTCCTCAAATTTCACTCTTAAGCCCTCTTGATTACATTTCTCTTTTCTATGAGGTTATGATAAACCAGTCTTTGACCCAGAGATGAAAACACAGAGTAGATTCTTTCTCTGAAAAGCAGCATGTGAATGGTGAGGAGGGTCAGCGGGAGAGGCAACAAGGAGAGGCTATGTTTGTAGCACAGCTAGGTCCTGATTAGTAAGAATAATTATTTCTGCAAAGTTGTCACATTATTCAAATTCACATTGCATTAGTTCTATTGGGCTGGATCCTATTTTTATATTTTACATAATTTTAACTTCAAATAGCGCCTATTTGAATATATGTAACCACTTCATGGGATTTGCTATTAGCACTAATTACTACCTAGCTGCATCTTCAGAAAGTAGGGGAGAATTCAAAATGAATTTTACTAATTGGGAAAAAGTAAGCAAGGGCTGTTTAAAAAAGAAGAACATATTCAGGATAACTGTACTTAAGGAAAAAACAGCCTGAAACAGAAACACAATACAAAGCATAACCAGTACAATCTTAGAGGGGTAAACTATTTGTTTTGTCTTCCTTCTCCTACATGTCCTGCCCATTCAATCTTCACAATTCAATTCACTTCATTTCAATTAATATCTCTGTGTGAGATCAGATATGATCATGAATAAAGAGCTGGCCTAAGTGAAAGGGTGGCTTGTTTAAACAAGCTCAAATATTGCCCTGCCTTTGACACATTCTGATTCTGTGATTCTGGACATATCACTCTTTAAAAAAATTATTTATTTATTTACTTTTAGTTTACAACATTCAGTTCCACAAGCTTTTGAATACCAAATTTTCCCCCCTCCCTTTCCCCCCCACCATGGAGACATGCAATCCAATAGAGGTTCTACAAATACCTTCACATTAAACATTAACCAAGTTGTAAAGAGGAATTATAACCAATGGAAGAAACAAGAAAGAAGAAACAAAACAATACCAAAAAAGAGAGAGAGAGCAAGTAGTTTGCTTCAATCTGCGTTCAGATTCCATAAATCTTTCTCTGACTGTGGACAGCCCTTTCCGTCATGAGTCTTTCGGAGTTGTCTTGCAGCATTGCATTGCTAAGAGGAGTCCAGTCTATCAAAGTCAGTCATCATAGATACAATGAGTCTGTAATTGCATACAATGTTCTCCTGATTCTGCTCCTCTCATTCAGCATCAGTTTATGTAAGACTCTCCAGGTTATTATGAAGTCTGTCTGCTCCTCATTTCTCATAGCACAATAGTATTCCATTACATTCATATACCACAACTTGCTTAGCCATTGCCCAATTGATGGGCATCCCCTTGATTTCTAATTCTTTGCCACCACAAAAAAAAAACTGCTATAAATATTTTTGTACATATAGGTCCTTCTCCCACTTGTATAATCTCTTTGGGATATAGCCCTAGAAGTGGTATTGTTGGGTCAAAGTGTATGCACATTTTTGTAGCCCTTTGGGCATAGTTCCAAATTGATCTCCAAAATGGTTGAATCAGTTCACAACTCTACCAACAATGCATTAGTGTTCCAATTTTCCCATATCTTCTCCAGCATTATCATTTTCCTGTTTTTTCATGTTAGCCAAGCTGACAGGTGGACACATCACACTTAACCACTCAGCAATAGTAACTCTCTAAGATTCTCAGTTACAGAATTAGTTGCCTGTCTGATTTAATTTAGGGACCTCTTCACCAGGAGTTCTCTTTAAAAATGATATGTGTGTATATATATGTGTGTGTATATATATATGTATACATAGTTAAAGAAAAGCAGACATTGAACTATGTGCTGGTGCTATAAAGATAAAAATATTTCTCAGGTCTGTCCTTCTCTTTCCCATGCCCACTACTCTGGTTCGGGCCCTTATTACCTCTCTCCAGGACTAGTATCCAATTGTTTACCTGCTGTCAATACCTCTAGTTTTTTCTCCAGTCTTTCACACAGTTACCAAATTCATCTCACTAATTCATAGACTTGACCATGTCTGTTCTGTGTTCACAAACTTCCACAAGCTTCCCATTGTCCACAAGGTGAAAAAGAAACTCCTTATGTTGACCTTCAATACCCACAATAATTTCATTCCCGACTACCTTTTCTGCCTTCTATCCCTCCAATTCATATACTCTGTACTCCAGTGCTCTCTATTCTTGTCCTGCCCTTCTCTATACAACATCCCCCATTTTGGAAGAAATATTTCCCTTATCTCTAACATTTGAAATTTTCTTCACCCTTCGAGGCTCAGATCATGTGATCTCTTCCATAATGACTTCGTAATCTTTCCAGGTTAGAATATATTTCTTTCTCTCTCCTCGAATTTTCTACATTGTACTGTTGATATATCCTTCACATTTAACACCATTTTCATCTGTATTGTAAATATTTATGTATATGTCTTAAGCACCTCTCCTAGGTTGTAAGGTCCTTGAAGGCAGACATATTACAATTTTGTTTCATCTTTATAGCCTTATAAGGTTACTTCACACAGAAGGTAATTAATGAAAGTTTGCTTAATTGAAGTATGAAAATCAGTGTGGTACAGTGGATAGAATGTAGACCTAAGGCCAGCATGATCTAGATTCCAATACCACTTCTGACACTGGCTAATTGAGCATGGGAAAGAAATCACTTTACCTATTTACATCTGTTTTCTCATCGGTAAAATGGGGATACTAATGCCTGCTTTACAGTGGTTGTAAAGCTCAAAGAAAGATATATAAAAATGATTTGTAAATTTTAAAGCATTGTATTTATCAGTTCTTTTTATAGCAGAAAGATGAATGAACTGTGAGAAATGAGACTTGTTCTAGTCCTAGCCCTATATACACTAGCTAGGTTATATACTAGTCATATAGAGTCATATACTAGCTAGGTTACTTTGTGAAAGATTGAGCCTAAAGTCTCAATTTCCTCATTTGATAACAGGAGTAATAACAGCTGCTTGGTTTACTTCACATGGTTTTGAAGTAGCTCAAATGAGATATTGTGTGAAAGCATTTACAAAAGTATGAAATAATACATAGTATATTTTATTGCTATTAATGGTGATTATTGTTATTATAAGTATGATTTCCCCAAAAGACCCAAAGAATATGGAATAATATCACAAATGAGCAATTTTTTCACTGGATTTGAAACAAAATGGATGGTGTTCTGATCTCTGAATTAGAGTATAGAATTAATAACTTGAGCAAATCATTTTCCTTCTCTGAGCCCCAGTTTCCCCAGTTGAAAGATGAATTAGATCAGTTGACTCTGAAGCACTTTCCAGTGACAAAGCAATGATCCTATGTGTAAGATAATAGTTACATAACGATTTTGTGTTTAAGAGTAACAAAGTATTGTGCCTAGCTCTAGGCTTCAAAATTAGAGTAAAATCAGATTATTCATCTTGGAGAGAGGAGAAAGCAATTTATTAATAACCCACAAATATAGACAGTACCACTACTGTCCTCCAAACTTGGAGGACTCTGGGTTCAAGTCCTGCTCCTGATACATATTGCTTTCATGACCCTGGGCAGTTAACAACTAGTCAGTCCTCTAGGCAACTTTAAGACTATCAATCTATAAATTAATAAACATTTATTAAATGCCTACTATGAGCCAACCTCTATGCTAAGTGTCAAAAGAGTCAAAAGAGAGACACTGCCCGCAAAGATGGGTGATAATATGCAAATGAATATATACAAAGCAAGGAACAGACAGGATAGACAGGAAATAACTAACAGAAGGAAGGCACAAAAATTTTTAAGTGAAAAGATAAGAAGTTACACTTTGAACATGTTGAGTTTAAAATGACAACTGGACATTGAGTTCAAGATGTCTGAAAGACATTTGGAGATGTGAGCTTGAAAGTCAGCCAAGAAATTGGGGTAGCAAAGGTAGATTTGAGAATCAGCAACATAGAGATGGCAATTAAGTGTATGTGAGCTGTTGAGATCACCAAATGAAATAGGATGCAAGGAGAAGAGAAGGAACAAAATAGAGCCCTAAAGGATACCCTGAGGTTAAAAGCGGGATCAGGGAGAGGATCCCGCAAAGGAGACAGAAGAGTGGTCAAGTAGGAGAAGAACCAGGAGAGAGCAGTGTCCTACAAACCTAGGGAGAAGAGAGTATCAAGAAGGAGAAAACAATCAATTTGTGTCAAAGGTGGCAGAGAGGTTAAGGAGAATGAGGATTTTAAAAAGGCCATTGGGTCTGGCAACTAAGAGATTGTTAGTAACTTCAGAGAAAATAGTTCTGGTGGAATAATAATGTCAGAATCCAGACTGTAAGGGGTTAAGAGAAGAGTGAAAGAGAGAAGAGGCACGCAATGTAGATAGCCTTTTCCAGGAGTTTAACTACAAAGGGGAGAAGACTATAGGATGATAGTTTGTGGGGATGGAAAGGTCAAGTGAAGGTTATTGGTTTTGTTTGTTTGTTTCCTGTTTTCCCAGAGTAAAGGCGATGGTCATATTTGTAGGTAGGAAGAAATGAACCAGTAGAAAGGGAGAGATTGAAAATAAGGGAAAGTGGGACAGCTAGGTGGCACAGTGAATAGAGTTCTGTTCTGGAGTCAGGAGGTCCTGAGTTCAAATTCAGCCTCAGACACTTAACACAAATTAGTTGTGTGACCTTCGGTAAATCACTTAACCCCAATTACCTTGCCTTCCCTCTCCGAAAAGACCAAAAAATAAAAGAAAAGAAGTGGAAGAGTAGGAATGATGGAGAGGTCAGTCTCTTGGAGGGGATGGGATGGAATGGGATTACTTGAACTTTGCCTTGGTAAAGAGTAAAGTCACTTCATCATGTAAGATGGGGATGAAGGGAGAGAGTGGCAAAAGGAATCTGAGAGATAGGAGATAAGGAAGAGGGAAGAAGAGAAATCTCACAACAAATGGACTCAAGAAAGTGCCATCTCTGATATTTACTAGCTCTGAATTGGTTGAGGGAGTTTACTCACCTGGGAGTACTCTATAGAAATGAGATGATGTATCACCAAGGCAATATTCACAGCACTGATGGTAACTATGACTATGCCGGCATAATTCTAAATTGCAAAATATAACAGATGCTCCATATAGAAGAAAGAAGCAAAACATTTATTCAGACACCAGAAAGCCAAATCCTAACACTAGAAAATTGAATCCATCATAGAAACAAAGAAGTTAATATACCTATCACTGCAGGAAGCAACACTATCCCAAAGTCTTCCCCCTAGTCTAGTCTTCTCACAAAAAAAAAAAAAATCACAATCCTAGCTATCAGGTTGCCTGTGGCCTCTCTTTCCCTCCACTCTAACTTTTCTGACTCATTTCATGCTCCATCCCTTCCTGCTCCACCCATTCAGCAAATTCCTCCCACCGCAGGCTTCATGTGATTACATTTGGCCTATTAAGGGGCAGGAAAGATATTCAAATTCCCATTACTATTACAGATGATTAAGTCCAGTCTGTATCCCTAGACATCAAATATAGGAAGGGTTGTTCCAGAGAAGCTTGAATTGTTCTTAGTCTCCAGTGAAGATGAAGCACCATAAAACAGATTTTAATTCTAGAGTGTGGAGATTTAGGGTAGATTTCAAGAAAGATGCCTTGATGGTTTTAACTATTTGGAGGACCTAGGGAATAAAGCTGGCATCTCCTTCTATGGAGAACATTACGAATAGGAAATATATCCCTAAGTCTTACTTAAAGGTAGCTAGGAGAAACTAAATAACTCCTCCCCACCCCACCCCCCCTGCCCCATGACAGTAAGATCTATATTAGATAATGCTTTACAGTTTACAAATACTTTAATGGATTTTAACAATTTTATTAATGAATATATTCTCTCTACTGATGGTAATCAGTAGAGATTGTAATCCATCTATAATTTCTCATCCTATTCTACTCTTGTTCATGTCCTAATGTGTATTTTCCATTGAAATGGTGAAATATTCTTCACCCAGTAGTCTATGTGGACTTTCTGAAAGTTTTCTTGATATAAAAAGGACACGCCTAGCACTCATAGACTGTTGTTTATCAATAATCTTTTCCTCTCCCTACATGATCATCCCATTGCCTTTTCCTGTCATGAATTTTAAATTACACCTTTTATAATTTTTCTCCTTCACAAGTCAAGTCAACAAGAATTGATTCCTTGTAATTTGTTGGGCTTGGGAATAGCGGTTTTCACTCTACACTACAAAGCAGTAATAATTAAAAGTGTTAACAGTGTTGAAAGAATAGAGAAGTTGAGATACAGAAAATATTTGGCATATAATATATAGAAGCAATGAACCTCATAGCATATTGTTCAATAAACCTAAATTCTCCTGCAATGGGACAAAAGACTCATTCAACAAAAACTACTGGGAAAAGTGGGAAATAGTCAGACAAGAATTAAGGTTAGACCAGAGATTCTTAATCTTTTTTGTGTCGTGGACACTTTTGGTATTCTGTTAAAACCCATGGACTCCTCAGAATAATATTTTTACATTCATAAAATAAAATGCATAGGATTAAAAAGGAAACCAATTATATTGAAATGGTTGGGTATAGCAGGTAGGTAGAGCATGGTTAGGAGCACAGGACTTGCAACCTGGAAGACCTGAGTTTTTCCTGCCTCAGATGCTTACTGTATATGTGACCTTGACCTTGACCCAGGGGCAAGGCAATCACGAATTTGTGAAATAAGGAAAATAAGGGAACTTACTCAGCAGAGTCATTGTGAGGATAAAATGAGATATTTGTAAAAGTTTTCCAAACCTTAAAGTGTTATATAAATGCTAGTATATATGTATATAAGCACATACATGTTTGTATTATGTATATGTGTATATATACATATATATGTGTGTGTGCATATACATATATATGTGTATATATACATATATATACATGTATATGTGCAATAAGAACAACATTGTTAAGAAAAACAACTAAGAAAGACCTAAGAAGACTGATCATACAATGATCAATCCCAATACAGGGGACAGATGACGACACACGCTGTTTACCTCCTGACACGTCTCAATCTGCGGCTTGAGTTCATCACCTCATTGTCAGGATGTAGTCATGGCCCTTGAGGGGATTTGTTTTGCCTGACTACGCATATTTGATACAAGGTTCTGATTTTCTTTTCTTCAAAGAGAAGAGGGCAGAGTTGGTGGGGGATAAGAGGAGAGATAAAGATAGAATTACCAAAATGAAAACAAAAAAGAAAAGAACAAGAGAACATTGTATACAATAACAGCAATATTTTTTTAAGAATTACTTTGAGCAACTAAGTCATTTTGACTATTATAAATGCACAAATTGAAAATAAAGTAGGTATAAAGACAAACACTATCTGCATCCGGAGAAAGATCTGATAAATGGAAGTATGTGTGTCTAATGGTAGCTATCTCTAGGGCAGGGACAGGAGGTGAAAAATGGGGGAAAAAAATTTACATGACAACCGCTGCATATCTGGAGGGAATCGCAAGTTGTACATGGTAGATCTGCAGTTTCGTGTGTAATCATCTTTTTATTGCACTATGTTAATGGAAATGCTTGTTTTGTTCCATGAATTGAAAGTAAAATAAATTTTAAAAAATAATAAAGAACTAAGAAAAGAGGGTAAGTGAAACATTTTTAAATGCACATAAGAGAACAGAAAGAAAATCAGTAGGAAACACAGCAAATAGGACATCTTCAGAAATCAGAAGGAATTTGTTATGAAGTTGGAGAGTGAAGCAAGCTTTACACGGTATATAGATTCATGACTGCATGGATAAGTCATCTTTTGGGGATCTGTTTCATTTGTGGAAATACTTATTTTATTTGGTATGTGTTAAGTCCAGAATGAAAATCAAAATCAAACTAAAAGATGCTTCTTTATTTTAGGGAGAATCTGGGTTGGTTGGTTGGTTTTTATAGAAACTATCCAGTTTCCCATAAGCAATCCTACTTGCTTTTATCTTCCTGTTCAACTCTGAGGCTGAACTCATCATCCATTAGCAGCACCTATATTATTTGCAGATAATCTACAAACTGTGTGGTTCTTAGCATGGCTTGATATGGTCAAAAACTGCAAAATACTTTTGCATATATTATCTCATTTGATCCCCACATCTATGTAAGGCAAACAGGCAGATGTTGCTTCCATTATTTAATCAAGGTAGACACTGAAACTCAGATACTTGAAGTGACTTTCCCAAGGTTGCACTGCTAGTAGGTGGTAGAGATAAACCTTGAAGCGAGGTGTTTGGAGACCTAGTCCAATGCCCTGTCTACTGCACTGTCTTCTTCATCTTGAATTGAAGCCTATAGTGATGGTAGGAGATGTGACAACAACACCATCTGGTGGTTCATATCAGCATGTTCAACCAAAATGGAGAGAGGAAACAAGCTTTATCTTTTGCCTATGATTCCAAGGCACTTACTGTAACTGAGAACTTGCTCTAGCAAACATCTTCATGATGTTATCCCAGTATTGACTCATTATCCAGTAAGCATCAATTGGGGGTAAAATTTAAAACCCTTTAGCATAAGCAGCATTAGTAGTGGCCTATGTGGTGGGATTTGAGGAGCTTCGGGAAAGTACACCAGTCTTCCAACTATTTCTCGACATTTAACCATTAGAAATTCATTTCTAAAATATTATTTTAAAATATAAGTACATGGGCAGCAGTGGGGATGAGAGGAGGTTTGCTCTTCATGATTTTCTGTACCTTTCTTACCTGCTCCAAGGATCTGTGCTTTCATTTGTGAGCATCCCTCCACCATTGCATTCTGTGGTTGCTATCTAACATGTTAGCTATTTATTTTGTGCTCCCTGTAAATTTTAGTCATACCATACACGCTTCATTCAATTCAATTCAACAGTACATACTATATACAAGATATTTTGTAGGCACTGGGTATACAAGAAAATAAATGAAACAATCACTGAGCCCAAAAAGCTTTTTGAGTCTAAGTCATTTATAACAATGTAGATAGGGAGCTGAAGACATTGAAGGGACAGGAGATAAAGAAGATAACTTTAGGGAGTGCATTATAGTGTGCAAAGGGCCATTTCATAGAAGGATGAAGCTTTTCCTGCTTGACCCCAGAGTATGGCTCTAGTAGCAATGGAGCTGAGGTTGTAGAGGTTAAAAGGGAGATATTTCAGCTTGATTTAACAATTTCCTAACAATTAAAACTGTCCCAAAGTGGAACGGGCTGCCCCAGAAGCTCTAGGTTCCTTTTTACTTGAGTTCTCCAACTCTAAGTGACCACTTGCTATGAATTTCTTAGAGGGGAATAATGCTTAGGTCCAGGTTAGATGTGCTCACATCCACGGTCCCTTAAACTTCTAAGATTCAGTGATTTTGTAATGTTTTTTTACCTTTGCTTTCTTAGTCAAAGATTAAAGTCTTAAGACAAAAAGTAAATAGTAATATGTATCAATCCTGACCTCTGGTGGGCATGAATATTATAACAGGGACCTTAGAAGACTAGATTAATGGTGGTGGAAATGAGAACACTGTTATATTTATTTTGAGAAAACTTAATGATTGTCATTATTATAGTATCACTTTATTTGTATATTGGTGGGCCTAGAATCACCTAGAAGCTGATGATTTCATGGTCCTGTTTCTATGCTTGGGATTTATCAATTTGTTTAAGAAAATAATAAATACATATTACAAAATGCTTTCCATTCTTACATGTTCATTTTATTTCAGCCTCACAACAACCCTATAGATAACAAGCATAGATATTATGCCATTTTATAGATGGGGAAATTGAGACAGAATAGCAAATTGATTTACTCGAAGTCAGAGGTAATACTCAGTAGAGCCAAAGGTTGGGCCTAGCTCTTCTGAGGTCAAACCCACTGATTTTTCTAGTTTATATACATAATGTTCTATTCTGTAAAATGCTTCATCTATACAATAAATAGATTCCATTACATTTTCATTTCTGATATCTAAATTTTATCTCTTTCCCAGGCTTCTCATCTTCTTCTTAACCCCTCAATATAAATGTTTTTCCAAAGGTCTATTCTCAGTCCTCTGCAATCTCAGAAATTTTATGTACTGTCACAGCTTTAACCATCACTTCTCTGAATATAACTTCCAAATCTATATTTTCCTTTCTGGACTGTCTTCTGAGTTCCAGAGCTAAACCTCCAATTTTCTTTAGGATGTCTCCATTTGGATGACCTCTGGACAACTCAAATCCAATATATTAGAAATCAAGGTAATTACCCTTTTAGGAAAAACAAACAAAAAAACCCACACATTAAAAAAAAACCCTTGTTTCTTCTGATTTTACTATTTTTATGTGTGGCCCCACTATTCATTTAGTGTCCCTTTATATAAGTTTGTGATTTATTTTTAATTCTTCTGTCTCCCTTATCACCAGTTACAAAATGTGTTAATTTTGTCCCTTTTATATCTATCTCTGATTTTGTTCCTACTGCCACTCTAATAATGTCCTTACTGCTTGCTTTGGCTCTTTATTCTAGTATCTGCCTTAGAGGTCTCTCTGACTCTTACATGCCTTCTCTCGAATCCATCCTTCATACTATTGTGAGGAATAATCTTCCTTATGGGTAAAATTAGTAATATTGTGTATGAAAAATGATTCAGTGTAACAGTGACTTTCACATAGGTGTTTATTGAACAAAGAGAAAAGTTCCAAATGACCCACAGTTTTGAGCACAAACCTTCTGTTTCTGCAAAGACGATGGCAAAGCAATGAAAAAAGGAATAAAGAATGCAAAGCATGTAATTGTTCGTGAATCAGCAATAAACATAAATTTAAGTTCTAATATTCTAAATATATAGGCAAGTCATTTAACCTCTGTTTGTCTAAATCCATTGGAGAAGGAAATAAAAACCACTTCTGGATCAGCCAAGAAAACCTTATGGAAAGTATTGGCATGCTATGGTCCACAGGGTCATGGAAAGTCAGATACAACTAAATGACTGAACTACAACAGCAACTCTAAATATGAAATACTTGCCTATGTCTCAAAGTTTGATATGCCACTGAGGGGACTAAATTGTATCAATAGCAACATTGCCACTGCAAATGAAAAGATGATATAAAGAAGCTGTAACTGAAAAAAAAAGGATGGTTCGTGGGTATTTTTGTTTGTTTTTGGAGAAGTAAATAAAGAAGTAGAAAAGATAGCCTCCATCTGTGTCTAAGGTTTGACATTCTCATCTTGAAGTGTTCATGATGGTCAGAAGCAGAAAGACCATCAGGAGGATCATTGTAGCTTATGTATCAACATCTGTTTCAGAGGGTAAAGAGAAGAAATTCTAGGAAGATTGCAACCAGAAGAGAGGCATCATGGTACAGGGACCTGGATTCAAATGCACACTCTTGTGTTTATTCCCCTGTGTTTACTGCCTTTGTGACCTTGAGGAAGTCACTTAATCTCCTTGGGCCTCCTTTTCCTGATCTATAAAATGAAGGTATTTGACTAGATAGTTTCCAGCTCAATGGGCCCCTTAAACTCTAGCTCTATTATCCTATTAACCTCCAAATTAAGGTTACTTGAAGTCTCTCCAATTCCTCTATCTCTGTGGTCTCATATTTAGATTTAAATTCTAGGCATCTTATCTCTAAAAAATCCTTATTCAGGAAATTCTGAACTTAGTTGAGGGCTAGGTGTCTAGATGCTCACCATGCCAGCAGATCCGGCAAGTTATAATATTGAAAGAACATATTTCATCTGGAAGAAATGAATGATAATGCAACAGTGCACACAGTATTCCCTTAAATGAGTATCGTGTTCTCCAAGTCCCCCTTCCCCATAACTCAACAAACAAATTCTTCCTGCACTTGTGACTCTGATAATGAAAGTCATGGACTTGGTGTGTCTCTATAGAAGCATATACTTCTGTTGGGTCACAGTATTGAAGACATTGGTGAAGATCTGTGTTTGCAACTAAGATTGTCTCCCCCAATTAGAACACTCTCCTTGAGAGCACGTTTTCTATTTGCTTTTCCACCCAACACTTAGCATAGAGCTTAACATGTAATAATTACTTAATAAAATTTTCCCATTCATTCAACTTTTGGCATTCTAAATGTGAGAACCTTGCCTACTGATGCATGAATAGAGATCTAACTGAAAAAATTAAACCATATTAAACATGACATTCTTAATAGAAATGAAACCCAAAGAGAAAATTGTGATTAAAAGAACTACCTGGGAGTCATTCTCAAATCATCAGTCAATGTACAGTCAGATCACCAACTTGTTAGTGCAAAGATTGAAATCAATATCAAGAGAGAATAATGTTGAGAAAATACGCCAACTAATTGAGGCAACTCCAGTCCAACTTATTTAAGTGAACTTTAAATGAGTAAGAGAATCAATATTGTTACAGACTAACATTATTTACTAAGAACTATTTTTGTTGTTGTTCATTAACACCTGTGGTTTCATGAGAGCAGCAAACAAGATTTCTCCTACATTAAAAACTCTCTCTAGCAATTAGGATCTTTTTTTTTTTCTGTGTAGATTGGTTTAAGCTGCCAGGGGCACCAAGAGGGTATAATAATAGTTTACATTATATGATACTTTGTGGTTTGTTAAGCACTTCACAAACATTATCTCATCTGATCCTCACAATAACCCTGAGAGATAGGTACTATTATTATCATGCTCATTTTGGCTGATGAGAAAACTAATGCAAGTGGAAGTTAAGTGACTTGTCAAAGGTCACACAGCTAGAAAGTGTCTGAGGTGGGATTTGAACTCAGATCTTCCTCACTCTGAATTCAGTGCTTTATCCACTGTACAACCTAGCTTCCTCTAAGGAAATTACCCACGATCACTCAGGTAATATGTATCAGAGACAGAACTGGATTCTTTATCTTTCTGACTAGAAAATTTGCTATTCTCTATGTCTCAATACCTAGCTCACTTTAAAATTCAGTTACAATCCCATTTCCTAGCATGGGTGACCATTCCCTTCAGCGCCCTTAGATATGAGTATCTCTCTGAAAATTATCCTGTTAGGTAGCATAGTGGATAGAGTGTTAATTTTGGAGTAAGGAAGACTTCAGTTCTAATCCTGCCTCAGGTGCTTGCTAGCTGACTGGCCCTGGGCAGGTCACTTAACCTCCCTCTTCCTCAGTTTTCTCATCTGTAAAATTAAAATTATAAACATTATGGCCTCTAGGATCTTTCTGATCTTCAAAAAAAATGTGATCCATTGATCTTACTTTCTACATATTTCATATTTACTCTTTTGAGTATATGCTTCTTGAAAGTAAACATGTTTTGTTTTTGCCTTTCATGATGCCTGGCACATAATAGGAGCTTAATACATATGTGCTGACTGAATTCAATGAAGTTTAAATGAGGTAAATCAGTTGCCACGGTGAGGATACCATGGAAATTGCCACAGGCAGAAAATGTTTGATATCCTTGCCAAAGCAAACATCAATTTAGAACACAGTCATTTTTAAAATGTTGTGGAGGATAGAGGAAAATTATGAACTGTATACCATCATAAAATAGTAAGAAGTGGTGGAGAAAAATGTAAGATTTTATAAAGTTTGGGGACTAAGTAAAATTATTCTGAAAGCATTTGTTTTTGTCATTCAGTTCTTTGTGATCCTATCTGGGGTTTTCTTGGTAAAGATTCTAGAGTGTTTCGCTGTTTCCTTTTCCAATTCATTTTACAGATGAGGAAACTGAGTCAAACAGGGTTAAGTGACTTGCCCGGGCTCACACAGCTAGTAAGTGTCTGAGACTGGATTTGAACTCATACAGATTAGTCTTCTGACTCCAGCACTCTGTTCAATGTGCCGCCTACCTGCCCTAATGGAAGGCATTTAAGGACAACAATTAGAGGAACGATAGAAAAAAAATCTACACAGATTTTTTATAATTAACTTTTTTTTCTATCCATTCATGACTTTGGAACAACCCCATTTATATGCTAACTTTGTAGACCCCAATGCTCCTGACAAAGTAGAAGAGCAGTTAGACTAGATCAAGTAAAGAGAGACTGTCCATGGTAAAGTCATTAGAATTTTAATGATATATATTGTCAAGATATCTGAAAGAGGGAACATACCAAAGTCTTGAATCAATTATCAACTCTTTTTATAACCAGCAAAAGTGATTGAGAAAATACTAACAATTAATTATCTAAGTTCTTATAAGCTGACCCCTTCCTACCTTTCCAGTCTTCTCATACCTTACTCTCCCAGAGAACACTCTATGACAAAATGACCCCACCCACCCTTCTGTTACTCAAACAAGATATTCCATCTGACTTTGAGCAATTTCACTGGCTGCCCTTCATGCCTGGGACACTCTCTCTCCTCCTCTCAGCCTCTCAACTTCTCTTGCTTTCTTCAAGTTCCAGCTAAAACCTGTCTTCTATAGGAAGCCTTTCCCAATCTCTCTTAATTCTAGCACCTTCTTTCTCAGAATATGCCTAACTTATTTGGCATCTATCTTGTTTGTGCATAATTATTTACATTTGCTTCTCCCATTAGATTGTGAGCTCCCTGAGAGAGGACTGTCTTTTACTTTTCTGTCTACCTCTAGAACTTAGCACAGTACCTGGCATTAGTAGATGTTTAATAAATTCTAATTGGCTGACAGGCTACTGTTCTAAATGCCTACTATCCCATCCTTGCAAGATATTTCATGGGACTGATCTACATACACACCAAGAGCATCCTGAATGTGGTTATTAAAAGGGAGTAAGCGGACGTTTGTAAGTAGTATTCTGCAGTAGACTAGTTCCTTAAAATCACACAATAAATGGAAAGATATGAGAAATATGATATGTCAGAGTGTTTAATGTTTGTGAACACTTAAAAAGCATTTGACTCAGTAGAACCAAACACTACATTAAACACAATTCTCCAACAATTTATCTCATATACCGTATAGTTCAAAATCATAAAATAGCCTTTGAAAGATTCAACAATACAATTCAGTTTGTTTAACGAATGATAAGGGGATAACCTTAAAACAAAAGTTTTGTGAATATCAAGGGAAGCACAAAACAAAGAGATGTGCTCAAAAATGTTATTTCCAATCCTCATAGAGAATTTGCCAAATAAAAACATTCTTTAAGGATGATTAAGTCGTTAGATCCTTGGTCTTGCAAAATACATCAGGTTGATTGTACATTTAGGTCTTCCTAAATGAGATACAAAATCATTCAGAATATTTTAGTCTTACTGAAAAAAAAATGCATTAAGAACTAATGGACAAAGATAAAAAACATACAGTGAAACTGAAAATACTGGTGGTTGGAATATTAAGTTACTCATAGTAGTGTCTTTAAATATTTAATATGAATGACAAACTTACCTAGAAGAAAATATTCAGTTATCAAACTTCAAAAAATCTAAATAATATTAAACTATTAGATTAAATTAAATTTAAATTAAACTATTAAAATAATTAAATTGAAAAAAGTGCATTAAGAGTGGTCATTGGACAGACTATATTATATAATTGTAAGATAACACATAGAATTTGTTCATTAACATATATGTCTTGAATAGACCTTGAAGTTGGACCATGAACCAGGCCCAATAATTAATAGGTGAAAGATAACAGACTTGGTTGCTTTAGAAAATTAAAATGTGTTAATGATCTTGAATCTTCTATTTGCAACAAAGACTTATCTCCATCTTTCCTCTCCTTAACTCTTATGATTAATAATGTTTAGTGAAATTATCTTTAATTTGGAAAATAAATACTTAAGAAAAAGAGATTGGAAGACAATCATGTCTTTCCCAGGAGCTAAAGGGAGAAAAGGTGCATAATCAAATGTGGGCCTGTATCCCTGGATGAGTTTAACAAAACAGAATCTGACAGAACTTGCCACATGACCCCAGAGTCTGGTGCTATCCACTTCTAAATCTGTGGTGAAATTTCTGCTCTTCTGGTATTTCTGTGCTGCTTCTCAGAATGCGACCTTCTCTACTGTTTCTGTCTTTCTGTGTTTTCCTCTCCCCTTCTGGCATGCTAATACCCAAACTACCCTTGCTTCTCCCGTGATTCTGTTGGAATGTACCTTCTACCTTCCCTTCCCTCTGGATAAGAGGGCAAGCCTGTTAGTCAAGTTTGGTTGAGCTGATTAACTATCCCTGAGAGGTTCAGGGAATGAACATAGGGATTCCAATCCTGATGAGCAAGCATAAATCTCCTGCAAACATATCTCCTTTATGACACTAAGAAGGGTTATACATATATTAGAGATGCATGTACCAACTTTTTTTTATACTACTAGGTGCCCCCGGCAGAAGAAGGTCCATCTTTTAAATAATGACATTCTTTTAATGATTTTGCATGGCTGCAAGTCATGGAAAGATACAAATTCTTAAGAATTAATCCTGAGCATCATATAAAACAGATTGGACAGGTGCATATCAGGTGTGAGTAGCCTATCCCATGCTAACAATCAAGAATTGTGCAGAATCTATGCATGACCAAAAAGAAAAAAAGGGCTTCTCATGTAACGAGAATTAAGAACAGTCAGTGGACAGACTGAATGCTCCATTTTCATCTGAGCAATGTCATGACATCAAAAGGAATACCCCCAACTTTCTGGGGTGGGAGAACCTTCAGTGGAGGACTTATGGGAGATCATTGACAAGAAAACTATACAATGAGCAGGTGTCGATGGAGTATAATACATATAGGCAAAGGGAGTACCGCCATTCAGATCATACATCTATCTAAATATTGAAACAATGACCTACTCTTTGCATCAGGTTATATAGCCAATCCTGTATCCAAATAATTCTGTTTTCCAGTTCCATTGTGTCCTTTTTTATCCATAAAGAGAGCACACAAAATTTTGTCAAGAAAAAAACTAGATATGCTACACCTTTGTAAACTCCCTGATCTTAAAGTGTCTATCCCCCATACACACACATCTCGCTTCACTACCTCTTTGTCTTTACTTCTGATGTTCCCTGTGCCCATGATTTTTACCTGTTGAATGCCTAACACCTTCTTTGAAGCCCAGATTAAATATCCCTTCCTTCAGGAAAACTTCCTGGATTCCCTCAGTTAGGAATGACCTTTCACCTCAGACTTCTCATAGCCCATTGTTTTATAGCTCCTCAGTATACTCATTCTCTAGTATTCTGAATTATAGTTATCTAGATATGCTTAATAACCTTCTGAGATTAATAACAATAAAATCAATTTATTGAAATTTATAAACTGAAATTTAATTGGGATTTAAGGCTTGTAAAGTTCCTTTAGAGAAGGCACTCTGCATTTTTTTTAAAGCTATAACAGGACTAGTATAATGCTTTGGAAAGAGTAAATGCTTGATTAGTAGGAATCAAAGGCAAGATAGATGATAAGATAGTAAAGTCTCACACATATGTTTGCCTGGTTAACATGAATTACAAAATATGGAGAGTCTACTGTACAGGGAAATAATTGTTAAACTTCTTTAAGTGGTCAGTGATTTATTGTGGAGAAAAAGAGTAACACCAAGTGGCTGAAGGTGGGTGCATGTCCTAGTTTTCAAAAAATAGAGAGCAAAGAAAAAAATTATTGGAAACTAATTATTGACTGGCAAAATTCTTGAATAGATTGTATGGATAATTTCTGAGCACTTACAGAGGGAATTGGTAATAAAAAGAAGATGTTATGAGTTCAGTGGAAATAAGCTAATCTCTTTGCCCTTAGCTGTAGCCCTGAATATCTGAATTTCAGTGAGGTGTCTAAAAAGATCTCTCATGATATTCTGGTGGACAAGATGGAATGATGTTGGTTAGACGATAGTATGTTTCATGGAATTGATACTGAACAACCATCCCCAAAGTGTGTATTACTGGATCAGTCAATAAGCAATTATTTATGAAGCTTATTACTTACTTACGTATTAGTCACTATAGTAAGTGCTGAGAAGACAAATACAAGCTGAGAGAAATAAAGAAAGAGAAGACAGGGAACATAAAGGGAAATAAAAGTCTAGATGAATGGAGGTAATATTTGTGCTATATTCTATGCTGGTTGGGCATCATAAACAGTTTTGTGTTTAATTATGGACACTACATTAAAGAGAAAATGACAAGTTCAAATATGTGCAGAAAAGGGTGACAAATTGATGAAACTCAAAACCACATCTTGCGATGAATGACTTCAGGAAAAAGCCACAGTTAGCTTAGATTAGATAAGACATAATTGTTTTCCAAGATTTTCTAGGCTGTAAGTAAAGGAATTAGTTAAATTTTGTGTCACTTCATTGAAGATATAGAGGTGATTTTGGCTCTTTATTTTCCATTTTTTTTTAATCTAGACCTGTAATTTCATCACTATAAAGAAATTCCAGTATGGGAACTCCCTCCATTTGTCATCTGCATATCAACAATTTTACTTTAGCTTTCCAGAGTTTGCTGGGGCAACTGAGAAGTTGATTGTCTTGCCTATGGTCACGCAACTAATATGTATCAAAAGTAGAAACAGAATTAACCTAAAGTATTCCTGACTCCAGGACTGGCCTTCTCTTCTTTATACTGTGATTCCTTTTTTTGGTTCAAAATGTGGAAAATATAACTAAAACAATCTGAAAACAGAGTAGGATGACTCCTGAGATTCTTACTATTTGAGATGTTCAAGTTTAGGCCCTGGTTGAGTATGTTGAGATGCAGAATTTCTGCATCAAATAGAGGATTAGATCAATTTATCTCTATAGTCCCTATCAATTCAAATATTCTATGAGTCTATGATTGACTCTGATCAATTAAATGACATATTGATTGATCACACCACCAAAGAGAACCAGTCCCCTGGAGCCATCCAGGGAGGAGTAACTTTTGTAGAGAAGAGGCCTGTAATCTCCACTGTGACCACAAACCAATTATTACAAAGCTCCCAGTGATAGTCAGGTAAGCCCAAGAGATGAGGGTAAAAGCACCCCATAGGTGCTTATTCTAGACCATCTCCCTCAGCCTTTGTCCTAAAGGCACAATAGGTCATGGAGATGAGTGATTTGGCAATTGCTTCTGCAAGTGCTATAGCTTCTGTCTGCTTCCTTGGCAGCCACAGGGACTGAAGAGCCAGAAAAGAAAATTCTCAGTGCCAAGTTCTTGACACTAAGTGGCTCAATATCAGAAATGGATACGATTTTAATACTGAAAATAAAAAGATGCATTACCAGCTTTGCTATTGCATCCAAAGGTTTAAGGTACCTTCCATCTGACTCATAGCTGAAACTCTGTGTGTTTGTGTGTATGTGTGTAGATAGATATAGATATGGATAGATAGGTAGACATATATTTATGTGTTTACATCTATATCTATACATATTGACATACAAGTATACATATATACATGCATATATACATCTATATGTAATATGTATGTACATTTGAGAGAGAAAGAGAGAGAGAAAGAGAGAGAGAGAGAGAGAGAGAGAGAGAGAGAGAGAGAGAGAGAGAGAGGGAGAATATCTCCATATTGAAATGTGAACTCCCTGAGAGGAGACTACCTCATTTTTCTGCAGGCTTGGTGCTTTCCCCATAGTGATCCTTTTAAATAAGTCTTCATCCATTCATTCATACTGAGTATGTGGTTAAGGAAAGGCAGCATGCTGTGGTGGACAGTGCATTGGAATAGCTGCTGTATGTGAGTTCAAGTCGCATTTTTGCTATTACCTTCTAAATAAGGTAAATTCCTCAAATCCCTTCTAAATAGCTTCTAATTAAGAAGTCACTTAACTTTTCAGGACCCAAATTTCCTCATCTATAAAATGAGGTTATTGGACTAGACAAAACTTAAGGTACATTCCAAATCTATGAACTGTTTCAAGATTGACTAATAATTACTTCCTAATAGTGGGGAAAAATAATGCATGTTCTAAATTTCAATCAAGATAATGAATATAATTGGCTATGTAAATGAAGTCTATTCATATTAGGTTAATTACAAATGGAATTTCATCCATTAAACATTAAACAGTAAATGATAGCAACACTTTAATCTGTGTTTCAGATAGATGTCCTTTAGGGATGTGGGTGGGGGGAAGTTTGCTCTGAATACCTTGGATAACAGTGTATCTGCTACTCAAGATGATCTTGTGACTAGAAATGTTTTTAATTCGGTGATCAAGGTGCATTGGAATGAGGACAGGATTTACAGTGAGAGGAGTTGGGTTAAAAAAAAAAAAGAAAAATAATGAGCAAACAAAAAGGATTTTATAAAAGTTAATTGCTTACATTTCAATCTGGGAGGAACGATGCATATGTCTCCTGAGATCTTTAATGTCAAGAGAGGTCACAAAGGAAGTCAAGTAAGACACATGATCTGAGAATGTTGTAGTTATGTTTTGATGATCTTAAGAAGAAAAGGAGAGAAGGGTGGGCAAAGAATATAATAGAGAAAAAAAGGAGAAGCAAAGTGGGAGAACTCATCTCACGTAATAAGGTTGTCCAAGTAGAAGTCTATGCTAATGAGGGAAGGGATGAAGGGGAGCAGGTGACCCTTAAACCTCACTTTCATCTGAACTAGCCAAAGGAGAGTAGATAATATATAGATACACAGAAAGAATTTGGTGTGGAAATACATTCAGCAAATAGAAACAGAAGGGAACAGGTAGAGGGGAAAGGGAGAATAAGAGGGAGGGTAGATTCAAGGAGTGATTAGTCAGAAGCAGAATGAACTCAGCTGGGAAGGGAGATTGTGAAGAAAGGTTTCAAAGGAAATAAAGAAAGGACAAGAAACAGTGATTGGGGTGTGGATAAGGGGAGAAGATGTCATAGTGCTTGAGTTACTGTCTTTCTACATCTGCTTGAAGGTACTTCCTCTATTGTTAGCCACAACTGCTCTGGCAGTCATTTCTAAGTCTATGGTCCCTTAGTGAGACTTTTTGTACAATCTCCAGATATTTTCTGTGATATAGTCAGTGCTGATGAGTATAGGATGAGGAGAGGAGAGAAAGAGAGGAAATATTTCTCCCTCCCCAAGCTGATTCTTTTCTTCTAAGGCCGTGACTCAAACTCTGGAATCTGAGCCATGAGACTGATTCTTTGCTGGACAGGTGTAGCAGCAACCACACTGGCATCCCCAGGATGGCTGCTAGTATAGTTTCTTACATCTACTTTACTAGGAAAGATAGCTGTTTAAGGGGTCAACAGTCTTTTTAATTACATTCACTAGTTTAGGGGAAAAGTCAGCATCCTGAACTTCAGAGAAAATACAAACAGAGAAAATGCAAGCAGAGACATAAAGACTAACAGACAGAACTCTGACTTCCTGAATCAAAGCAACATTGCTATATACTTTACATACATTACCTGGATCAGAAAGCCTTTACATCTGAGTAGTTGGGGAACTCTGAACATGTAGCTATTCAGAATCTCCACCAAGGAATCACAAGATCCTTTTCATAAGTGAGCCCCCAAAGCAAAACACCAACTCAGAGTATATGTACACTTCTCAGAGTCAGAAGATATCACAAACCCTAGTGACTCAGTGTTTAATTAGAGATTAGCAAAAGGTATGAAAGCCTTCCTACAAGCAAGCTTCCCCTAAGCAGGTTTCCCTCCCTCAGTAGGCTCTGTGACACAGGATATACCACAGCTGTGAGCTGGGCCAGGGCCAGGAAGACCTTCCTAACCCATTGACATTACAAAAGGTCAAGCTCCCAGACTTGTTGCTGTGTTATTTAGCAGTGTAAGAGGTTTTTAAGTCAACCAAAGTATTTATCCTTCATGGAAATGATGAGGGGCCAGAAATGTTGAGGGAGAAACCCACTCAGGATACAGGGATCCTGAGACCAGAGTTCCCAGGGCAAAGTTGGCTGGAATGAATTCATGGACTCAAGCATTCTTTTAAAGTCAAGGTGGCAAAAGTTTATTATTATGTTTGGGAAAGAGTTTTTAAAGAACCTGCAACCTTAAAGGGGTACAGCCAAAGTTTATATAGGATAAACTATAGTAAAAAAAGGTGCCAAGTATGCTAATCAGGTAATTCAAGGTGGGATTAGGGAGTCGTTAAGGGGTGATCAGTTCTTAAAGAAACATGCACTTTTAATTTCTACTACACAGGTATTTTACCTAGAGTTCACAGGGAAATAGCGCAAGGTAGAGCTACAGGGAGGTGTGGTTTTAGGCCTGAAATGTCACTAAGTCAACTAATAGTCAGGGCTGATTGAGAAATACCCAGGCTGCCCCCATCAATGTCTTGTTAGACAAGATAATATTAAGGGAGTATACATATGGCTAAGTCTTGGATACACACAATAGGTCAGTGAGTAGTAAATACCTTTATGACCCAGTATATAGCCAGTTCAGCCAGTACACAGCTAGTTCAAAGTACTAAATTCATAGGTGCAGCTGGCTACTGTATCAGAAAGAGAAATAAGTATTTTGCTAGGGCATGCTGTCCTTGAGCTGGAGAGAAAGTGCCTGAGATAGTTTTTGAGGCTAGGGAGAAATGTGATTTTGGAACTGGGGTTCAAGGGCAGGAACCCAAGCATGCCATCAGTATCATCTGTCTTCATCTAATGATCTAAACATTTTATTTCTTTCAAATCAATTAAAGGTGCATTCATAACTAATTTATACTTTGGATTGATTCAATGTGAATGTCAGAGACTTTTGTGATTAATTGGGATATGGGTGAACACATTTGAACACAGTTTAAAAAAAAGACTTACATACTTAAAAAAAAACAAACTATGAACTATGTAAGGGGCAGCTAGGTGGCTCAGTGAATAGAGCACCAGCCCTGGAGTCAGAACCTGAGTTCAAAATCCAGCCTCAGACACTTAACATTTACTAGCCATGTGACCTTGGCAAGTCACTTAACCCCAGTTGCCCTGCCCTCCCCCTCCAAAAAAAAATCCCCCCCAAAAAACCCTATGTGACGGAAGGTCACAGTTTCATATACAACTTTCTTTTATTTTTTTGTGCATTGAAATGTTCATACATTTAATGAATGCTACATTCATCAAAAAAGAAACTTTCATAAAAAGTGGTGTGAAAATTAATCAATATTTTAAACATCTCACATCCATTATATTTTGAAAACTTATTCTATTATGTAGGAATTACGTGAAGAGTGTTGACTCTACAAGGAGGTCATCTTCAATCATCACATTCATAGGGTTTGTCTCCATTTGAATGCTCTGCTATTGAGAAAATTCCCCAGCAAAGGGACATCCTACATTTGTTACATTCGAAGGTTTCTTTCCAGTGTAGATTATCTCCTGTTCAATAGGGACAGCTCTCTGACAAAAGCCAGTGAAATAATTCATAATATTCTTCACCAATATGAATTGTCTGGTATAAAGCAATGTAAGTTCTCTGGCAAAAAGCTTTCTAACACTTGCACATTAATAAAAGAGCACTCTGATTTACAGTAAAGAGAACTCTCTAGCAAACAGCCTTCCTATAAGTGATTACATTTATAATGTTTTGGAATTTGTTTGGTTTTTTTGCTTTTTTGGAGGGGGGAAGACAGGGCAATTGAGGTTAAGTGACTTACCCAAGGTCACATGGCTAGTGAGTGTTAAGTGTCTGAGGTTGGATTTGAACTCAGGTCCTCCTGACTCCAGGGCCAGTGCTCTATTCACTGCGCTACCTAGCCATAGTTACCCAATTTATAATGTTTCTAACAGAGGTAAACCCTTTGATGGCTTGGATCCCTGGCAAAAAAAAAAAATCTTTTTTTAATATATTCTTTACATTCCTAAGACTTGTTTAGTAAGAATTTTCTGATTCACGATAAGACAAACTTTCTATCAAAGAGTCCTCTCAGAGGCCTTACATTAATACAATTGCTTGTTAGTGTGAACTCTTTCATGTATAGTCTTTTGATCTTTCACAGAAGGCCTTCAAACATTTGTTACATTAAAAATATTTCTCTGCAGGATGATGTTTGGATAGCTGTTCCTCTGAACTTGTCCCTCAGACACCCAAGGAACTTTCATTCAATCCAAATTGCCAACAACATTTGGCCACAATCTTTGAGTCCTGCTCTTTGGAAATGAAAGAATGCCAGGAATTGATAGCCATTTGATAATTCAATGTTGGTCTCTTTCTTTTAAGAGGGGGAAATGGATATAATAGAAAGGCTTAAAGGAAGCTCTGGAGAAATCTTTGCATTATATTCCCAGGGAAATCAAATTCTTGTAATTGTCCAGTATCCCTATAAAACTAACTCTATACAACTTCTGAGGATGATCCACATACTCATACTCTTCCTGGGTGAGGTCTATACTGAAATCTGTGAACATTACCAATTCCTTGGCTGCTTTCTTTAGGGCAGTAAGGTGGCACAGTGGATAGAGTGCCGGTCCTGGAATCAGGAGGACTCATCTTCCTGAGTTCACATCTAGCCTCAGGCACTTACTAGCTGTGTGACCCTGGGCAATTCACTTGACCCTGTTTGCTTCAGTTTCTCATCTGCAAAATGAGCCGGGGAAGAAAATGACAAACCATGACAGTGTCTTTGCCAATAAAACCCCACTGGGATCATGAAGAGTCAGAAATGTCTCAACAACAGTAACACTTTCTTTGTTTCCCCAGGGCTGCAATCTTCTATAGTCCTGGACCCCAGCTACACTCTTGGGTATGGTATAAATGGTTTGGTGAGTCATCAGGGATCCAGAACTGCTGGGGCTGCAGTACTTCCAATGCCTAGGTCCAGTGGTGCTCCAGGATGGGACCTCCAATAAGATTCTGTTTATAGGAAGTACACTTGACACATAAAGTCACTGAATTAAAGTAATGAATTAGAGCAAAATCTCCTATCTTTCAGCTAAACTAAAACAAACAAACAAAAGTGGCAATCACTGTATCAATCAAGGCAACAGCAAAAATAGAGTTGATTAAAAGAGATAAACAGGGAAATTACAATTTTCTGAAAGGAACCCTAAACAATGAATTAATTTAAATACTTGAGATATACATACATACATACATATATATATATATATATA
>CM053580.1:368481486-368511861 GCA_028627135.1 Pseudochirops cupreus
AAGGAATAAACAAAAAAGGAGGCAAAGTTCTAAATAGAATTTAAGAAAAGTTAAATATGATAGATAATTGGCAATTACTGAATGAGAATTGCTAGGAGTATGCGTATAGTCCTGCATATATGCAATCTTAGCTGTGCTTGATACAGTTGCCAAAATTGACCAAGTACTATGAAGCCACAAAGACCTTAAAAATGCAGAAATATCAAACACATTCTTTATTGACCACAATTTGGTAAAATTGTATTCAGTGAACGATCATTAAAGCAATTCAACAACAAACATTAAAAAGAAATGTTTAAAAATCCACTTGAGACTAAACCATAAAGGCAGCTAGATGGAGTAAGGAAGACGCATTTTCAAGAGTTCAAATCCAGCCTCAGATACTTACCAGCTGTATGACCCTGGGCAAGTCACTGAACCCTGTTTATCACAGTTTCCTTATCCATAAAATGAGCTAGAGAATAAAATGGCAAATCACTCCAGTATCTTTGCCAAGAAACCCCCAAATGGGGCTATGAAGAGTTGGACACAACTGAAAAATGACTAAAGAGTAAACAATATAATCCAAAAGAATCAGTAGATGAAAACAAACTGCAGAATTAATATATAATTTCATTGAAGATAATGACAATAATAAGACAATATAATCAAATAAGATGAAGCCAAAGCAATTCTTAGGGGGAAATAGACACACACACACACACACACACATACATAAACATATTCATCAGGAAAAGAAAGATCAATGAACAGCATGAAACAACAACAAAAATTTAAAAACCAACATATTTAACTACAATAAAATACCAAAGTAGAAATCCTGAAAAGAATATACTAATCAAAAGTTGTCTTAAAAATACATTGAACTAATAAATTAAAACTATTATCTGGTTTTCAAAAGAAAAATAAAACAGACAAACCATTAGCTAATTAGATTTTTAAAAAGAGAGGAAAACCAAACTACTAGTATAGAAAATAAAAATTAGAAATCACGGCAATAAACAGGGATAATTTTGCCCACCTATTTGCCAGTAAAACTGGAAACTTACATGAAATGGGTGAATATGTATAGAATTTTAAAAATACTTATATTGGAGCAGTTATGTGGCATAGTAGGTATAACATTGGCCCTGAAGTTAGGAGGACTTGAGTTCAAATCTGGCGTCAGACATTTACTAGCTGTGTGACCCTGGGCAAATCACTTAACCTTGATTGCCTCCAAAAATAAAAATGAAAACCTAGATGAACAGAATGAGATATAGAAACTTTCAACAACCCAATCTCAGAAAAAGGAATTGAACAAGTCACAAAGAACCTACAAAACAGGGAACTGGGGTTGGATGGATTTATGGGGTAATTCTGTCAAATACTCAAAGAACAATTACTTTCATTATTACACAAACTCTGCAAAAGTAAGAGAAAAAAATAAGTCTTACCAAATACCTTATATGAAACAAAAAATGATCTTGATGTCTACACTAGGGAGAATACAAAGAAAACTATAGACCATTATCTCTAATTAGCATTTATTCAAAAATTCAAATAAATATTAGAGGAGATAGTAATGCATTACAGATTACAAAAATTATGCATTTTAATCTGTTTGGAATTATAGCAGAAATGTAGGATTGGTTCAAAATTAGTAAAGCTATAAATGTAATCTGCCAGATGAATAATAAGGTCATGATAATTTCAACTGATATAGAAAAAGCTATTTGTAAAATACAATACTTAGTTTTGCTTAAAAAAACACATCAGAGAAAAAATAGTCCTTTACTTATCATGGTAAATAATATTTATCTAAAACCCAAGAGCCAAAATCATATATAATAAACTACAGTTCTTTAATAAGATTGGGGGTAAAGTGAGGGTGTCTGTTTTCACCCCTACTACTTGATATAATGCTAGAAATGCTAATAATAGCAATGGACAAGAAAAAAAGAATATGCATATGGCAAAAAGAACCAAAATTATTCTTTTTAACAGATGATATAATGGCATGCTTAGAGAACCCTGGAGAATTACCTACAATTTATTGAAAAAATAAATAAATAAAAATTTCAGAATATAAAATAAATTCACATGAATCCTCAGCATTTCTGTAAAATCCCAAAAAGTTAGATGACAGAAAGAGAAATTCCATTTAAAATAACTAAAGATTAATGACTACTTGAGAATTAACTTAGCAAGAAATATAGAAATTATGTAAATACCCAAAAAAAACAATACTTATGGGAATAAAGACAGAAGAGAAATATTAATTACATACAAGTAATCCCAGACAATATAATACAATGATAATAATACCTAAATTAATTTATTCAGTAGCATACTAACCAAACTGATTATAAAGCTTGAAAAAATACTGGTTGAATTCATCTGAACAAACAAAATATATAAAAAAAAAGTGTGCAAAAATGCACACAAAAAGTTTTGAAGAAAGTAATGTAAAAAAGTGAGAAAGAGAACCTAGTAGAGACCTCAAAGTATACTACAAACCAGGAATCATCAAAGCCATTTGATGAGAGAAAGAGAGAGAGAGGAGAGAGAGACAGACAGACAGAGACAGAGACAGAGAGAAGTGATCAATGAAACAGATTATTTAACACATGGAAACAAATGAACACAGTAACATAGTGTTCCATAATACCAGTGACCCCAGATACTGCGGTAAGGACTCACTGTTTGAGTATTGGGAAAACTATGGAATTATTTGTCAGAAATTAAATTTAACCCAGCATCTCAAACATTTTGTTAATATTAACTTCAAATGGATATAGGACTTAGACATAACAGAATAGAGGAGCAAGGAAGAAATTACTTCTCAATATTATGCATAGGAGATGAGTTCATGACCAAATGAAGAAGATAACACAGAAAAGGTTATAGAAGATAAAATGGATGATTTTTATTACATAGCATTTTGAAAGTTTTTGCACAAATAAATCCCAATACAGCTAAAATTAGAAAGAAGATTGCTACTTGGGGAGAATCTCTGTAGTAAGTTTTTCTGACAAAGGTTGCATTTCTAAGATATGGCTAAAGGATATGAACAACCCATTTTAAAGAAAAGGAATCAATTAATGAAAAAGAAATGCTAGGGAAGGTGGTCTAGCCATACCAAATCTTAAAGTATACTACAAACCAGGAATCATCAAAGCAATTTGACGAGAGAAAAAGAGAAAGAAAAAGAGAGAGAGAGATAGAGAGAGAGAGAGAGACAGAGAGAGAGAGAGGGAGAGAGAGAGGGAGGGGAGAAAGAGAGAGAATTGATTTTAAATCTTGGGACTGCTAAGAAATAGAGGGGTAGATCAGTAGAATAGGTTAGGTACACAAGACAGTAGTCAATGATGAGAGCAATCTACTGGTTATTAAACCCAAAGACTACAGCTTCTGGGATAAGAACTCACTATTTGACAAAACTGCTGGGAAAATTGGAAAATAGTATGGCAGAAACCGGGAATAGATCAAAGTCTGATTCTGCATATCAGAATAAAGTTCAAATGGTTACACAATCTAGGCATAAAGGCTAATACTATAATCAAATTAGGGGAGCAAGTTTATCTTTCAGATTTATGGAGAATGGAGGAATTTTTTTTTAACAAAACAAGAGATAGAGAACATTATAAAATGCAAAATGGATAATTTTGTTTACATTAAATTTAAATGTTTTTGCACAAACAAAGCCAATGCAACCAAGATTAGGAAGGAAGCACAAAACTGGGAAATAATTTTTACCAGTGTCTCTGATAAAGGCCTCATTTTTAAAATATATAGAGAACTGAGTCAAATTTACAAGAATACAACAAATGGTCAAAGGATATGAACAGGCAGTTTTCAGAAGAAGAAATTAAAGATACCTATAATCATATGAAAAAAATGTTCTAAATCACTAATTGATTAAAGAGATGCAAATCAAAATTGCTCTGAGGTACCACATCACACCTATCAGATTGGCTAACGTGAAGAAATAGGAAAATGATCAATGTTGGAGAAGATGTGGGAAAGTTGGAACACTAATATATTGTTGGTGAAGCTGTGAACTAATCCAACCATTGTGGAGAGTAATTTGGAACTATGGCCAAAGGGCTATAGAAATGTATACACCCTTTGACACAGAAATGCCATTTCTAGGGCTGTATCCTGAAGAGATCATAAAAATGGGAAAAGGATCCACATGTACAAATATATTTATAGCATATAAATAGTGATAATGTAAAGGTAATGTAAATGGCCAATGTAATGGTAAGGGAATTTGAATATCTTCCCTGCCCCTTAATAGGCCTAGGGAATTTGAAGATCTTCCCTGTCCTTTAATGGGCCTCACTTGGAGCCCAACAAGAGAAGCTTGCTTAGGAGAGGCTTGTTTTTTTCAGGAGGGCACACCTTTTGTTACTTTGTAATTAGGCAGTGGGTCATGAAGGTTGTGATGGCTTCTGACCTTGGAGAAGGCTATATATACACCCCGACATGAGTTTTTCTTTGGGGTTCACTTGTGGGAAGAGTTGTGTGATTTGGTCATATGAGACTCTGGGCAGCTATTGACCCCCCACCCCTACCCTGCATCCCACCTGGCTTTAAAAACCCAGATGTTGGTGTTTCTCTCTCTGGTAACTAATTGTATGTATGGCTAGAAGCCCTGTCTATTGGTCTGTTGAATTGTTATTTTCTATATCTGTATTTTTTGTCTGCTTATAATTTCTGTTTGTATTCTCTGAAGTTCAGGGTGCTGACTTTTCCCTCTGAACTAAGTGAATGATATATATTTGATTAAAGTAAGATTGTTAACTCCTTTTGAGTTGCTTTCCTTTAGAAAAGCAGATCAAAGAACCTGTGCTAGCAGCCATCCTGGGTATGCTAGGGTGATTGCTGCTACAGCCAAGAACTGGAAACTGAGGGGATGCCCATCAACTGGGGAATGCTAAACAAGTTGTGGCATCTGAATGTAATGGAATACTATTGTGCTAAAAGAAATGATGAACAGGTGGACTTCAGAGAAACTCAGAAAGACTTATATGAACTGATGCTGAGTGAGGGGAGCAGAACCAGGAGAAAATCATGCACAGTAATAGTCACAGTGTGTGAGGACTGATTCAGATATACTTAGTCCTTCTCAGTAATGCAAGGACCTAAAACAATTCCGAAGAACACATGGTAGAAAATGCCACATCCAGAGAAAGAACTATGGAGTCAGAATGTAGAATGAAGCAGACCATTTTCTTTTTTGTTTTGTTTTGTTTTTTATTTCTCATGGTTTTTCCCATTCATTATAATTCTTATATGCAACATGACTAATGTGAAAATTGTTTAATAGGAATGTGTATGTACAGCCCATATCAGATTGCAAGTCATCTTGGGGAGGGTGAGAAGATTTAAAACTTAGGGAAGTGGATATTGAAAACTAAAAATAAATAAGAAAAAAAAAAGAAAGGGAAGAAATCAAGCTATCTATATGTATAAGAAAAGCAATTATCCAAATAACTAATAATTAAGATTCTATCTTATATCTATCAGATAGGCAATGCTGACAAAAGAAAAAAAGGGAAAAAAGAAAAGGAAAGGAGAAGAGAGGAGAGGAAAGGAAAAGAAAACAAAATAAAGAAGAGGAAGGAAAAGAAAATAAAGGAAAAATAAAAGATAAATGGTGGGGCTTTAAGAAAATAGGCTGTACAGTAGGTGGCACTTTTAATTGGCATAACCATCCTGGATAGCAATACCTCCATAGTTACTTATGAACCATAACCCAAGGGGGTACCCATTAATTGCAGTATGACTAAACAAATTATAGTTTATTAATGTAATGGAATATTACTGTGCTTCAAGAACTGAGAAAAAAAAAACTGGTTCCAGCAAGCCTGGGAAAACTTGTATGGATTAATGCATAGTGAAGTGAGAACCAAAAGAACAATTTATACTATAATAACAATATTATAAAAACAATTTTGAAAGACTTAAGAACTCCATTCAACACAGTGATCAACCATAATTCCAGAGAACTGAGGATGAAGAATTCTACTTCCCTCCTATCAGAAAGGGAATTTGCTTGTGTTGCAGATTAAATACATATTTTGGGGGGACATGCTCAATATGAGAACCTTGTTTTGCTTAACTATACATGTTTGCTACTAGAGTTTTTATGTTTTGTTTTGTTTTTTTCTTTTTCAGCTATTAGGAATGGGAAGAAGAGGAAATAAATGCTTAATGATAAAAATATTTTTAAAAGATTTAAGAATACTTATTAATTTAATGAGCAACCTGTCCTAGAGAACCCATGAGGAAGCATATGTCCCTCTTCCTGACTGTAAGTTGAAGGTTCAAAAAGAAACATATTTTTGGACGTGGTTACTATTTGACTATACTTCTTTATTATAAGATTTTTTCCCCTCAGTTTTTAATTGCAGGAGCAGGAGGTTAGGGGAGAAAGAAGTAATGATGAAGGCAAAAAATGAGGACTAGTGAAACTTTTTTTTTTATGAAATAAGAAAACAGAGGGGCAGCTAGGTGGCACAGTGAATAGAGCACCGGCCCTGGAGTCAGGAGGACCTGAATTCAAATCCAGCCTCAGACACTTAACACTTATTAGCTGTGTGACCTTGGGCAAGTCACTTACCCCCAATTGCCCTGCTTTCCCCCCTCCAAAAAGCAAAACAAAACAAAAAAACCAGAAGATCAAAAAGAAGTATGGACAAGCAGGACAGTTTTTTAAAGTAAAATGTGGAATTTATATACTTTTACAAAAGCGACATGAAATGGAGATTCATGGTTTTATATGTAGTCCTTCTTTTGAATTCTAACTGTGTATAGGGTAAGGTTCTTTTTTTGTATTTGAGTTCAGAATTTTTAAAAAGCTATTAAATAACTAAATAAACATGTAATGCCAATCAGACATTACTCTCCATGAGTTTTCTTGGTCAGGTTAAACGTATTCACTTCCTTTCCTGATCCTTACGTGACTTCGTTTCAAACACTATCTATCCTAGTCACCCTCCTATAGAAATATTTAGGTTTCTCAGTGCCCTTCCTAAAGTGTGGAACTGTAATGTAAGGGGGGGTGGGGATCCCATTAATTGGAGAATTATTGTTTATTCATCATTATACAATGATGAGTAATGAAAAGATAATTCTGGTAGTGCAAAGGAAGATTTACTTGATGTTATATTTACCAGTTGAAATAATATTCTGCCATACTATGGGGTTTAGGACATTGCAGATCTTACCCACAAATCCTTACCAAATGTTTTCTATGCAGTTGAAGAGGAAAGAAAAATAGGGTTAAAATTGGGGAGAATGTGTGTGTGTGTATGTTTGTGTGTGAGTGTGTGTGTGTGTGTGTGTGTGTGTGGGTATGTATAGGAATAATCTCCCACTGCACAATGAAAACCAAAGGAAAAGTAGGAATTTGTTTCATGGTAAAAATTACTGGAATGCATTTCTTCCAAAAATCTAACTCTATCACAGAAAAAAAAAATAAACTGGCTTAGAAATATTGACCTTATGTAGAAACATAATTTAATTATTCACAATCGAGCAGTGACACTCCACTTTTCATCCTTATAAATCAAACTGAAAGCATATATTCAAGTAGTAAGAGTTACCATCTTCCAACTATTAAACCAGGTAATGACTTTTCACCCAGCAACTCTTGGCAGAGATTCAAGGGCAACTGCTCAAGAAAAATAAGTCTTTTCCTGCTTCAGAGGAACTACTCATAAACACCCTGGCTCTAGTTCTTTGTGTAGCACATATAGCTTCTAGAAGTACTCTCCCAGCCTCCACTCTGACTAGCATGTCAGTGTCCTACAGCAAGGCTAATGCATCCCTCAGAGTTCTGGTTAGGGGGAGGTAATCCTGGAGATTCGAGCAATGTTTTTCTAATGTTCTAGCTTATGAGCCCCCACTGATATGTTTCCCCTAATGATGAACAATTGATATCAATTAGCCAGGCAGACTTAATTGTCTTTTTGGTGATGTTCAGTTGTTTCAGTCTATTCACTGTGCCACTCTTCACAAACCCATTTAGAGTTTTCTTGGCAGAGATGCTAGAGTGGTTTGCCATTTCCTTCTCCATTTTGGATAGAAATGACTAAAGTAGCATTGCAAGAAAACTATTAAGTTTGGATATTTAAATGTTATACTTTGTTCATTAAGTTCTAGAAGTTTTAATGTGCATAGAAACAAAACAGATACACACTTATATATGGAATTTGTCTTTTATTTTTCCACTTATAGTGCAAAACTGAAAAAATATACATAAATGAGATTTCTGTAAGTCTTAGGCTAACTAGTAGAAAGACAAACACCATAATAAATTCAAAAGTTCTCTCATAAATGCCCAGTTAAATTATATGTTCTCATGTGTCATTCCATCTCGTACCTCTCTGCCTTTACAGACACTCTGGTCCTCTGTGTCTGAAATATCCTTCCATATCAACCCTGTTCCCAGAAATTCCTAGATTGCTTCTAGGCTCAGCTCAAGTGCTATATTCACCAGACTTTCCCTGAACCTCAGAATTGCCAGTGCCCTCTCCTTCAAAATCATTTTTATTTACTCCTAAATATCCCTGTGTATCTTACACACACACACACACACACACACACACACACACACACACACACACACACACACATCTATATATGTTATTTTCCTTCAATAAAATGTAAACTCTGTGAGGTCAGGGATTGCTTTGTCTTTGATTTTTCGTTACGTGGTATGATTCCTAGAATGTAATAGGCTCTCAACAAATACTTGTTAATGAATGAATGAATGAATGAATGAATGATCCAACAGTCTTTAGTCCTTCTAAATCTCTCCACAACTTCTAGTAGCTCAGCCTGATTTTAAAAGACCAAAAAGGGACTTCAAGAGCCAGAAGTCCAGAATCTTGAAGGGATACATCTAAGCCTCCTCCTTTTTCAGAAAGCCAGGAAGGAACTTTAGAGATTATTTACATCAATCTCTTTATTTTGCAAATCAAGAAACTGAGTCCCACATAAGTGAATAGTGTTGCCCCCAAACCATACCATTAGCCAGTGGCCAATGGGTTGTGAGTATGTGAGCCTCAGCAACCTGGATTCTCTCTCTCCCTTCCTCTCCCTTCCTCCCCACCCTGCCTTTCTCTCTCCCTCCCTCCCTCTCTTTCTCTCCCTCTCTCTCCTTCCCCCCTCTTTCCCTCCCTCTCTCTCTCTCTCACTCTCTCTCTCTCTCTCTCTCTCTCACTCTGTCTCTGTCTCTCTCAGTAGCATTTATGAAATGCTTACTCTTTGCAAAGCACTTTGTTAAGTGTTCAGAATACAAAGAGGAAAAAGTAGAACAGCTTCTGCTCTCAAGGAGCTCACATTCCAACAAGGGGCATAACATATATGGAAGGTTTTGATTTCAATTGCAAATCAGACGGAAAGGTCTCATGGGCCTTAAAATATAGAACTAAAAAAAATGTCAATGGATCTTCTTTGATATCATTTTCCCTGATAAAAATTCTATCATTTTTTGATGTTGAATCATTTGGAAATGTCTATGACTTTGGTGGCTAGAAACACAAGGAAGTTCCCATGAGAATGTGGGACTAGTCACAAAAGTGAGAGGCTGAATGAAAGGGGAACTCAGAAGATTCCCAAGCCTCCACTCAGCTGTCCTGTGGATCTTTAATAAGCACAGTTCTAACCATATCACCCCCAATTAAGGTATTGTCAATAGTTCTCTATTAGCTCCAAAGTCAAATATAGAATCCTCTGATGTAAAGGACACTTAAACCCTTCACAAAATGCCCCCTCCCCACCTTCCGAGCTTTCTTATTTAGCTTTATTCACTTACACGTGCTTTACAACCCGGTGATACTCACCTGCTTTTTGTTTCTTACACAATGCACTATATCTCCTGACTCTGGGTATATCTATTGTCTATTCTTCATGTCTGGAATTTTCTCCCTACTCCTCTTCATCTCTTGGATTCCCTGACTTTCTTCAAGCCTCAGCTAAAATCCCATAATTTACATGAATCCTTTCCTATCCACCTTTTATTTTAGTGCCTCCCTTCTGTTGTTTATCTCTAACTTATCCTATACATATTTATTTGAATTTTTCCCGGTTTTATAAATATACACACCAATAATTTTCCATGGTGTCTATATGTGAATTATAATGTACACACACACACACACACACACACACATAATGTCATACCAACTCTACCTTTCCTGTCTTTATCTCATTCTGAATTTTTTTCTGTTCTCTACTGAGTTAAAAAAATTTATGATCATCTTTTGTTTGACATTATTATAACTGTTTTCCCACTCTCTCCTTCATAACTTTCCCCCTACAAAAATTAATAGCAACAATGTCAAATACACATACACATGCATACGCAAGTGCAGTCAAGGAAGACTTACTCTCACACTGACCTCTTTTGATTGTTTATATGTTATCTCCCCCACTAGATTGTGAGTTCCTTGAGAGCAGAGACTGTCTTTAGCCTTTCTTCATATTCCCAGCACTGAGCAAACGTCTGGCACATAGTAGGAACTTAATAAATGTGTAATGTGGCTATCTCAATGTGGCTTGCATGAAGACAAGAATAGACATTGCTAACATCTCTTCCCACTATTTTTCTCTAAGACAGACTAATGCCAGACAGGAGGGGAAATAGGAGGTTGGAACCAGAGAATGTCCACTCTGCTCTCCTCAGAGAGAGGCTAGAATTACATCTATTTGCTCCCTTAAATATTAGTAATTTAGGGAAAATAACATTAAGATTCATACTAAACTCTTAATCATTCCTCTCAAACAAGAAGAGTCTCAAGCTTTATATCCAAGGCTCCATTCACCACCCAACATCAGTTTCATAATAAGTGCACATAACAAATAGCAAAGAAATTTATTTATTCAAGTTGATAGCAAAATAGAAATCAGAGATAGTATATATGGGAAAATACATATCAGATAATATAGATTGAAGGAGCATTCCCATTGGTAGCAAGATATTTTTCCCAACTGAGGTCCATTGGAAGCTCAGTTGAGAGAGAGAGAGAGAGACAGACAGACAGACAGACAGACAGACAGACAGAGACAGAGACACAGACAGAGAGACAGAGACACAGACAGAGACACAGACAGAGACACAGACAGAGAATTCCAGATCTCACTGAAGGAGACAATTCTCTAGAACCTCTAATACAGTAAGCTGAGTTTAGGTACATGATAGAAACTGCTAACTTCTTTCATGTTGGCATCTTCCCAAAGTCATCAACCCAAAGAGAGGTTGGCATCACGCATCTTCTTTCTCTCTCAAAGCTGGAAGCTAGGAAAGTCCCAGATTTCTCTCCTTTCTCTCTCTTGCCAACTTCATCCTGCCCCCTCATACAGGTATGAGATGTTGATCTCCATAAAAGAGGAGTCTCATACCAATGGGCTTTGTGGCTCACGTCGCAAATGCTTATTGACTGATTAACTATTATTATGCACACTGCTAGTTAACAATAATAATAGTATTAATAATTATTTTGAACAATCATAGTAATCATGCTTAAGGCTTACACAGTGCTTTCTTCAACAAAAATTCTAGTTCAATGGTGCTATATCTCCTTAAATTATCATGATTTTTTAAAGACTTTTTAAAGCACTTGTTTGACTTCAAGAATATTTTTGTCTGTTAGTAAATGTTATTGTAATAACTAGGGAGAATGCATAAGCTTCCTTTACCATTGAAATTTCAATGAAATTTCAGAAGATTCATGATAGAGTAGATAAAGAATACACCCCAGATTGAGGAGGGCCAATTTTCAATTCCCCTTTCTGACACATACTGCCTGTATGATTCTTTTCAAGTTCTCTCACCTCTCCGGGCTCCTAGGTCGCCCTATAAGACAATAAGTTGCAGAATAAATACTTAATGATTGATTAAGTAGGTAATGGTCTACAATGACAGTGAATTATTCAATGAGAGTTGCCTATAATTATGAAATCACAAGTCTGGCAAAATAAAATAATATAAAAAGAAAGTTCGTTTTGTTTTTTTTTTTTTCTTTTGTCAGTGTACTGAGAGGAATAGAAGCTAACAGTTAGGGAAAGAAGTAGATAATGTGGTACAGTGGGAACACCACAAGACCAGAATTCAGAAGACTTGAGCTCTAATCTGAAATCTATAAATAATCACCTCTAAGATATTGGACATTCATTTCCCTTCCCTAGGTCTTGGTTTCTTCTTTCATAAATGGAAGGCATTAGAATATAGAAGCCACAAGTTTTCTTTCAACCACAAAATTCTATTATCTTCCCCTGGCTCTAATTCAAACTATCCAGATTTCATCACCATACCAAGGGTACCTTCTCACCCTGTAATATTCCTCTGCCCTTGGGATCCCCTCTTCCTATTGATGAGTTACTCCCAGAATCCCCATTTTGATGTACTTTACAGGCCAGCTATTCTTTCCTAGCTCTGCTCCTGACTCCTTGGACTTCTAGCTCTAAATGTGTGATCACCCAGTTCATATAATACTTTGGGTTTTCTGAGTGTTTTACATATATTATCACAGCAGTCGTGTAGTGTAGGTACTATTATTGTCCCCATTTCACAGATGAGGAAACTGAGATTTTTGGAGTTTAATTGACTTTCACAATCACATAGCCAATAAGTATTTAAGGCAGTATATAAATCCAAGCCTTGGTCATCCCAAGACCAGCAATCACTCTAAAGCTACAATGGAGCGATGGTCAGGTATCATTCCATCAGATTCCATGAGATTGAAAAATTAAGAAAGGGACCTATACAAAGTAGATTATTTTCAATTCCTCCCTCTGTTCAATATCCTAAACCTTGTTCCTCTCCCCTGTCCCCAGCTCCTAATCTTACCTTTTAGTGGACACTCACCAAGGATGAGATAGCCATCTATTGTCCAATTTCAAATGTTTTGCAATTAGTTGACTGGGTAGAGGCTTATTTTGAACAGCAGAGGGCACTCTAATCCCAGCAATGAAACAAAGGTGGTGGAGATTCCCAAAATCAATCTACTCAGTTGTTGCTTTATTTCACTGAGAACTCATTAAATGGTCATTATTAGATGAAGTAATAAAAGAACATTTTGAAGCCTATGCCATTTGCTGAAGCAAAGTTAGTTTTAAAAACAAAACAGCTTGTTTTAATGGGAAATTTCTCCCAATTAAACACAAACGTGGAAGGTAGACGCTTTAATTGTACCACATCGTGGGATACATAATGAGGGATATTCCCAAAGGCTGATTAGTGAGCAAAAGCAGGAGTCCCTAGAGATCTCCAATCTCATCAATGCGGGAAGTCTCTCTAGGGGGCATAGATGGAAACCCATCCATGCACTCCCACTTGCTCATTTCCTGCACATATGTAGAGGGCCTTTCTAATGGATGTTGATATAGAATAGATTTGGCTGGAGCAAGAGGACATGGTGCATCAATTATTCCTCATCCTCAAGTTGTGATTGCCCCACCTTCTTTTCCGATCATAAATCTTTTTGACAACACCCTTTCCTCCCTACTTCTCTTACATGATTTTTCTTTGGTTACATGTTTCAGTCTACTTGTATCTACAAAGCATGATAATATAACTAAATACCATCATATTAAGTATAATTAATAATGGAAGAGAATAAATATTTATGAAGCACTTACTAAGTCCTAATCACTGTGCTTGGTGCTTTATAAACATGATCGCATTTGATATTCACAAGGATTCTGAGAAATAGGTACTATTAATACCCCCATTTTATAGATAAGGAAATTGTGGCAGACAGAGATTAAGTGACATGCCCAGGATCACAGTGACTGAAGTTAGATTTCTAATCAGGTTTTCCTGATTCCAGGTCAGAGCTCTATCCACTGTGCTACCCATCTGCTTCCAGGTGTGTGGAAGAGGTGGGGTTGAGAAGTGAAGGATGCTATAAACCAAATTCTGATTTTTTCAAGGGGAAACTTTAAATGGACTAAAAAAATCAAAGAAAAACCCTTTATGAAGTGTCCTAGAGTTTTCAACTAGGCTGTATAAAACCAGAGCTACAGTTCTGTATCACAGAGATTTTATAGAAATGAGAAAGCAGGCATATGAGTTAACAGATGCTGATATAATCTTTCACTCTTCCTGTCTCTCTGTCTCTGTCTGTGTCTCTGTGTCTCTGTCTCTGTATCTCTCTATGTCTCTCTTTCCTTCCCTCCTTTTTTCTTTTTTCCTTTTTTTTCTCATCCTTGACTTTTTCGATTCTTTTGGGAAAGAATCCTGATATAAAGGAACGATTTACAGTAAGAAGATTTACAGTAGGAAAATCTGGATTTACAGTAAGAAGATACAGTTTTAAGTCTTGACTACTAACTTAGGGCAAATTGCTCTAACTCCCTGAGACCCAATTTCTTTATCTGTAAAATGTGGATTTATACTATCTACTTCTTTGGGTTATCCCGAAGGGGAAAAACTTATAATCCTTAAAGAGCTGTAGAAATACATTTATTATTATTGCTCCATTTCTATATCTTAAAAATTGGTTCTTAAGTATCTTTAAGATTGGGCAAATTCTATCATGAATTTTCACTTGTCCCTCAATATTCACAGGAGTTAGGGGTATAAGACCTCTGAGAATGTGAAAAACCACAAATAACTCTAGTTGTCACTCCAAATCTTTATTTTTAATACTTCTGATCATATTTAACATACAAAACATATAAGACAACATACTGCACCCATAAAAAAGTTGCAATTTCTACATGAAAGAGATTTGTATCTCCCACACTGTTCAGTTTTCTCTGATTTCCTTCTAAAAAAAGCTCAAGAAACAAAGATCCCTGCTGGAGAGAACCACATGACAGAGTCTGGATGGTAGAGAGACAAAGAAGAGGCATTCCTAAAGCGAATGCATAGTTCTTTAGACCACCAAAACTTTTAATAAAAATTTAGCTATTTATAATAAATTTATGTTAGTATACTTATGACAGTAAATAATAAAATATATTAATGACATATAGATGAATGCCTTTATGACTTGTTATTTTTATATGCGCATTGTAATTGTCCACAGTACTCCACAAATCTCTAAAAATTCCCATTTAATTATCAATGGGCAACCCAGGAATAACCAAAACCCATTAATGTGGAATGTGTGAATGTCAAGGTATAACCCTATTTTTTCAGATAAACCGTTTTCTCTATTTCATTATTTCAAGAGCTTCGCAACCTTCTGCTACTGTACATATTGGTTATCAAAGTGGTAGAATACAAATAGGATTCTTGCTCTGACAGCAGATCACTGTAAAACCTGAAGAACACTTATTAATTGCCTTCTTTCTACTTTCATGTCTAAGCGATCTCTAAAAGAACAGCTTCATCTAACACCAATCTCTTTGAAAATTATTTTCCCTTATACCTTTTCATTTTTTTGTTAGAATATGCTGTTTTAAAATTTTTCACCCTCCATAATGGTCTGCATTTGAACTTGTCAATTAAACGAGTGTAACCCATAGATATTTTTTTCTGTTTTGCAAAATCAGTCTTTTGCTGCTATAGATGATTTCTGTGTGGTTTTGCCTCCATCAGTCTGTCAGTCCACAACCATTAATAAGTACATACTACATGCTGTGCTAGATGATAGGGATTCAAAGAAAAGTAAACCAAACCAAACCAAAAATAGCATCATCTTCTCAAGGAGTTCACATTCTACTAGAGAGACAGCATGAAAATACTGTTTTGTAGGGGTTAAATTAAGGGCAGCTAGATGGCCTGATGGATTGAGTGTGGGGCCTGGAGTCAGGAAGGCTCTTCTCCCTGAGTTCATATCCAGCCTTGTGATCCTGGGAAAATCACTTAAATCTGTTTGCCTCAGTTTCCTCATCTGTAAAATGAACTGGAGAAAGAAATGACAAACTACTCCATTACCTTTGCCAAGAAGACCCCAAATGTGTTCAATAAGAAGCAAACATCACTAAAATGACTATACAAAAATGTGTTTTGTCCGTTGCTCTGACCAGTCAAAAATTTGATTACACAGAGACAGTTGGTTCTGAAATGACTCACATATTAGTCACCATTTTCTTATGACATGGCCGATTTCATTTTTGGTTAGTGCTTACTAATTCAGCAAACATTTATTTAGCACCTACTATATGCATTATACTGAACATTGGCATACGAAGCCAAAAATAAAAGTGGTATCCCTTGCCCTCAAGTTGCTTACGTTCTATCAAGCTTCTGGTGATGAGCTTCTCTGCACTTGGCCTCAGATGGCAGGCATAAGCTGTCATTGAGATAGTCCTCAAAGACTGCTTGGCATAACTGGGCTGTTGGCATAACCTTCAAGAAGCCAGCATTGCTTCTATAACAGCAGTTTTTACATCCAAATCAGTTTCCACTTCCTCTATGAAGATTTTCTGCCCCTGATCCTTTTTCAATAATAATGTTTTACTATTAAACCTCAGGCAGCCTTTTATTTACTACTTCTTTTAATGTCCTTCTTATACGTTATTGCGTATCAGAGCTCCACTACTAGACTTTAAGGGCAGGGACCATGTTTATCCAAGCACTGTATCTCCTCCAGCCCCTAGTTTGGTACTTAATTTTCAATGGGCACCTAATTACTATTTGTTGAATTTAACAGCTCACATTTCTACAACATTTTATGTTTAGTGATTTATACAGTACTATATTATTTGATCTTCACAATAGCACCTTTGGAGGGGTCATAGAAGTATTATACCCACCATATAGATGAGTTCAATGAGGCTCAGAAGGGTCAAGTGATTGCCCCATGGTCACACAGCTAATGATTTTTCAGAGAGCTGAGACTCATTTCTAGGTTTTCTGATTAATAATCTATTACTCTTTTCTTCATACTTCACTTCTTGTTCTTCTATATAACATAGACAAGGTCCATATCCATTTGGTTGCAAAACTCTCTATTTTGAAGTTTACATAATGAAAAAGCCGAATATAAACCAAAGTTGGATCTACCTGTTAAGGATGTGATAGAAGAGATTCTTACATGAGAGTGAGGTAGGAAGAGATATTCAATATGTACTAAACTTCCCTCTAATTTTTAACTTCTCTGGGTACCTGGAAAGTCCATTATAGAAGAGAGGATTCTATTGGGAAGTCTTTACCAGAGTCAACATTTCTGACACTTACTTGGCAGGGATTTGTTTTGTTCAAGAGATTGAAGATATGGGGAGATGGAGAGAAAGACCCACCCTTTTACAAGTAGTGAGTCATATGTTTTTCATCTTTCAGCAGGCTGGTGGATTTGCCATATGTAGAGTCCAAGACCCCGCCTCCCTATTCTGGGGATTTATCTATGGACATGTATTTCAGGACATACTGGTTGTGGGTTTCCATCTGGAATAGAACGGAACATATAGAATAAGGGAGGTGTCAGAAAACCTCTACAACTTCATGCAATAAATACAGCAATGCTCTGAACCTACTGTAATAAGCACTGGCCCTAACACCTTTTGGCATTACTCATGGGCATATATTTCTGACTGTGATGATTCTCCAGGGAGTACTGTGAGGTATACAAATACATTTATGACAGTTTTGCTTCATATCTAAGACCAGACATAGGCCAAACTACAAAACCAAAGTTAGAATTAGGTTTTTTCCCCCACGGGACAAAAATAATTTCTAGAGTAAGAGGCTTAGTGATGAATGCAGAAGTCAATTTGGTCACATGTACAGTCAATCTAAGAGAAGGATCATTTTTCTTCTCTTATTGCCTTCCCCATATATAACCTTTATAAGCTGGTCCATAGCCTAACTCCCTCTCTCTCCCCTGCTTGAGGCCCCTTTCTCCCACAATCCCTATAGAGTATTAGCTTATAAAGGGCTAAGAGTCTTTAGAATGTGCAATGGAGGAAGTGTTGCTCTTATCCCATTATATCAATGCATGGAGCAAAACACCAGACTCCCTGCCCCAGTTACGACTATGGGAAATCAGTATGGAAAAGATCTTGATGGATTAGAAAGTTAGACTGAATCTATACAGAGGTTTGATTTAGTAGGGAAAAAAATGTAAACATTTTCATTTGGGTTCAAAAATTCAACTTCACGAGTATAAGAGAAGGTGGAATTAGACAGCAATTCATCTGATAAAGATGTGTTGTTTTAAGTGACTGTTTTCTGGAGCTCCATGTAAATCCATAGTAGCCCCCCATATACCCCGCCCCACGAATGAAAACAGTCAGCCTACATTAAGAAAGCTATCCATTGCAGAAATACAGGAAGGGGAAGAATGATGATCTTTCTATACTCTGCCCAGGTCAGATCCCATTTGGAGTACTTCATTTCATTCTGAATACTACATTTTAGGAATGTCTATTGTTTAGCAGTTTCAATCATGTTTGACCTTTTGTGACTCCATATTGGGTTTACTTGGCAAAGATACTGGAGTAGTTTGCCATTTCTTTCTTAGCTCATTTTACAGATGAGAAAATTGAAGAAAATGAGGTTAAGTGACTCACCCACAGTGAAACTAACAGCATGCAAAGTAGGATGTTTTTCTGGATTGAGTTTTAGCCTTGGATAGAGTCTTGTCTTTGATTGAATCAAGAGCCTTTCATTGGAAATAGTATATATTGTATTGCTTGGAGGGAGAGGACAGGGTAGAGAGAAGAGCAGAGCAGAGAGAGAAGCGAGTGTGAGTGGGTGAGGGGAACTTCCTCGTGGGAAGGCCTAACAGAAAGAATGTTTGTGATATTGGCACTCTGTCTGTTGATCTGTGTTAATTTATCAGACAGAAGCCTTTTCTGTTGGTCTGTGTTAATTACTCAGACAGAAGCCCTGTCAGTTGGTCTTTATGAGTGAATTGAGCTTAAGAGCAGAGATCCGCCCATGGAAACAAGCTTAACTTAAGCCCCTTTTAAGAGCTGTTAAAATGAATTGCAATGATGGTACAGGTAAGGTATATAAATATTGTTGTAACCTTGCTAAGTTTAGTTTTCTGAGAATCAGAAACTGTGGGCAGGAACCTGAAGCCTGCTATTGGGCAGGGATTTGGAAAAGAGTAGTCCTCATGAGCTGAGATATGGAGCAGGAGCAGAGAACTGCCGACATGTGAATCCAGGTGAGAATCAGGAGGAGCCATGGGGTTTGGAAGTTAGCCTCGAGTCAAGATGAGAGAAGACTTTACTTGGACACTGTGTATTGATTGAAGAGATTATGACTCACTGTGATGTAGGGGTGGATGGTGTTTGTATTTTCTGCTACTCCTTAAGAATGTTATGTTGTGCTAGGAAAGACCCTGACCTAGGACACCTTACTTGTGTAAAGAAGTATTTTGGGGAATGCTACTGAATACAATGATATATGCTATGTGCTATATGACATACTGAGTGTTATGATATATATTTTATATATATGTGTGTGTGTGTGTGCATATATATATATACACACATGTGTGTATATGTATACATATATATACATACAATATGTTTTGCTTAAGGATGTGGCTATGAATGTTATGCTTTATTGAACAATGTTTAGTTTATTGTTGAATAGAGAGTTCATTATACTATCTGATTAGATTGTTAAAATTACTTACATCAGCAGTCCTCAAGTGTGCTGCCATAATTGGCATTACACAGGGTCACACAGGTAGTAATTGTTTTAGTTCAATTTGAACTCAGGACTTCTTCACTCCAGGCCCAACATTCTATCCAGTGTCCTGCCAAGCTGCCCTGATTGACCAGCTGAGGAAGACCCGAACAGGGAAACCAGGATAGTGAAAGATATTGAGGTCATATCATATAAGGCTTGGCTTAAGGAATGGAGAAGAGAAGACCTGGGGAGAGCATGACAGTTGTTTTTAAGTATCCAAAATGCTATTTCTAAAAGTTATTAGACTTGTTCTGGGGCTACTTTGGCCACAGGGGAGAGAAAAATCCAAACAAACAAAAACAAGAAGCAGCAGATAAAAGTTGCTAAGAGTCAGACTTAAGTATGATTCATGGGAAAACAGTAATAATAACAACAGCAGCAGCAACAACAACGACAAAAAAGCTAGCAGTAAGCTATCCAAAGGGGAAATGGGCTGCCTTAGAAGAGAGTGGCTTTCTTCTTACTGCAAGTCTTTAAATTCAAGCTATTTGTTTGATTGCTGGCTTAGTGTGAAGAGAATTCTTGTTGAGGTACAGGTTGGATTGGCTAGTCTGTGAGAGCCCTTCCAACTCTTGTATTTTGTGAACTAGTATAAGGCTGTCTTTAGTGCCATCCCACATTAAACAATCTATTAGTTTGACTTCCTGTCCCCCTTCCGCCTCCTTCCCATTGCCTCCCTCCTTTTTGCCCTCTGTGTGCTGGCATTTCTAAGAGATTCTATGCTAATTGGGGCTTGATGATGCCATCTTCCTACTTTTTGTCTGAAAATTACTGACCCCTATCAATCCTTCAAAAACTTTGCTTTCCTCTGAGGTGACTACTGGTTAATTTGATAGACTAATCCAGTCTGCTGTTCTTATAAGGAAAGGTAGAAGAGAAGGCATTCCTATCAATTGTCACCATAAAAGTTCTCAAGATGCCAACACACGAATTGGGGTCTTTCCTTCCTCCTAAGAAACATGCACATTTTATTAATTGTTTTGGGTAGATAATATAAGTTAGAGGAATAACTCTCCTTGTGAGTATGTCAGGCCAAGTAGTAGAGGAGGGAAGTCTGATGGTAAACTGGTGAAAGGGATATTTTGATTTGAGAAAGGCAGGACATGTCAAAGTTCCTCTAACCACATGATGTAGGCACATATTTACTTTAGTCAAGTCACTTCCAGGCATCCAAATGATTCTCCAAAGTGATTCTTGACTTTTCTTTAGAGCAGGTATACACCTCCTGCCCCAAGTTCCCTGTTCAGCTCTTATAGATGATGTCTTCCCCCATTAGAGTTTAATCTCCTCCTATCACCACTAGGTCTATTTCCAAAGATGATCAGGGAAAAAGGAAAAAAATCTTTATGTTCTAGAACATTTATAGTAGCTCTCTTTGTGGTATCAAAGAACTGTAAATTAAAGGGATGCCCATCAGTCAGGGAATGGTTGAACAAGTTGTGGTATATGATTGTGATGGAATACTATTGTGCTGTAAGAAACGATGAGTTCAACGATCTTAGAAAAAAACATGGAAAGACTTATGCAAAATAATGAAGAATGAAATAAGTAGAAAAAAAAGAAAGAACTGATAAATACAGGTACATATAGAATTATTTTACTTGTATACGCCTATTTGTGTCTAATGGTAGCTCTCTCTACTGTTGGGGGGAGGGAAAAAAAAAGAAATTTACATGATAATTTTGTCATACATTTGAAAGGAATAGTAAGTTATATAATCACCTTTTTATTGTACTATATTATAGAAATGTTTGTTTTATTCCATAAATTAAATTAAAAAAAAAAGAATATAATCTCCTGAGGGCAGCCTCTGTCTTTCTTTTTTTGCTTATATTTCTATTCGTAGTACTAAGTACACTGCCTGGCACATACTAAATGGTTAAGAAATACCTTATCTACCAAACATCACACAGCTTTGTAGACAGATTCAAGCCCTTTTAAGGCCTACACATTTTCTCCTCTGACTCTTCATAAGCTTAATAAAATCATAACTCCAGTGTACTTTCTTTTCAATTCCAACAGCATTTATTAAAGATCTTCTGCAGGCAAAAGAATGTGCCAGAGGTTGCGTTAGATACAAAATTTAGGTAAGATTCAATCCCTACCTTCAAAGAGTTATAATTTAGTCAGCAATTAAAACCCATGTGTAGATTTTAAAACAATAGCAACAACATGAAAACATGACAGATTTTTTGGAAAGTTGTAAAATAAAATGCTGCATGATCTTGAGAGGCATTGTGGCAATGGTAGCTTTATAGCTGACTTCAGAGAGAGAAAAACCTGAGTTTCAGTCCTGTGTTTTACACTTACTGGCTATGTGACTATAAATAAGTTACTTCTGGGCAACTCTCTATCAAAGACTCTAAGTTGTAAAGAATGTGTTGGCCTGTATTGAGAGAAGAATTTTGCTATATCTGAGAATAGCTTAAACTAATGAAATTGAAAAACTCGTCCCTATCCCTTTATTGGATCTTCATGGCGGGGGGTGGGGGGGGGGGGTCATTGCCAATGGGAGGGGCAGGGGAGACTTCCTGGAGATGACATGTGAGATGCCTTTAAAGATGGCTTTAAAAGATGGGTAGGAATTGAGCCCAGTGAGAATGGGATAGAGGGCATTCCAGGCAAAGGAAATAGTATAAACAAGGGCATGGCAGAGAAAGCACAGAACATGGTCAAGGGCAGTTCAGTTTGGCTGGAGAAAAGAATGTTTCAGAGGGAGTAATATGAGGCAGTGCTTGGAAGCATCTGAAAGAGTTATGCTTCCAGAAATAGAGGATCTGAGCTATGGATCATATTTTCCATTTTTATTATGATTTTGACATATTGACAAATTACAGTTTTTACTCATGGTACAATTTCTGGTCTTGAATAAATTTCTTTCAGGCTTGAAGTCTGTGAGCTTGTGCCAGTTTGTGTGTATGAAACAACAAGGAGAGGTTTGCCTTTATATATATTATAGGCATCCAAGGTGAGTTGAATGAGTTACTAGAAGTAAAATTCACTCTTTACTTCTCTCATAATATCGTAATTAGTCAGTCTCTTCCAGGAGAAGACTAAATTCCACCCCTGTGGCTACATAGAGCCAAATGACAGATAATTTGACTGCAGATCAGGGGACCCATTCTGGAATTTGAAGAGTATTTTTTTTCTATGTGAAATAAGAAGATAGATATGTATTTTTTTCTGTGAAATGTGAATAAAAATCAGCTGTATTCTATCTTTTACTTTTTGCTTCTGGAGAAGTTATCTCAGAAAATCAGTTGTAAGAGACTTCAGGATTTGTATAGTTCATTTCCTTCTTGGAAAACTTATCCCTTCTACAATGTTAATAATAAGAAGAAGTCGAATAGCACTTATATAACACCCAGTATGTACCAGGCACTGTGCTAAGCTCTTTATAAATATTATCTCATTTCTTCTTCACAATAACCCTGGGAGGTAGATGATAGCATTAGCCCCATTCTACAATTGAGGAAACTGAGGCTAAAAGAGATTAAGTGACTTGCCTATGGTTTGTCTGGGGGTAGATTTGAACTCAAGTCTTCCTGACTATAGGTCCGGTGCTCTATCCACTGTGCTTGCCTAGTTGTCTCATTCTATGTATCTTCTATATTCCTTATATGATATCGTTTTCAATTTCTGTCACAATTCTTCTCTGGACAATCCCTGATGTATCACTGTACATTCTTATGCATGGTATCCAGAACTGGTTGAATAGAGACCATATGAATGGACCATGTTCACACTGCTCTTGCCCTAGATGCTATCACATATTAATCCAGTCTAAGAATGAGTTGCTGCTTTTGTTTGCCATGTCAAACTGCTTAAGCATATTGAGTTTTCAGTCCACTAAAACTTAAAGGCTCTTTTCACATAAAATGGTAGAATCTGAGACCTAGAAATGACCTCAGAGGCTCTATAGTTCAACAAATACCATCTGCTGCTACCAGACTAGGTCTCCCCATTTTCTACTTGTACAGATGATTTTTTAATATTTTTTACCATATACACAAAATGTTATACTTTTCTAGCAATTCAAGTCAACTCAGAAAGCTTTATTGATTATTACTAAATACTATATGCCAGACACAGTGCTAAGTATTAAAAATAAATTAAATTTACATTTAATAATCCTATTATTAATAATAATAAATTAATTAAAAGTATAATCAAAAATGAAGATTATCCCCCTATCCCCATTATCTTTTGGCAAAGATACTGGAGTGGTTCATCATTTCTTTCTCTAGCTCATTTTATAGATGAGAAAACAGAGGCAAGCAGGGTTAAGTTACTTGCCCATGGTAACACAGCTAGTAAAGGTCTGAGGTGGGATCTGAACTCAGGAAGATGTCTTCTTGACTCCAGACCCAGCACTCTGTACACCACACCACCTTGCTTCCCCTTTCCAATGGAGGAAGGTAGATAAAACATGGAAATTAAAACAAGGTAGGGTGGAGGGGGATAGAAGAATCTGTGTGTAACTAAAGTGTAAGTCCAGAAAGTTTGGAGCCCAGAGAAAAATGAAAAGGCAAATATCGCTAGCTGGGGCACCTTTCTTAAAATGGACTTTCTGGAGAGAACTGACCAATCAGAGCAAAGGGGAAGAGGGATGAAGTGTTATACCCAGTGAAGGCTTCTGAGGAATAGTGGGGAAAAAAGAAGTCTGGAAAGTCAGCAGAAGAGCTCAGAGAATGAAGGAATGAATGATATAGTAATGAAGGGGACTGTCTTTTTTGAAATTTGGAGTTGAACCAGGCACTGGGTTGAATTATAATTTGTGCTGGGTATATGTGATATTTTTTTTTTGAGGGAGGAAGGCAAGGCAATTGGGGTTAAGTGACTTGTCCAAGGTCACACAGCTAGTTAAGTGTCTGAGGCTGGATTTGAACTCAGGTCCTCCTGACTCCAGGGCTGGTGCTCTATTCATTGCACCACCTGGCTGTGCCCATATGTGATAATTCTTTTTGTTATCTATTACCCTTCAGAGGAAGGAAAAATATAAGTTGGCTAAGTAATTATGTAAGGATGAATAGAATCGCAAAGGCAGTCAGGAGTTTTCCCGAGTGACACAAAATATACCTGGGCTTGAAGAATGGAGGAACAAATTCAATCCAAATTGCCTTGTTGCTGGGAAATCACAAATATACGCAGGTGATTTGGGAGTTGAAACAAACATTATCTGGGTGATCAGGCCACAAAGCAGCCTGACTTCACGGTCTGTGTTCCCAGGTGAAAAGAGGATTTTGAAGACAAAGATAGCCATAAAGAACTTAACATGAGGATTCAGTGATAAAGTTTAGTCAAGAAACAGTGTGAGACCGAGTAGTTTTGTTTTATGTGCACTCCCAGTTATCTTACTCTCTTATATTCTTTCTAAATCTGGGTATAACTTTTTCCCTTGTGAATAAACCCTGAAAAATACATTCTTGAGATTTGTAGTGTGTGGTAAGAGGGAGCAGAATGACAAAAGGATGTAGATGCTTGAAGAGAGCTTCCAATTCCAGTGTCAGCAAGCGAAGAAGGGAAAAGGTGCTGCAGGACCAGGTGCTACAGATCTCTGAATCCATGGAGACTAGGAGGTTCAGGGCTGATGGGCCCGTTAGTCAGAATGCAGAAATCAAGGGAATATATGAAAGAATGAAAGAGAAGAGCTTTTTAACCAAGGTCAAATTCACATCCAATGGGGCACTAGCATCTCCAGAAAGATGCCTAAAATGAATGAGTCCTAAGGCACAAGAACATATTTTCTTTCCCCATCTCTAAAGTCCTACTCTACCACCTTCTCAAGGAGCATGGGTGAGCCCAAAGGTGGGCTGTGAGATGGTTACAAATTCTAGCAGTTCCTAAAAAATGGGAAGACTTAAAATATAGATCCGGTAAGAAAACAAAATCAATAGGTACTGCAATAATTTAAATCAAATGAAAACTAGGCTGAGACTGAATGTGACATAACCATAATTAACCATCTAGGCCACTGGGAAAGGACGAGAGAACGTGCTTTCCTCCTTTTCTTGAAGAGACAGAGCACCATGGGAATGGGATGTTGCTGGAATATGTTGTATAACACTGTAGCTATGTTGGTTAATTCGGCCTATCATTGTTGCTATGGTTGTTGTCATAGTTGTCATTGTGTTGCTGTTTTGTTGCTATTGTTGCAAAAGAAGTCTCACCAGGCAGAAGTGTCAGAGAGAAGGTGGGGCCAGTCCAGAAATGACTGGGGTATTAAAACAAAATCCACTGACAACAGGAAAATAAAATAAGTAAACATATGGGCCTGCATCCAGGCTGTCTGTGCATGACCAGCCTAGCTGAATTTCTGGAGGTTCATAATTAGAAAGTTGGCCATTAGAGGATAATTTTTTTTTCATCCATAGCAACACATAAATACCACCTACTAAAGTCACAAAATCAGAATCAGAGATAGAGTTCAAAGGGACCTAGGACTATCTACTCCAATCCCATCATTCTACAGATAGTGAAAGAGGCTCAGGGAGACTGAAGTGACAAGATCACTCAGGCATCAATCATTTAAGGGGAGATTTGAACCCAGGTCTGCTGACTCCAAATATGTGCTTTTACTTTTTAATGACAAAAAATTCTTTTTAAAGTTAATTCAATCATTTACACACACACACACACACACACACACACACACACACACACACAATATGTGCTTTTACCATTTTCTCACACTGCCTCCTATAGTAGAACTGTTATCTGCAACAGTGGAGACAGTACCTATTCTGAAAATATAAGGAATTGTTGAAATTTCCTAATTTTTGAATTTCCTTATTCAAGGAAAATCAAATGAGTCCCATCTTTCTATCTTGTCATGATCTCTTGGGACACCAAATCTGTCATCCAATATATGAACTATCCCTCCCTGTCCGGCATCATTTTAAAACCTCTGACTTTATCCTTGCCTATATAAACTTTTAGACTATCGATGTACACTAGGGTCTACCTTTAATTTCTCATCAGACTGCATTCTAGACTCCTTTATCATCCCAAAGAAACCTCTTCATCGTAGGAGGTCACTTCTGTTCTGCAATTCACACCTCAAAAAAGTACCTTCTGCCCCTTTGATCCTTCCTTCTGATTGGATAGATCCCCAAAGAGCTTCCATTTAAGGAGAATGTACAGGTCAATCATCTCATCCTCCTTTCCAACTTCTTTTTTTTTTTTTTATAAATTGTCTTTCCCCATTATAATGCATGCTCCTTGAGGGCAAGGGATGTCTTTCTTTTTGCTCATATTTTTATTCCCTTCTCTTATCATAATGCCTAGCAGAGTGGGCACTTAATTGACTTGTTTCTTACTGACTCATATAATGTCACAGTCAAGCAGATGATTACAATGTATTAGGCAATGATTGAATAGTCATATGTCATAACCATTATGTGGATAAAAGTCATTATGTGTCTAGTACTTCTGAGTAAACTGTATCTCACCATCCCTAACTTTGTTGACAAGAATGAGGCTTATCTGCCCAGTTTCCCCCAAAAAAGGTAAACTAGAAGAAATTCATAAAATGCAAAAGTGAGGTAACATAGTTCTCAAGGTCACAAAGTCCAAATGGCTTTGAAATCACTCCCATGCATTCTCACATTCCTACATTTTATAGATGAGGGTAATGAGCCTAAGAATTACTGCCCTCCAACTTCAGGGGAGTGAAAAACTTAAGGGCTGTTTGCCATGTAATGGATTCCAGACAGATGGATCAATAGTCAACATTACCAAGGCTTTACTGAAGGCAAATGTCTGCCTCCATGTGGTTCTCAGTACTGGATGTCACAGTTCACCCCAGCACAGGGAAAACTAGTCTCCTATAGGATATCTAATACAAGAAGAAAAGAAACTTTACTGGTTGTGATTTTTTCTTGCCCTTAGAATGTGGAATACAGAGCACATTGGCATTTTAGGAACCTGGGGAAACCACTTAGCCTTGAATTGATTGGTTCCTGTTTGTCCTATCATTCCTCAAATACAAGTACTAGTCTCTTGAACAAGAGCCAAGCTTAGGATTCAAGAATCATAGATGTAGAAGGGCAAGTGACCTGAGAAATCAATGAATCCCAAACCATCCTTTTATATATAAGAAAATTGACACCAGAGAGTTTAAATGGCTTAAACACCTCTGGTGACACAATTCACAAGTGGCATAGTCAAGATCCCAATCCAGATGCTTCCAGTCTAACACTCCTTTCTCTGTGCCACAGTATAGTCAAAGAGAAAAGAAAGGACTGATTTGTTGTCCATTCATTTCAGTTATATCTGATTCTTCCTGACCCCATTTGGGGTTTTCTTTGCAAAGATACTGGAGTGATTTGCCATTTCCTTCTCCAGATCATTTTACAGATGAGCAAATGGAAGAAAAGAGGGTTGAGTGACTTGCCCAAGGCCACATAGTTGGTAAGTGTCTGAGGCCAGGTTTGAACTCAGATCTTCCTGACTTCAGGCCTGGAACTCAATCTAATGTGCCACCTAACTTCCCTAAGGATCAATCACCCATTTAGTTAGATTGCATAGCTATTATTATATCCATTTCTTATATGCATATCTTATATATAACTATTATTATATCCATATATCATTATATCCATTTATTTATCATATCCTAGAAATAACATGTAGTAGTCGCAAGGGAACTGGTCTCATCTTGGAATAAGGAATACATGGGTTCCAAGTCCTGTCTAACATCTACTGACTGTGTAATGCTAGGCAAAGAAATCATTTAGCTTTACAATGCCCAAAGCAACTTTCAAAATTTCTACATTGTCAAACAGTTGCTAATCAGCATTGGTGGAGAGAGTTATCTTTCTGGGACTCTCCATTGCCAAGGAAATCACAAAGTCATGTCCTACAGATTTATCTAAGTCATGAATACAAAACACCTTTTCCTCAGCAGAAAGTTAATGAATCAATGACAAACAAGAACTCAGTGATATGGTATAGTAAAGATCAAAGAATAATTATTTCCCTCAAATTCTGGCCAAAGTTAATTCTCTCTGTCTCCAGCAAACTTCCTCCTTGCTGATTAATGCATTGGTTTTACTTCCCAAACTTTCCTCATTCTGTACCTCATTTTACCCTCTCCATCCTGACCCTTCTCTTTATAGCTATTATAACAACTTGTGCCAGTAGCTATTTCCAGATGCTATCACTAAGGAAGCATAACTGAAGTTGGAGCATGATATATTTTGAAAGGGTCTAAGTAGCACAGTAATCTATTTTGAATTGATTCAAAGTAATGGCCTCCTTGATCAAAATATTTTATCTGAAAAAAGATGATACTTGTCATTTGGTGACAAGGGCAATTTACTTGGGCACTTCATATTTAGCAGTCTTATTAAACTTTGAGCTGTATAAAATATTATTTTTACCTCCCAAATATTACATTGCTACCAAAGAAGACCTAGAATTACAGTACCTCAGAGTCTGAAGCGACTTCAGATGTCAATTAGTTTAACTGATGCAAAACTGAGAATTCCCCCATACTACATCCTAACAAGTGATCATCCAGGTTTACCTTAAAGCCCCCAGTGAAGGGGAACCTCACTATCTTCCATGCAACTCATTCCACTTTGGGACAACTCTCATTGTTAGGAAGTTTTCTCCTGATATCAAACCTAAATTTGACTATTTGAGATTTCCAACTGTCACTCCTAGTTCTGTTTTCTGGGACCAAGTAGAATAAATCAAACCTTTTTTCCCACATGATATTCCTTCAAACACTTCAAGACTGCTGTCCTTTTTCTCCCTATAAAGCAATCAGTCAATAAGCATTTATTAAGTCCCTGTTATGTACCAGGAAGTTAGATGGCTCAATGGATAGAGGACTGGTCATGAAGTCAGGAAGACCTGAGTTCAAATTTAGCTTCAGATACTTCCTAGCTATGTGACCCTGGGCAAGTCATTCAACCTCTCTTTGTCTTAATCTACATGAGAAGGAAATAGCAAACCACTCCAGTATCTCTGCCAAGAAAACACCTTGGCTTTTGAGACAGTATAGTCCACAAAAATCATAGTCAGACATGACTGAACAATAAATTATATTCCAGGAACTAGGCTATATGCTGGAGATAAAAATATAAAAGTGAGATAATCTATGGCCTTGTAATGCCATGCATGAGCAGCTCCCCAAAAGAATGCTACTGTGAATAGCTTTTAAGATTCTGATTACACAGTATAGTGAACACTCCATTTATTCCATTACAAATCAAGGCAAATTTTCTCAGAAAATCAAGGTACAGTAAAATATTTACAACATCACATCTTATCATGGAAAATCACAATATAGTGTTCACAACAGCTTAACATTTAAAATGGCCACATAGTTTTCACTGAAGTGGCCACAATATTTAGAACAAAGAACAAAAGAATAATCATCTGGTGTCCCTAAGGGGGAAATCCTCCTTACTTAATCATTCAATCATTTCACATTACAAGTCAGTCTTCCACTCATGGGGCAATCATAAGTTAACTTAATCAGCCACTTATGCAGATTCACAATTACTAAGTATCATTAATCACTAAATACAATCATTAGAAAATTATATAAACCCTCCACCCCTTGGTGTCTTGTAAACTTCAATTTCATCACATATTCAATATCCAAGGAGAGGCCTTTTCTTCATCTTGACTCAGGGTGGTCTCTCAGATTCCCTGGATCCCCTTCCATGGTCCCAGCTCCTACCTGAATCCACCAAACAGTAACTTGGATTCAGAGGCAGACAGCTCCCAGGTTCTCGTCCAGTCCTCTGGGCCATTCTTGTTACACA
>CM053580.1:368512361-368536588 GCA_028627135.1 Pseudochirops cupreus
AAGGGAGGTCAGATTGGGGGAGGCAGTAGTGAGAAGCAAAACATTTTTGAGGAGGGACAGGGTGAAAGGAGAGAGAGAGAATATAATAAACAGAGGGTGAAATAGAATGAAAGGAAATAACAATCACAATTATGAAAAAAAATTGAAGTCAATTTATCTGATAAAGGCCTCATTTCTCAAACATATAGAGAACTGAGTCAAATTTATAAAAATAAGAGCCATCCCCAATTGATAAATAATCAAAACTTATGAATAGTTTTCACATGAAGTAATAAAAGCTCTCTATAGTCTTATGAAAAAATTTTCTAAAACTTTATTGATTGGAGAAATGCAAATGCAAACAAACCTATTAGATTGGCTACTAGGACAGAAAAGGAAAATCACTGATGTTGGAAGGAATGCATTGTTGGTGGAGTTGTGATCTGATTCAACAATTTTGTAGAACAATTTGGAACTATGCCCAAAGGGCTACAAAACCACACGTACCCTTTGACCTAGTAATACCACTACTAAACATGTATCCAAAAAGACATTAAAACAAACAAACAAACAAAAAGCTCCTATATGTAAAAAAAAAAACTATTTATAGCATTTCTTTTCTGGTGTTAAAGAATTGGAAATTGAGGGTATTTCTATCAACTGAGGGACAGCTGAACAAGTTGCAGTGTGTTATTGTGATGGAATATTTTTTTGCTATGAGAAATGATGAGCAGCATGGGAAGACTTACAGAAGCTGACGCAAAGCAACATGTACTGTGTACAAAGTAATAGCAATATTGTAAGATGATCAGCTGTGAATGACTTAGCTATTCTCAGCAATATAATCTTATGATAAAAAATGCTATCCATTCCCAGAGAAAGAACTGATTGTATCTGAATACAGATTGAAGTATACTTTTTTTTTAACTTTATTTTTCCTTGAGATTTTTTTGGTCTCTTTTTTTCACAACATGTCTAATATAGAAATATGTTTTGCATGACTACTCATGTATAATGTATATCAAATCGCTGGCCTTCTCAATGGGGGTGGGGATGGAAAGAGAGGAAGGGAGGGAATTGAGAATTCAAAGTTTTAAAAACAAATACGAAAAATTATTTTTACATGTAATTGGGGAAAAATAAAATACTAAACAAAATTTTAAAAAGAACAACACTGATTCCTTTTCCACATTACGGTCCTTCAAATACTTAAAGAGAGCTATCTCTCCTTCCCCTCCTCACCCAAATCTTCTCCCCTCTAGTCTAAGTTCCTCAATTTTAAGTGATCCTTGTATGACATAGTGTCTTGTCATATTGGATGCCTCTCTGGACATTCAGCTTGAAAATGTACTAGAAAATAGAATGATTATCATAGATTATTACATTCTAAGCAATTGAGATTTCTGTGGATTTGTTCAGTTGTAGCAGAAAGCAGCAAAGTAACTACACCAACTATTAGAATTAGTATTTAAGATCAATTTTAATACACCTCATTTCATTCCTTGTATTTGTATCCCTAGAATTCAACCCGGTGCTTGGCATATAAATAAGCAATTAACAGAAAGTTGTTGATTTAACTGATAATCTTGTAAAACTAGATGCAAGGCAAAGTAACAATGAAGACTTTATTCAAGATGATGTCAAGTCTGGTTGCCATCATATTAGCCTGGGCAAATTCATTTATCTTAGAATAAGAGATCTTCCTTGACTCTTAAAGAAACTGAGGCCCAGAGAGGCCACATAGCAATTTATGATCTAATTTTCAATACAGTTCTTTTTGCAGAGTATCACCCTTCTTTTCCAATTGCCCTACTTTAGCTTTCCTAGGAGTTTTAACATGTAAACTATAGGGTTAATTACTTAAGAAATAGGAGGTTTCTCCTGCCACCAACTAAACTAAGTACTTGTGAATTTAACTTTCTCCTTTAAGTCTTATTGAGTTCAAGGTCTTTCCCTGTGGATAGCAAAGCCTTCCATTCATTTTGTCCTCCATTATTTTCCTACGTGTTCTCTACGTCTACCTGATCTGGAGAATTTGCTGCTTGTGTTTGTAGATACACTCAATCTGTGTTGAACCTAAGAGAAACACTTTCAGACCTAGCACAGTCAAGAAGTGGGCATCCTGTCATTGAAAAGCTTGGCAGCACTTATGAATTAACCATTTGCATGCATCTTATCAGCCTTGTGACATGACCTACCAGACAATCTTGTGATCCCACCTAAAGAGTGGAATTTGAGCAGTCCTAAAAGACCCTGATTGCTTCCAGAGCTCTCATTTATTGGTGTGTCATGGTCCTAGAAATACCCATAAACATGGGCATGGTTTCCAGAATGACCTGATAAAATAGATAGCATGTATTTAGTTATGATGAGTAAAGCATTAGCTACTATTAATGCCAGAAAGGAACATGGTCCTGAGGACACAAGACAGACTCCTTGATTAAAATGAGAAAAATGTTTTAAATAGTTGAGGGATAAGCTAGGGGAAGGGAAGGGATTTGAGGTAAGACTTGGGTGATGTGCCACTTGTAGGAAAGGAGCAGGTTATAAATTGGGAATCATATCTTATTGTTATGAGTGGGTCTGACGTCTGTACTCTGTTAGTTCTGGTTAATGCTTGGGCAAATTTTAGGCCATTGAAGAGTTAATGAAAGGATTTTTACTTAGTCTAAACGTAGAAAGTTTACACAATAAGGATATGGTGTCACTTAGTTTCTATAGAACAGAGCCATCTCCATATGGAAACCCATCTGATCAATAAGGCAAGATGTGATGACTCATGTGTTCTTTAGTCATCCACTATGTCAAAAGGGTCAGGACTCCATGTGAGTAGGACTTTTCACCCTTAGGTAACAGGCAGATGTGTCAATAAAGCCAGACACTGCCAGGAAACTCTGTCACCTAAGGTAGGGACCAATCAGGCCATGGGGACAGCTTTTTTCTCTTTTTAGGGAAAATGAAACCACTGTAAAAGGTGGTGGGGAAAGGAGGGGAGTCTAACTCATGGATGAAAAAGAGACTCCAAAAACTCCAATAGATATTAGTCTCATCACACTTATCAAAGCCATAGGTGCCAGTAAAAGTTTCACATGACAGATTATTTAATACTGCAAAAGTACAGTTATTTGGTATGTCTTTTGTTAAACTTGTCAAAATCTTTTCCCTGGTGTTTTCAGTTCTATAAAAGCCAAAGGACATTTTGGCAAGTGTTTTCCTCTTTCTTTCCTTTTTCAAGGGAGATTATATCCAGATTTTTCTAATTCATCCACACTCCAGGCATAAAAATGTTGTTTTTTACAGTGCTACTTGAGGTCCAAGTGACTTATCCAAGGCCACATACCAAGCCTGGAGCAGCTCCAGGATTCTTAACACTCTGACCATTAACCTCCCCAGAACCTCATGGCATGTGCTCCAAGAACTTATCCTTCCAGACAGGAACCGTCCTGCAGCTGGGGAAATTGTTTCAATATCACCCAATATTGTTAAACTTGGCTTAAAGTTCTTGTTTTCCCCCTTTCCTGGTTTCAAATATGAATCAAAACAGCAATTTTAAGACATGAAGCTAAAAGACGAAGGCAAGTATCTGAAGCCATGTTGGCATAAAAACAGAAAAAAATTGACTATTCCTGGGACTGGCCATGTCAACACTTGTTCCTTTGATGTGTTACCATCATTCAAGTGAAGCAGTTGCTTAAAACTCTGAGAAAGTCATTTCTTTATGTGTCCTTAAAATGTCAAACCTGTGCAGGTAACTATATACGTTAGTATCAAAGATTTTTTCAAAGTTCAGGCATCCGCAATCCAAGAATCTTATTCATCCACGTGCTTTCTTTGAAATATACATTATACATAATGAAACTGAATTCAAATGGCACAAAATTTCAATAATGCATCTATCATAAATATCTACATCTAGGGATAATTGCTTATAGGAAAAGGCCCTTTGCCTATTTCTCCTTAAATGTTGGTAGAAGTTGTGTTAGAAATACATTGTCTTAAGACCACTTGAAAAAAATGGGTCAAAGAAATATCAGCTACACATGTCAGAAGGATGGCACCAGTGAGACCAGGATGTTACTTTCCTTGGATTCAAGGAGTCAACAGAACATATTCAAGATGATGGGGGAGGAGGATAGATCAATAGAAATTTCTGTGAAAAAGATCTTGGAGTCTTAGGAGATTGTTAGTTCAACATGATTCAACAGTACAACATGTGACTATGGGTCTTCTTGATCCGTTCTTTCAATTCCTCTTAAGACAGTTTATTCCCAACATAGCTTGCACTAGTATTTAAGGAGAAATAGGCTCAAGGCACTTTCCTATAAGGAATTATCACTAAATGCAGATATTTCTGATAGATGCATCATGGGAATTTTGCATCATTTGAAGGTGTTTCATTATGTATAATGTATGGGTCAACATGGCCTTGTGTTATATGATAAGGTTTGGAGGGTCCTGCAAAAAGGAGGTGATAGTTCTTCCATTAATTCTGCATTCTGTATGTATCAAACCATACCTGACATTTTATGTTCAATTCTGGATGTTGCATTTTAGAAATCTGGTGGTTCTCTAGAAGAATGTGACTGAGGTAGCAAGGGCCCTGAAGACCATGCTGTACTAGGATTCATTAAAGCAACTAGGCTTGGTAAACCTGAAAAAGCAAAGAAGGATTATGATGTGAGAGAAGCAGGGTAATGGCTGGGAAGAGAAGATAGGGTAGAAAGACTGTGATAGCTCACTTCAAGTGTTTGAACAGCTTACATGTGGAAGAATGGCAAGACTTGGTCTATATGCCTCTAGAGGACAAAATGAGAAATAATGGATGGAAGATGCAGAGAGACAGATTTAGGTTTGATATAAGAAAAAATACTTCCTAGTGATCAGTTAACCAAAAGTAGGCAGACTGCTTCAGAGGGCTATGGCTTGATTTTCACTGGAGGTTGTCAAGTCAAAGTTGGATGGTCATTCAACTGGGGATACTGTAGAAGAATCACCATGTTCAGGTATAGCTTGAACACAGTGATTTCTGAGTTTTAAGATCAGTGATTCTGTGGCAGGGAAAAATCCTTGAAGACTCTCAAAGAAGTTGATATCTTGGCTATTGGGTAGGACTAAAAGGAATTGTTAACTGTTTTGACTTCATAGACCTGAACATTCTCCTTCTCACTCTCCACACCTAAAGCATGCTAGTCATTTCAAACAGAAACTTGAGGTTGCCTTGGAGATTATTGAAGATGCCTTGGAGATTATTTACCATAAATCTTCCCATTTTGTAAATGAGTAGACTGAGGCCACTAAATGGCAAAGTAGGGATTAAAATGCCAGACCCCCAAGTCCTAGTCCTATGCTCTTTCCATCGTATGACAGTGATTTAACCACTCTGTCTAGTTTGTCTATAGCAAACTGAACCTTCAGATTGTCCAGACCCTCCCATGGGTAGCTATATCCCCAGTCATTGAACTTAATAATGTAACTGTATTCTCTAGTAACCTATAATATCCTTCATAGTCTCAAAATCTGATTGATATTATCAAAAGTCTATTAGACCCTTCCTTTTCTGAAAGAGAAGATAATGCATTTTTTAGTTAGTTTAACGAGAAGCAATGTGGCACAATAGATAGAGGGCCAACATTAACTTTAAGAGGGCTTACAATTTAAGAACAACCTCCAGCAGCATTCAATTGTAAGCTCCTTGAGGGCAGATGTATTTTGTCTCTTTGTTGTATGCCCAGCACTAAATAGTAGGTGCTTAGTAAATTTTTATTGACTGGCAACATATAGGCAAGTTGCTTAGTCTTTTAGTATCCTCTTTAAGGATTGTTGTTCTAGAAGAGGACTATGACATCAGGAAACTGATGCCATGGCTTGCAAGTGAATTAGATTTAAGTAAGGGAGGGTTGTGCAAAGTCACCAACCTCACTTTCTCCTCCAAAGCCATCTGGGCCCAGAGGCAAGGTATGGATCAGGACAATTGGAGATGGCCCTGGATGCAGTAGGAAACCCTAGCCTTTTTTTTTTTTGGAGGGAAGAAGGCAGGGCAACTGGGGTTAAGTGACTTGCCCAAGGTCACATGGCTAGTAAGTGTTAACAAGTGTCTGAGGTTAGCTTTGAACTCAGGTCCTCCTGACTCCAGGTCAGTACTTTATTCCCTGCCACCACCTAGTCACCGCAACCCTGGCCTTTTTAGGCTAAGGTCTTTCCTAGGCCTTAGTTTGACTAAGGTGATGTCCATTCAGTGATTCAGACTAAGTAAGAAAGGAGGCAAAGAATGGCCTTTTCTACCCAGTTAAAATAAATCAGTCTGGGAAGAGAAGGTCTTCAGGGTTTCTGACCAAAACAGAAACAGTTGATATAGGCCCAAATAATATCCAGGTGGGGATTGGGGTGGGACATAAATTAACAAATGAGTTGTTAGTGTGCATTGGTAGAGAGAAATTTCCACACTAAGAATTTTCAACACTGGTGAAATCACAGATATGTCCTTACTCTCTCCCTCCAGCCCTCCAGAAAAAAAAAAGTTTAATGGATATGGAACATTTTTGTAACTTACTAATTATACCTTCACGTTAGATAAATGCTATATCTCAAGATAGATTGCCAAAGTTGACATAGACGCAGGAAATACCTCATAAAACCAATGGTAATTATTCCTCTGAAGGGTCTTGGGTTCCATTCAATTTCTCAGAAAGACTTAAAAATCTGATATCAATTGTATGACATCAAGAGTATTAAACTGTAAAATGAATGGAAGGAAAAGACACGATACTGAAAATGTCACGTAAATGGCGGGTCTCTTCGTGGCCGAGATAACTCTACCTTAGCTTGGATGCCAACACATGGAAGTCATTAATAGGAACATTTTCTGTGAGGAACAGGAACATGTCTATGGCCACTTTTGAAATACACTCCACTAGATGAACTTCTTGGAGAAAGTGAAAAAATAATATTTGTTAAAAAAAAGGTGGGGGGAGGGCTTTTGGCCTTTGTACAGCACTGTGTCCTGTCAGCACTTCTTAAGCTTCCAATCATTTGAGAACTGGCAGAGCAGTAGGTTAGGGATCTAAGTATTCTGAGTTCTAGGACCGTACCTTTGTCTGTTCATCTGGTTGAAGGCTTTCTTTCACATGTGCTGTCTGGAGCCACATTTGTTTGTTTTCAAAATGGTGAAAGAGACTTTAGAGCTGGCTTGGAGTCACACAGACAAGTGCCTTTGGGGAGTTTGTTTGAGAGGAGTTGGATTTGTAGGAAAAAAAATTCAGAATTTTAATAAACAGCAAAATTACTTTGGACTTAACTTTTTTTTCTTTTTCACCCCCAAAAGCTTAACTTGAAATTCATTTTTGGATAAAAAAAAAGAGAGAGAAACAAAACACAGTTCCCTTAAGGATCTTCAAGGTGTGGGATGAATTAATAGTGACCACAGTGGCTCTGGTGATAAGAATTTCCCAGTGAAAGGATGAAAATGCTGCCTGGGTCTGAAGTTAACATAATAAATAGGGAAAGTTGAAGAGCTTTTGCCAAGTTTAAAAATTGGGGGTTCAAACAAGAACTGCACCTTTTTTGTGTCTGAATTCATTTACTTTTGGCAAAACTCGGCTTCCTGTTGGGAGTAGGGAGGAGTCTTAAAAACATATACTTTTTTTAAAGCTTCAAAAGACTTTGTAACATCAAATAGCTCTCAGAAAATAACATTTTTTTATGATTTAAGTGTAAATGAGTCAGAAACATATGGATTACAGTTCCCTTAAAATCCATGTGTTCAAATATTAAGGGGGGGAAAAGGCTTTTGGCAAGCATATTTGGGGTTTTATAAAATGCCAAATGTCCCAAAACACAATTTGAGAAAAGAGAGAACAACAGGAGCTCCCAGAGATGCCAAAGGTTGGTCACCAGTTTTAGCAAATGGGCCATGAGGCCATATTTGGTTCTATGACTAAACTTATAGAATAGTGTGCTTATTAATATCAGTTATTAACTTTTTAAAAGCTCAGGTTTGTACTGGATGTCCCAAAAGTTTTAGTGCAGTTTTAAGGTACTAAAACTTAAAACTGCATTAATATTTTCTGGGACACTGTATTCTGCTTTGCAGTTTACCACACAAGCTTTGAGAGGGAAGGTAGTGCTAGTAAAAATTATTATCCCACTTTGATAGACAAAGAATCTGAGCTTCAGCTCTGAGTGCAGATTGAAGCATACCTTTTTAGCTTTCCTTATATTTCTTCCTATTTTTGTGTTGCAACATGCTAATATGGAAACATGTTTGTGCACAACTTCACTTGTGTCATTAATATCATATTGCTTGCTTTTTCAATGGGGGGGAGATGTGAGCAGAAGGTAGAGAATTTGGATTTCAAAATTTATAGAAATGAATGTTAAAATAAATTAATGAATAAATAGATGGATTAATTAAAAAAATATTCCGAGCTTCAGAAAAGGTTATGTAACCTGCCCACGATCTCACAACTAGCAAATAATAGGGACAGAACTGAAATCCTGGTTTTATGATTACTAATCTAGGGCTCTTTGCATTACGCCATAGTGCCCTTGGATGCTTCTTTGGTCATATAATCATTTATAAACATTTACGTTATGAAAGAAATGTTCAAAGACTCACACACTTTGAGCAGAACAAACCAAGTACAAATTGCAGGAGATAATTAACCAAATGAACTAGTGACCAAAACTTCGAGAAAAAAAAATCCTCCTGATTTTGGATAGGTATATTAGGGCACTGAGCCTCAGCTTAGAACAAGCTTAACCTATTTCAAATAACAGTAAAGGTGACTTTTCTGAAAGGTGAACCATGAAAAGGAGATGAATGAGGCACACACACACACACACACACACGCACACACAAATACACATACACGTGTCTATTTGTGATCATTTTAGGGTCTGTGATTATTAAATGTGCATATTTAATGAACAAACCATGTTCCAAGGGGTCTTAGATTCAGTATCTCTGTGGGCCAGGTGACTTTGTCCTTTTCCACAAAGTGTGATCTTATAAGTGAGATTAAGTGAGAGGATAGTGAGGAGAGAGCAGACCCCAGAAATCGGGCTCACATCCTACCTCAGAAACATACTGACTGTGCGCAGGTCACATCACCACTCAGGGCCTCGGCTGTCGTTTTTCAGTTTGTTTTTCAGTATTGTCCTACTCTTCATCACCCCATTTGGGATTTTTTTGGCAAACAAACTGGAGTGGTTTGCCATTTCCTTCTCCAGTTCATTTTTTTTTTTACAGATGAGGAAACTGAGTCAAACACAGCTAAGTGACTTGCCAAGTGTTGGAGGCCAGATTTGAACTAGGGCTTTCCTGACTCTAGATCTGGCGCTCTATCCACTGTGTCACCCGGCTGCCCCAGGGATTCAAGCAGCTCTCTAACTTTGGAATCAGGACAGGTAGAGGTGTTCCTATCTGCACTTTCCTATGCAAATTCAATCACAGAAGAGGCCCAAAGGCTTCTAGCTAGGGACAGTGTCACCATCATTTGATATCATTTGGTATCTATTATGTATTACGCTTAATGATTATTGAATTGAATCTCACCCCTCACTCAGGCCAAACATTTCCTATAGTCACACTCTTTTTTGATGAAGGGAGACTAAGTAAGAGATTGTGAATGAAACAAGGGGAAATCGCCATGATGGGCAAAAATTTATCAAAATTGTGGTAAGACTGTATCTTGTTCTGGTGCTTCTAACCACCCTCCAACCCCTTAGTCTTCTAGTTGGTAATGGTAAGTTTTACAGGCAGCCAACATACAATAATAGTGGAAAACAAGACTTCAAAGGAGAACTTCAAAATCACATAAAAACAGTCCCAAGACCAAAGGAGCATAATTTACAAATTGCATCATGCATTAAGTAAAATTCAGATGCTGGTAATATTTGCTGAATCAGGAGAAAACATTAAGTCTCTGCTTATCAAGGTTTCTGGCCTATGATATGTAAATTCCATATAAATTCCAATTCCAAAATCCAGATCTCCATGAGTCAGACTACCAGAACCTCAAAGAGGTGTTGATAATTTTGGATGATGATCTGAAATTTTATTGATAATTTTGAAATGATTTGGATATGTTAATGAACTATCCCTAAGGTGGCACAGATTGGGAGTTGATCAGTTTCTCAAAAAAAACCAAAACAACACAATCTATAGAAATGAGACCTTGAACTCCTGCCCCCCCCCAAACATTCATCCATCTCCATCAGGTACATGTGGCTGAGTACTCCCAACTCTAAGTCATGATTACATGAGTGATATTCTCTGCCTCTCCCCCTCCCCATACTTGCCCCCAAGCTTCCTGCTTTCTTTCACCATCCGCTTCCCTGTCCCCATTTGCCTCTGGACCATTTTGCTTCTTGCCTCTGCCTTTCTGGACTTTTTGCCCCCATACGCATTGTATTTAATTGAAGTATGACTGCTGCCCCTTTTTCTGCTGCCAATCATCATCTTTCCCGAGTACCCAAAGATTCAGGTATTCCTGCCCCTATTTCATAATTTCATAAATTAATCTTCAATTCAAAAGTGAAGGATTATGTTATGTTTAGTATTTTCACTATATGTAAGCTACAACACAGAATTTGCTTACCAAGCCTAACAACTAATAGAGAAATCATCCAGTACTTTAATAGATGACAAGATACTCCCTGATTCTAAAACCTACCTTTTTAATAGCTAGGTGGCACAGTGAATAGAATGTTGGAGTTGGAGATAGGAAGACCTGAGTTCAAATCTAGACTCAGACGCTGACTGGCTCTGCAACCCTAGACAATTCATTAACCCTGTTTGCTTCAATTAACTAATTTGTAAAATGAAGATAATAATAGCACATACCTCTCAGGCTTGTTGTAAGGATCAAACGAGGATCAAATATTTCCAAAGTGCTATGCAAACCTTAAAGCACCATATAAATGCCATTATTATTATGCATTACTCATTATTATTATTCTCTCCCTGATAACATTTGGCTGTAAATTCTGAAGATTTCCAAATTTTCAAAAATCAAAATGGTGGGCAATTCAAGGACCAGTGGAATAATGATGCATGGTGGGCATAAGTACATAGGAAGGAAACAAGCATTTATTAAATGCCTACTGTGTGTCAGTCACAGGCAGTTAGGTGGAACAGAGCATAGAGAACCAGGCATGGAGTCAGGAAGACGCATCTCTGTGAACTCAAATCTGGGCTCAGACACTAACTGTGTGACCCTGGGCAAGTCACTTAACCCTGCTTGCCTCAGTTCCTCATCTATAAAATGAACTGGAGAAAGAAACGATAAACCACTCTAGTAACCACTGGCAAAACTGAAAAAACGTGCCAGGCACAACGCTAAATAGTTTACTAATATCTCATTTGTAGTCTCATAACCATAAATATGGGATATAGGTACTATTATTGTGCCCATTTTCCAGCTGAGGATATGGAGGCAAGCAGAGCTTAAATCACTTGCTCGGGGTGACACAGCTAGCAAGTGTCTGAGGCCAGCTTGGAACTCAGGTCTTTCTAACCCCAGGCCCAGACTTCTATGTGCTGGGCTACCTAGATGTTACAGTACATTACTAAAACATAGGGTGTAGGAAGGATGATTTGAATATAATGACTTAAGGCATCATCCAGGAGATGCTATGATGGGAAAAGAAGGTGGGTTGATCATGAGGGGAGAATAAGTGAGGGATAACCTGAGGGAACAGTTTGAGTCTTCTACTGGTAGCCCCAAAATGTGAATAGAACCCTTCTAGGTCATTGGCTAGATTCTTCAGGAAGGACGTGGACTAGAATCACATAAGATGACACGAATTAGTTGCAATCTACACCAATGGAGAGGATGGCCCCATTGAGAATATCTTGGATCCTTTGATTTATTGAAATAGGGCAATGCCTCTGTAGCTGTTTTTGCCCTGATTTCTTTCCAAGGCTATTTAACCTGCTAGCAAAATGAATGACTTTGGAGTCATTAGGAATTCTTGCTCACTCAACTCATTTTTATTTTATCTGGCATGGGGTAACAATGCTTTTGAGTGCTGTTACTCCCTCACGTCTCTGTACACAATTATTTTTTTCTAATCCTCACATAAATTACCAGAACTTGGGCTTTTATCCAACCTTTGGAAAAATATGTATGCCTGTGTCTGTGTGTATACACATATGGATTCCTCTTTTTTCAAAAAATCTCATACGTATCTTGGATGTTTATATTAGTTCAGATTTATTGTTTAGGATTTACTTTCTCTCTAGAAGACAATCTTTTCAAAGAAACTTTGCGCTATATGTTCCCTACCCTGTCATCAACCCATGGGGAGAGGGGTGTCCTCCATAGTGGAGGGGAAAAATCTCTTTCCCTCAGGTACAAGTAACCCTGAAAGTGAGAGGATTTTCAGAAAGTTGCATGTGTTGAAGGAAACATTGCTTCAAGGCAGTTCTGTTGGCAGTTATCACAGAAACCTATGGGGACAATTCTCCTTTTAAAGAGGTGAAATACCAGAGAGGTAGTATAGAGGGACACCAGGAGGGAGGGAAACTTTCTTATCTTCACATGATAAGAGGAGGCTGAGGATAAGCCAAGTACATTTTGACCCTAGAATTTGAAATTCTTCATTGATAAAAATTGTTAAAATTATAGTCTAGAAGAAAATAATAATAATACATTATAAAATACTTTCATTTTATGATGTGATTTATAGGCATTGTTATTTGAGTCTCACAATTAACTAGTCAGGTTGCTGCTACACATCTTATTATCCCCATTTTACAGGTGAGGAAACTGAGGAATAGAGAGTTTAAACTTTGCGATCACATTGAATGTAGGTCTTTCTGATTCCAGAGAAGAGGAGAAGAAAAGGAGAGAAAAAGGAAAGGAGAAGGAGAAGAGAGGAGAGGAGAGGAGAGGAGAGGAGAGGAGAGGAGATTTCTCCAACAGCAACTGGCCAGCTAGGCCATCTCCTGTCATCACTGGATCCAGATAGCTCTGGAGAATGAAGTGAGGCTGGTGACTTTGCACAGCCCTGCCTCACTCAAATCAAAGTCAATTACAAGTCATGTCATCATCTCCTTGATGTTATGGCCCTCTTTGAGAACGAACAACAAACCACATACAATCCTGATTCCAAGACAAACACTCTACACATCCTGCCACTGATCAAAGCATAAAAATACGCATACAAAATACCGATACACTGCACACAATGTATCTCTCTTTTTTCCATTTATTATCTTTTCCTGACCTTGAAGTTCATCTTTGTTCACACTTGTCATAAAACAACAACAAAAACCAACCACCACCAAAAACTGAGTTGTACAATATGAACAAATTGTTTCTTGGTTATATTTTAAAAAGGACGTTTGATTTCTCCTTTCAAAGATGTGTTCTACTACTTTTTATCTGTGTGACTCTAGACCAGTCACTTATCCTCTCTGAGTCTCAGTTCCCTCTACTCCAAAATTAGGGGATTGGACTAGAAGGCTTTTAAGGTGGGTTCCTGGTCTAAGTCTATTTCCTTATACACCTCTTTGACCTTATCCCAAGGTTAAATATTAAAAACTGGTGAGTCCTTACTATCTTTTCTCAACATTATGATTCAATGAACTGGAACTTTTTAAAATATGAATCCTTGATATTGTGCCAAAGGGGTCATACTTTCATTTTAGGTTAGGTTAGGCAGTTATAAAATCTTGCCTTTATTAGTCTTACCTGAACCCTTATTCTCTCTATGCCCAAAGATGTATGTGTGGCTTTACTGTTTTTTGTCACTTTTAGTTTTATTGATGTGTTTTGTTTTTATATTATGTATGTTTAAAGATTACTCCTACTTCAAGAGAAGTTTCTTGTAACAAGGTAAAACAGTTAAATAAACCATAATACAATGATCTCATCTGAAACTACACGCAGCATTTCAGATCTGTAGCATCCCCTTTCTACTTTTCTAAGTGAACAGAAATCTATTTTCTCTCTTCATCTACCATTTCATTGGAAAAAAGAAAAGAATAAAAATATACATAGTCAAGTAAAGCAAAAAAAAACCTATGTGTCATTCTGTACTCCAAATCTATCATCTCTTTGTCATGGGTAGCACATTTCATTATTAGTCCTCTGGAAACATAATTGCTTATTATGTTGATCAGTTGTTTCTTTTTATAGTATTGTTGTCCTTATATAAATTGCCCTCCTGGTACTGCTGAAGTCCCTCCAGGTTTTAGGAGGGCTAAACAACTTAGGGCTATCACTGGGTGTGAAAGAGAAAACCCAAGAACTCTCAGCAAAAATATTACCTTTCCTTTAAAGTAGAGGCTGTTTGGAGAAGAAGCATAACAGTTGGTCCTTTCTATTTTGAAAATTCATGTAGTACTCACATGGATCCTGGGTCATCCCAACCCTCCTACCTCACTCTGTTTCTGGAGCCGAGCTCACCAGTGGTTTGGAGGACATTATTGGTATGTGATTGTAAGCTTCCCTGCGGTTGTGGCTGCTATGGGAACCACCACTTTGGTATTCCAATGTTCAGCACATCTGACTCACTTCGGGAAGGGATACTGTAATGTGAGTACTCAATTTTAGGGAAAATAAGCATGGAAAATCAAACAGAATCTCTCTAAAATGAAATGAGTATTTGACATCACTGAAGTTATTCAAGTTAACAGAGGTTAACTATGACGAACTAGTTTGAGAGAGATACAGTCAGAAATGATGCTTTATTCATTCCATCAATCATTCATTCTTTCAACAATCATTTATTAAGTAAGGCACTATGCTCTTGGAGCCACTTCATGGGATTAAGTGGATATGGTACAGTTGAAAATAAGTAGGATATGGATCCAGTCGTAGCTTTGCCACCTACTACCTCTATGACCTTGGACAATCACTATCTCTCTGGTCCTCAGTTTTCTTTTCTGAAAAGGAGGGGTTGGGATTGGACTAGAGGATCAATTTTAAGTTTGTGATCCCATTAACAGTTATTCCTTCCACTTACCCAAATTCTGACTTTTGTTTTTATTAAGTAAAGTATTGCAGAGAAAATTAGGCAGAGATTCCCAATTTTGACTTACATCATTTTACTTGCAAGTTTAATAACAGTCAGAAGAGTGGGAGTTACTATTTTTAATGTATTTTTTGGGAGGAGAGAATGCAAGGCAATCGGGATAGTGACCTCTCCTCCCCTTAATAGACCTAGGGGGGTATTTGAAGACCTCCTCTGCTGTGAAGATAAAACTCTGCCCCATGATAGGCTGAATGTAGTCACACGGAGCCTGTGGTGGGAGGAGTTTTACTGAAGGGAAGCAGAGCCCACAGAAAGCTGGTTCAGACTTTGTGGGATTGAGAGGATTCTCATTAAGGAGATAGAGAGGTTTGTGAGTAAATATTGATCTTGTATTGGTTTGTGGGAAAGCTGAAAGATGCTGTGGCTCTCAGCATTATTATGGCTTCTGAGTATCTTTGGTACTATGATGGAATTGGCTTACTGGTTATGGGATTTGGTTTTCTGGTGTCTAAATAAATGTTTCAGTTCTATCCTCTATCTGGAGAATCTGGTATATTTTGTGATCGAACATCATGTGATACTTCTAGTCTTGATCTTTATAGTGATCATGGGAATTGTAAATATGTGGTGCTACAGTGACTTGCCAAGGTCACAGAGCTAGTAAGTGTTAAGTGTCAGAGGTTGGATTTGAACTCAGGTCCTCCTGACTCCAGGACCAGTGCTCTATTCACTTCACCACCTAGCTGCACCTGAAATTAGTACTTATTATTGATATCTTTTGTTCTTATGTTCTATTATTTCCCCAATATGTTCCTTTCCCCCCATTCTTTGTTAATTTTGAAACCATATATTTTTAATCCAGTTTAGCAAAACTAATCAACATATAAATTTTATTTGATGGTATATGTAATGTTTCACACTCATAGTCCCTCGCCCCTTCAAAAGTGTAAAAGATCTGTTTTCTCAGCTCTTTCCTGGGACCAAATATGATCATTATGATTACTCAATTATACTCAAATATACTCAATTATATATTATTAAATTTCACTTTACTGTTCTTTATGTTTACATTTTTTAAAAATTATTCATTGTGTAATTTGTTTGCCTGGTTCTGTTTGCTTCAATCTTCATTAATTCTTCTATCTCCCCATGTTTTTGCTGAATTGTTTATATTGATGCTATAATGTTCTATTGTGTTCTTTTACCACAATTTATTTAGTCATCCTCAATCAATGGACCCCTACTTTGTTTCCCTGTCTTAATTACCACAAGATACACTGTGATATACCACATAAAGTCACACCTCACCACATATATTTGGGTTTATATTGCATCTTTCCTACCATTTCTAACTGTAGCATGTGTGTCTGGAACTGGGATCTCAGGGTCAAAAGATTTGATTTCCTTTTGATACTAAATATAGCCATAACCTGTGCTTCCAGGGAAAAGCATGATGCATTAGGATGAGCAATGAACTTGGAATCTTAGGACCTAAGTTCAAATACTGGCTATTTTACTTACTATATGCATGATCTTGGGCTAGTCATTTTATCTCTCTTGATTTCAATTTCATCATTTGTAAAATGAGAAATAGACCAGGTTCCTTCCATATTTAAATCTCTGATCATATGACCTACTTAAATCATACTCTGCTTTGGAACTGGGCACAGAAAATGCATTGAGATATGCTCTCCCTTGCTTATCTTGTTTTTAGCTTTTATCACTTTTATTCTAGACACTTGGAGCAGAATATGTTTTAAGAAACAAAGTAGAGATGTTTCTTTATTTCGTCAGAGAAAAAGGATTGGGAGGGGAACTAAAAACATCTCCAAAAGCATTATAATCTCACACCACAACCTAAATAATTATAAGCAGAGAAGTCAAAGAGCATTGGGGCTGCAGAAAAAAAGAAAATAGGAAACAAAGACTTTCAAAGTTTTCGTTGGAGAGAGATTAAATATAAAAGCAGTCAAGATGGATGACCAAGTATCAGCAAAAGGGGCTGATCAGCAAACAAGAGACAGGAAAATGGTGTACTTTGACAATGTTGGAATATTCTGGCTAGACTTGTAATGGGTCTGTCCCAAATGACCTGAAAGAAGGTATGAGTCTCCCTTCACACCATGAAGAATCTGGTTCCAAGAGGAATTTGTGTCACTAAGACACGAGGACAGAAGGTGAAGAAATTATGATTAAGGCCAGACAAACTGAACTCATACTTTGAAATCTATTTTTAACACAAAACTTCTAGTCCATGTGAATGGGAAGGAAATCAAAGAATAACTGTAATGATAGCCATTGACAAATAGTCAGGGGAGTGTTTGGAAAATGCAAGGTTGAAAAAGTCAGAACAGCTCAATAACATAACACAGCTAAAGGAAGTGGCTGAACCACTTTTATTTATCTTTGTTCTTTTAATCATGGAAAACTTGGAAGGCTTCAGAAAGATTGGCTAAGAGTAAGTATGGTACCAACACTCAGACAAAAGCTTGGAAACTGTTCCAAAATGTCAAAACCTCATTGGCCAGAGAATCCCGTGAGGATCTGCTGAATTCTCAGCTAGAGAGAATCTAACTTTGAAGGAGAAGATTTGAGGATTAAACTTGGCAACACAAAGTTCCAATAGGGTCTAAATTTCAAGTCTACTATAATGCATCTTTTTCAACTCCAAACTCTTCCTTCTGCACAAAAACAAGTTTGCTGTACAATGACTGGCCTTCTAAAAAGGCAGCACTCAGCAAATACGGTGTGACTGATATATACCAAAATATTAAGATCTTTGCAGGAAGTAGATTAAAATGACTTGCAATTGGAACAATGATAATTCAACTCACCTGCTGTCTTCCTTGGGAAAAGTGTTAAGCAAGAAAAAAAGGGGAGTGAGGGTAGGGAGGAACCAATGACTCCCAATCAGTCCCTAGTGATTCAACTTCTCTCTTTAAGAATCTTCAACAGACCTGAGAGGTATTAGTCAATAACTTTTATTAAGTTCCCACTATGTGCCAATCACTATGCTGAACAATTCTTCCCTCCAGGAACTTACAATCTGAAGGAGGAAGACATACACAAAAAGAAGATGAAAGCAAGTGGAGGTATGGGATTGGTACCTGGCACAGGGCTATGATGTTTAAGGAACTGAAATCAAGCAGAGTAGCTCATGGTAAATGAAGCAGAAAGTATGGGTCAACTTCATACTTTCCATTGGTAGCTATACTTTCTGATATACAAATGTTATTCCTAAGGTTTTGCTACTAGTTTTATGAAGTCACTGCTCCTTCTGCATTCTTAACTCATGGCTTGAAAATGGTAAAGTTAGGGCCAAAGACACAAAGTATCAGTAGATTCTGGAGTTATACATATGTTTTCATACGGTCAGAATTATTGGGGAAGTAGTATGAAGTACGGCCTCCTTGATCTGGAAACAACAACAATGGAAGAGTTCCCTAAGTGGTGCAAGGAAAACATTGGTTTCCTTTCTGGAGAATCTTCACTACTTTATAGACAGCAAAGTAGTATGGTGGGTAGAGCATGGCGTCTGAAGTCAGTAAGACACAAGTTCAAATCTAGCCTCAGACACTTCCTATCTATGGGGCACTGGGTGGTAAGTCATTGACCTCTGTAAAATATAAAATGGCAATGATAATAGTACCTACCTCGCAAAGTTGTTGTGAGGATCAAAGGACATAATATTTGTGTTACTCTGTCCTCAGGATCTGAAATATTAAGAAACATGGAAACCAAGAGATGCAAATATTTCCCAGGTGCCATTGCTAAATAAATAACAAGACAACAGCTTGAAATTCATATTTAATATAATGAGAAAATTCAGTAGAGGACCCCTGATCAGTTGAGTTCTATCTCCCTTCTCCCACCAAGCATGATGAAACTACATTACACAAGGTGCCAAGCTCTCAAAGCATAAAGAAACATAAGTTCTTTTTCTACTACTTTAGGAAGAGGAAAGCTCTTCAACCAAACTTGAGGTACTGGCAGGGCCTAGGCATTAGCTCATTAAAAGATCAGTAACACCCTCTGGTCACCTTTATTTTTTTGGAGGAGGCAAAGGCAAGGCAATTTGGGGTTAAGTGACTTGCCCAAGATCACACAGCTTGTTAACTGTCAATTGTCTGAGGCCAGATTTGAACTCAGGTCCTCCTGACTCCAGGGCTGGTGCTCTATTCACTGTGCCACCTAGCTGTCCCTCTAGTCACCTTTAAAAAGCAAAATACACTCTCTAAGGAGTAAAGACTGTCAGCTTTTAGGAGCACTATGAACAGAGTTGAGCAAAGGCAAGAGTAGGATTTTTTTTTCCTCCTCTCCTGACCATCACATGGCAGTGTTCACTGTACTGGAGTCCAGATGACACAAGCGAAAAAACGAGTTTTGTAAGTCAAGGGAACTAAGAACTTGCAGTCAGGGATCGAACTGACACTTTCCCAGAAGAGATACTGTACCCAGGAGAAGCAACATTCAGACACCATGAGAAGATAAAAGAAATTAAGACTCTATAGTACTGTAGACCTTAGGGGTTTCTGTGCTTTTGTTTTGTTTTGATTTTTTTTTTAACCTCGTGGGTTCCCCCAGTATGTGCTTCTATACTAGTATTTTCTAAGTGTATGTACACTCTTCCCACTAATGTGAGTATTAGTGGAAGAGTGAACCCTAAGTTTATGGTGGAGATATTTTGTAGCTACTTTTCTTATGATGCTATCTCTGCAAATGTCTTTGCTCTGACTAATTGTAAATAATAGTTTGGACTGAGTAGTAAAAATAAACTCACTGGTGGGGACATATGAGCTTTAGGAGTTTTAAGAATGTGGACCCATAAGGAATCTTAAACCTGGCATAATCAGCTCTTGGAGATCTCAACCTGTGAGTATAAATTAGTGGGTATTTGTCAAATGTTACAGGTTACTTGCCTTTGAAGAAAGACAGACTTGAGTTTACCATGGTACAATTCTTGAAAACAGGCTAGACAAATTCCCATGATTCCCAATGATAATGAAGAGTTTCTAGTGTTTTAGAGTATTACTGTTACCTCTCCAATTCCTGGATAAAAATACAGAAACCCAGCTTACTCTCAGTCCATTAGGCAACTACTCAATGGAGTAGCCCAACCCTTCTTAGACACTACCCCCAAAGAACTTCAAAAGAGAATAGAAAAATGGTGAACAAATACGTCTAAATGCTATACAAATTCTTATCTCATGTCAATTGAGAACAAGTATACAGTTTAGTCAGTTCCCAGTGACTCTCTTTTCCCAGTACCTCAGTGCCAGAGGAAGGAGGGTCAAGGATAGTTTTGCTCTTGCAAGATGTTTAAAATAGACTCCTGAGTTTTAAGTTGCCTTAAAGGAAAATATCTTCTAATATAACCCAGATTATTTTTAATTATCTCCAAGCAATTTGATAGCCTCAGACAAAGTGAGGAAGAACATAATTGTGTGAAAATGAAAAACAATGTAAGGAAAAATTTCTTCTGTTGAACTTTCTGACAACTCTGGTTAAATAGAAATTGGTTCTCATTTCATTTGAATGGATTCACTCATTCTTCTTTTCATTACAGAACCCAGGACACAAGCCAATGGTTAAATCTTGTCTTAGGTTCTGTTTCTGTTTTGTTTAGTTGCAAGAATACAACCAAACATCCAGTTTTCCTTAACCTCTATTGCTTGTCTCTGTCCTTCGTTTTCAAAGAGGGCCATGGCATCAGGAAAATGATGACATGACTTGCAGTTGACTTTGATTTCCCTGATGCCTTGGTCTTATTCAAAAACAAAGGACAAACGCAACTGCCAACATGGAGGTAAATACATATTTCCCCTCCTAGTATTGTTCTTAGCATGGAAAGACTTGAATAAGTCTAATCAATGTGCATAAGATTATGGAATCACTTGTATATAGTTGAAAAGGACCTTAGAGATTATGTAGAGATCAATCCAAACCCTTCATTTTACTAATGAGGAAATTGAGGTCCTTGGAGGTTATTAAGTACCCGTCCAAGGTGACACAGGTAATGAGTGAGAGAAGCAAGATGTTCTGTGTTGGTGTTCAGTCATTTCAGTAATGTTTGACTCTTTGTGACTGTCTTTGGTATTTTCTTGGCAAAAATACTGAAATGATTTGCCATTTCCTTCTCCTGCTCATTTTACAGATAAGGAACTGAGGCAAGCGGGTTTTGGTGACTTGCCCAAGGTCACAGAGCTAGTAAGTGTTGGAGGGTGGATTTGAACTCAGGTCTTCCTTACGGCAGACCTGGAACTACAAACAAACTGGCAACGAATAAGTCAGTCAGCTTGGCACAGTGCTTGGCACATAGGAAGCTCTTAGTAAATTATTTTTGATTAATTCCTTCAGTTTTTCTATAAATAAATTCATCTTCTTATCTTATCCAGGAGACCTTAATAGATTTGTGATTTCTTGACAGATTTCAATATGCCAAATACTCAATGGGATGATCATATCCTACATCTGGAACAGGAAACTACCTCAGATACCATCTAGTCCTGATCTTACCTCTTTACAGATTCAGAAATTAAGAAACAAGGAGGTTAAATTACTTACCTGAGGTACAGAGTATTGTAAGTGACAGAGATGGGATTTGAACCTATTCTTCTAGCTTCTCTTTTCTTATCCCTCACTGCTCCTATAGAAATTAATCTTCACTTGGTAAATGATCATGTTAGACTAATTCCTTAAACTTGCCACAAAGAATGACATGGAGCTTTGTGCTATATGGTGTTTAAAGACTTCCTGACAGGCAACAGACGTGATAGGGCTGTCACTCAGGTTGATGCTAGAGTTTCCAGCCTAAAGGTACAACAGACACTCAGAGCATTGGCAGCTTTGTTTCTGAGCTGACATTTTGAGAAGGTCAGGTTAAAGGCTGCACAGAGACATGTCAATTTCAAACCCAAGGTGCTTCTTCTCATTCTTGTTAGAATCTGACAACTTGTAAGTTGGGTAATATTTCATCCCCTTAGCTTGCAAGTGCTTGGTCATGATGGCTTTTGTGGTTTTCCAAGTAATTAAAACTGTTCTGACTTAGCAAAAGGACATATTTGAAAGCTATGTCTGCCTGGACTGGGCCTTCTCTGTTGGTAGAAGACAACAGGACAGTTCCTGAACAGGAAATCAACCTGAAACAATGTTATACAGGATGACAGATTTCTACATTTAGTTCATATATCAGAAAATCTTTTTGAGAAAAAGTCCCATTCTAATAATTTCACATGGTACCTTCATGCCATCCAAAAAAGAAATGCAAGTTAGACAAAACATAACTTCTACCATACTTCATCCTTTCTGACAATAACTGAACTCCTGTCCTATAGTATCAATTGTAAGGAAAAGAAGTGAGACTTCTGAGTTATACAGTAGCTACAATTATTATTAGTCTGTCAAAAATTGACATCATTGACTCCAGGTTTCAGGAATTAACAAAAACTTAATTCAAAATTAGACCACAGATGAAATCTGATATATTTTGGGGTTTGTTTAGGGAGACTTCCCTGCCCTGAAGTTCTTTTTCAGTTCAGTAAATTGGGAGACAAAAAGTTCAAGTTGACATGGTGCTGGCAATGAAGTCAAGAAAATCCAGGCTCAAATCTTATCTCAGTCATTATATGGGAGTTTATGACACTGAACAAGTGACTTAATTTCTCTGAGCCTTAATTTCCTCATCACTGAAACGTAGTTATAATTCTGGTAGCATCTAGCTCACAGGGCTGTTGTGAGGCCCAAAAGAAATAACTTATGTAAAATGTTCACAGAAATTATCATGCAAGTGTCAATATGGTAAGATCAGCACATCTTTAATGTCATCTGAGCTGGTTTCCCTTCATGGGGTGAGGAGATCATTCTCAATAATGTCATTGGTCTAGCTTCCATGCTGCTTGAGTCATCTCAGGGTAGGGAGAGGAGAGGGAAAAAAGGGAAAAAATGTTACACAATAACTTTATTATATGTTCAGAAGGAATAGCAAGTTATTCATAATAAATTTGCATTTTAAAACACAATCACCTTTTCTTTATTCTATGTTATGGAAATGCTTGTTTTAGTTTTTAAATTAAAAATAAAATAAATAATTTCTTTTAAAAAGTCCAGGGTACAAGGAATTGGTGTCTGAGGTTTTAGTGGACTTCCTATTGTGTTTTAGGAATGTCTCTCTTGTTTCTATTAAAGTGGGTAGTTGCCATGGTGAATATGGGGGCACAGGGGAGTTGCCATTTTAGCAGCACATAAGAGAGCCAGCCTCAGAACTAATAAGATCTGAGTTCAAATTCTGACTCTGTTAAATATAGAGTGTGTGACCCTGTTTAAGTCCCCTAACCTCTCAGCAGTCTAGGCAACTTTCTGTCTCTAAGTTGCAGAGAACTTTCCTCGTTTGTAGTTCTCTAAGCCAATGAAGTCACAGGTGGAACAATAAATCAACAAATAGTTATTAAGGGTCTTGTATGTGTTGGGACAGTGTGAAATGCTCCACAGTATGTTTTAAGCTTAGAAATTATATCCTTTTTATGCATTTGACCACCTTTATTGGCTTCTCATTTTTGAATATCCCTCCATAAGACCAGCTCACTTCTTACATTGGTGAGTTCCTTCTGGGACATCCATTTTATTTTATTTTAATTTTTTTTTATTAATCTATTTTCTTGTTTACATCATTCATTTCCATGAGATTTTGAGTTACTAATTTTCTCCCCATCTTTCCCCTACCCACCACCTCAAAACAGCCATCCCACTGTATAACCCCTCCCCCAATCTGCTCTCTCCTATGTCCTCCCCCTCGCCCCTCTGACTTTCTGGTAGGACAGGATCCCTACCACAATGCCTGTGTATCTTAATTCCCAGTTGGATGTAGTTAGTAATAATAATAATAATTGTGTGTGTATATATGTATACATATATATATATATGCATATATATTTTTAACATTTTATTATAGAACTTAAAATTCTAGATTTTTTCTCTTCCTCCCTCATCACCCACCCCCACTGGAAGGATAAGCAATTAAATACAGGCTGTACATGTGTAATTATGCTGAATGTCTCCACAGTGGGCCTATTGTGAGAGACTGATTATATGTCCCTCTTTCCTATCCCGCCCCCCTTGCTCTATTCTCTACCCTGTCCGTGTCCCTGTCCCTTTACTGAAGTGTGTACTTCCATCAACCTTCCCCCCCCCACCTTTCCCTCCCCTCCATCATCTCACCTCTCATCCCCATCCCCCCAACTCTCCTGTGTGGCAAGATACCCAGTTTAGAG
>CM053580.1:368537088-368556218 GCA_028627135.1 Pseudochirops cupreus
GAGGAAGAGAAAGAATCTCGAATTTAAAGTTCTATAATCAAATGTTAAAAATATATATATGCATATATATATAATGTATATTATTATTATTATTATTATTATTATTAACTAAATCCAATTGGGGCTTAAGATGCACAGGCACTGTGGTAAGGAGATCTGCCCTGCCCTACCGGAAAGTCAGAGGGGTGATGGGAGAGGACATAGGAAAGAATAGATTGGGGGAGGGGTTATACAATGGGATGGCTGTTTTGGGGTGGTGAGTAGGGGAAAGATGGGGAGAAAATTTGTAGCTCAAAATCTCATGGAAATGAATGATGTAAACTAAAATAAATAAAAGTTAAAAAAAAAGAAAATAGGGCAGGGTGTGGGTGGAGAAGAGAAAGTAGAGAGAAAGAGAAAGAGAGAGAGAAACAGATATCAGCAAGAAAAAGATCTCAAAGATCCTGAACACAAATAAATCAAAAGGAAAAATAGTAACAACCAAAAGAAACATGGCCTGCAGATCTAGTAAATGACTAAATCTGTTCAGGAGCTAGGTGGCACAGTACATAGAGCACGGGACTTGGAGTCAGAAAGACCTGAGTTCAAATCCAGCCTCAGATACTTACTAGTTGTGTAGGGAAAGTCATTTGACCCTGCTTGCTTCATTTTCCTCATCTGTAAAATGACCCAGAGAAGGAAACTGCAAACCACTCTAGTATATTTACCAGGAAAATCCCGAAAGGGGCCACAAAGAAGCAAAGAGGACTGAAAATGACTAAACAATAATATCTATGAATAAATACTTCAAAATAAAGGCAAATGATTATGATAAATTAATGATAAAAAAAAACTCTGTGAGAGGGACATAGAACCATACCATGCTATTTCTGACTAGTTCAAAGGAGAAATAAGAATTATGACAGCACAATTTATGTTCTATGCAGCAAAAATAGTGATCATAATAAAACAGAAATAGAAAAATTTGAGTCTACAATGGCAAGCCTTACCACAGAAACAAAAGAGAGAACAATAGATTGAGAATGCACATACACAGAAGTAAAGGATGACTTAGAAGAAGATTATTTTAAAAAAATAACATTAAAAGAAAATATGCTCTCTATTCAAGCAAAACACACTGAACCCAAAGACAGGCTGCACAGAGACAAACTTAGGACCATCTATCTCCTAGAATAATGGGACAAGGCAAAACACTTTAACACCATAATGAAGAAAATAATGGATGTGAATTATGCAGAACTTCTAAACATGGAAAATGAAATTCTAATTGAAAGAAATTGTATATCACCTTAAGGGACAAAAAAAAAGCAACAGCAAATAAACAAACGAACCTGTTTACAAATTCCAAAACACGTCATGGTTAAATTTAATAACTCAATATAGCAACAACAAATTCTTTAGATCATTAAAAGATAGACAAATACGAAGAAAAGGGTATTCACATATTAAAAGACTACTTTGTGTCTAGCACAGAAAAGGGGAAAGAATGGGATAATTTGTCCTGAAGAGCTATGGAGCTCAGCAGGTAGCCCAGGGTGACTTTTCCTGCAAATCTGAGCTTAACTATGCAGAGCAAAAGATGGATATACAGTAAAGAGTTTAAAACATTTTATACATACATCCATATATATATAATTTACATATAGTTACATATAAATATTATATATTAATATGCATATTATAATATATAAATAGTGTGTATATAACACGAATAGCCATTCCTTAAAATATAGTCCCTTTATATATTATATGCATGTATAGGTATATGTATGTATGTGTGTATATACATATATAAATTGTTTACATATACACATATATGTTTTGAATATGAACAAATAGTTCTTAATAGAGCTGTAAAGTATTCACAATCACATGAAAAATTCCTCCAGATCACTAATAACAAGGGAAATTCAAAACAAGACAACCATAGAAGTCCCTATCACCCTGCAAATTGGCAAAAATTACTAAAAATGGCGACAATCAGTGTTGGAGGAATTGCGGAAAGACACAAATAATACATTGTTTGTGGAGCTGTGAAATGGTAAAAAATCATTTTGTAAAGCAATTTGTAATTATGAGAACAAAGTGACTTAAAATGTCCATACTCTTTGAACAAGAGACTCCATTTTTTGTTTCTGTTTTCAGTCCTGTCCATCTCTTCCTGATCCCTTTTTGGCATTTTCTTGGCAAACGTATTGGAGTGATGGTTTTACCATTTCCTTCTCCAGCTCATTTTATAAAAGAAGAAATAGGCAAAGGGGGTTAAGTGACTCGCTCGGAGTCCCACAGCTAGTAAGTGTCTGGGACTGAATTTGAACTCATGTCTTCCTTACTCCAGACCCAGCATGCTATGCACTGAACCACCTGGCTGCAAGATATTCCTTTACTAGGCTTATATCACAAGGAAGCCATTGATTAAAAAAGTCACCATATACTTCAAAATATTTATAAAAACACTTTTCATGATAGCTAAGAATTGGAAACAAAGAATATGTCTGTCAATTGAGGAATGGCTCAACAAATCATGGAACATGATTGTAATGGAATATTACTGTGCCGTAGGAAATGTATATAATGAATATAGAGAAGCATGGAAAGATCTATATGAACTGATACAGAGTGAAATAAAGAGAATCAAGAAACCTACCTCTTCATGGAGATGGGAGGTTCACAAATGTTATACATTGCACGTTTTCAGACTTTTTTGAATGCATTGATCAGTTGTTTTGACTTTATTTTCCTATCTAAAAATTACTATTTTTTATATCAGATGACTTTCTGGGAAGGAGAGTAGGAAGGATATAGGGGATAACTATGTGATGTAGGAAACCAAAAATATAAAAAAATTAAAAGAAAAAAATCTAGAGCATTGTTGACAATATTCCAAATTAACTGTTAAATCTTTTTTTTTCTTTTCTCAAAAGCAAAATAAAAAATTAAGCAGAAATGTATTAAATGAACTAATGGATGCTAATGTGTTAATGGCTACTAATAGGTCAATATGTTGTTGTCCTTCCAAGTTTATCTGTTTGCATTTAAACCAAAGGAGTGATTATGATGATGAATATTTCTAGCATTTCAGCAGACAAGTAAGAGAGATCTTTTTAGCTTATGGGCCTTTTGATATCCCTCGACTCATGCAACAACTCTGTTCTCATACCACATACCTTACTTACTTTTTCCTAAGCCCACTCTGGTTTCCTCTGAATCTGCTGATCTCTCGTTTATTTTCATCCTTCTAGACCTTCGAGCTTCATTTGAGACCACTATTTTCTTGATTTTTTTTTGTCTTTGAACTTTATAATTCTACATTCTCCTGATTCTCTTTTCAGCTCTCTGAGCATTCTCTTTATCCATCCCTACATTCTCTTATTGATGTGGTGGCTCTGAGTACAGGAATTTATATTCCCCACGTTGGGTTGCTATTGAAATGTTAGTTGCTTATGGTAGCACACGCATTAATTGGAGGCATCATGATATAGTGGATATAAGGCTATATTTGGAGAAGAAAGGTTTGTGTTTAAAGCTCATATCCAGTATTCCTAACTGTATCACTTTGAAAAAGTCACTTAACCTGTGTGTACCTCAAGTAATTCCCTAGGATTTAACTACTAAGTTGGTCAGTCATTTGACAAACACTGATTTAGCACAATCACAATTCTCATTTTGCTATTTTTCGTTCCTACTTTTTAAGAAAACTGGTTTCTAACTTATACCTCAAATCCTTTCTTTAGGTCCAACTTCTTTATTTAATTTTATTTTTTTACAGAACAACTCCACAACAACGTACTTACTTTTACTTCAAACCAAAAGTTCATCATCTTCATGTCTTAACAGCTTCCAATTCCAATTTCTTCAGTATCATCCTCCTAGATGCTAAAACTTAATACCCTGTAGACATCTTGGACACTCCACCTGAGGACAATTTTCATTAATTATTTATAGATTGTAGCATCATAGATTTAGAAGTAGAAGGAACATCAGAGACTCTGAAACTCAGAGAAGTTGATTGACTTGCCCAAGTGAAAAACAGGTTCTCATAAATCTTGGTTTTTGTCATCAAGTGTTTGGGATAATTAATTCAATTTTTTGTTGTAATTTAGACATTTTAACATTGTGTGGATGCAACCTCAGTCTTAAATGAATATTTGAGCATTCTGGGATTTCATTCTAATTGTCCATTTTTAGCATTTGTAATGCTAGTATACACAGTTCCCTAGTACAATCAATAAATTTGTGTATCCCTAACTTGGGAAATGAGAGAAATAAACAATAAGTTGGAATTAGCTTACAAAAACTTCAGTTTTCAGATTGTCAACATTTTAAGTCATCTTAAGAAACTAGGCATCATTTCCGGACGGGGAGAGGAAAGGGTGGACAACTACTGTCTCACAGGGAACACCTTCCACCACAAATGGAATGAATTAAAACATTAAGAGTCAAAGGTGAAAGCTCTCAAGCTTCCTTTTCAGGGCTGGAAATATAAAGTGATTTATTTCTTTATTTACAGGTTAGGAGTGTAAAAATTTACACTTTCCTTCGCCTCACCACAAAGTTTTTCCACACATTCACAGAGCTGCTTGGAATGTGAAATCGGGCATTTTACCTTATGTCCCTTTGCTTTACCCCAGTGACTCTGAGGGAGAATAAAAGAAGGGGTCAATTTGACCTACGGAAACATGTTAGCACAATCAAATCAATGGCACTGAGCTAACTCAGATCCTAAAGTGTGAGCATTTTATTTCCTCTGTTGTGATTGAAATAATAAATTCAGAAAAATACAGAAACCATGAAGTGCATAGATCAGATCTTGCTATTTGATTTCCAGTAAAGGAAATGAGAGTTTTGGAGATTCTTATTCTACTTTTGCTTAGTTATTGCTATGTTGTTTTTGTAATTAATTCTCATCCTAAACACTTCACTTCGCTCTGTTGAGTTTCTATTTAATTGATGAAAACTGTATGCACGTGTCAGAAGTCATTGATCCTTGGATCTTTTGTTGATAAGAAATTACTTAAACCTATCGATTCTAACATTAATATTTAATGTGAAATATATTTAATTAACTCCTATTTTATATAATAACTACATAGAATTTAATATATGATTATATATAATATATTTATTTAATATAATTAATAAAATAATTCCTATTTAACATTCGTATCTCATTTCTCATTAGTGGAAGCTCACCACCATAACCTTAAAAACAGATTTTTTTGCATGAATGAAAACTATTAAGTAGTAATTTAGTGTCCTACATAACAATTTCAGACTCTTTTTTTTTTTCTATTGCTAGCCACAATCTTGTCAGAATTAAGAGTTGGAAATTTGCATGTCCACATCTGGAAGTAAGAATCTATCAAATTCTTTTTGTTAGCCATTATTTTGTTCTTTGCACATCATCTTAGAAAAATTATTCAGGATGGAACTTGACTATAGCTAGGTCATTTCAGAGGACAGACGTTTACCCTTTACAAAACACCTGCACTGCTCTTTTGGACACTATCATGACACTACATGTTTTCTTCCTAAGTGTCCAGTGGGACCCATTCTCCCTCAAACCCACAAGAGGGCACTAGTTTAACACATTTTCTGGGTAACTTTATATTGGGTAATCAGTATAAATTCCCCTCTTGAATTTGGTTTCTTAGGAAGCTTTGTGTGTGCCTAAGGAAAAGAATTGACAGTAGCCTTACTTAAAGTTAACACAGGAAGGAAGAAGCTGGGGGGGAGGGCGGCAGGGAGGCGTATCTAAAGATATGTATCTTTCCCTAGATCAAAGCACTTCGTTCAGGTAGTCAGATGAGCAGACTAGTCTCTGTCACTCTTTTGCAGGTCCTATTATGACATACTTAGTCTGTTAGCTTTAATTGTACCTTATATTCTCGTTCTCTTCCATTGATTGGGGTGAAGGGAGGAATTGTTCTCTCACAATCCCTTTTGAAAGCATACCCTGATAAATGTATACTCTCCCTGATGCACATAGAATGAGAGCTTATCTCTACAGTCACTTCTAGGAGTTGGAGTATGTCTGTGAAGGAAATGTTACTGTCGTATGGGGGATCAAGGGAGAGTAGTAACAATGAGGGAGCAAGGACAGTCTGGAAGACATGAGTTCAAATCCTGCTTCACATATCTATGTGACCTGTGTAAGTCCTTAATATCTCTCAGCTTTAGTGTCTATGTGTTACATACATGCAACATTTGTACCTCCCTCCCAGGGTAATTGTGAGGATCAAATGAAATAACATAAGTAAAGTGCTACATCAAAGTTGTCAGTTATCATCATCAATTCAACTACTATTTGGTTTGGAAAGTACTATGGCAGCAAACTGTGGTTGTCTTTCCCTTTGGGTAATTCCAAAATGTTTAGTTCCTGGTCTAAAGGTGCAGATATAGAAGAAGAATATTGATAAGAAGCCAGGAAATTGAAATTTATTGACCCATACCTGGTACTGCCCTGCTTAATCAGGTCATAGCCAAACTTTGGAGAGACTCCCAGAAAATGTTGAGTTACCAGTATCATTTTCACAGGAAATCTACCTTTGGACGCAAAGGATGGAAAGGGTAGAAAGGAAATGTTTTTACTCAGCTTTCACAAAGGAACAACTGAAAAATAACTTGCTGTAATTTTGCTACGAGTAGGAAAGCCCAGAGTAGATGCCTTACTAGTTCTGTGTTAGGACTTGCTTTGAGGAAGAACTGAGTTCTTGGATTTGGGGCTCAAAACCCTGGACTCTTTCTTTGAGTCTTCTCTTGTCTTCAGTCTCTACAGTCAATGAGTCCAGGTTATGCCAATTCTTTCTTTGAAATGCCTTACATATTCCTTCCTTCTTTTCTTGGTCCAGGCCCTTATTTTATCACATTTGGATTCCTTCAAAGTATTACTCTGATGTCACATTGTGGTAGTGAAGTGACCATATATTCTTTTTAATGTTTTATTAAATATTTTAAAGGTCTAAGAGTTTTCTTATTGTACCAGATAATTTAAGCAAGAGCAACAAAATTAGCAAAACTGGGATTGTATTTTATCTAAACTTTCTCTCTAAAAAAGAAGAGCTCTCTGAAGTCAGTGTACTGGTGTTGATCAATGCTCTTACAATGTACCAGGAGCTTTGAAAAGTGCAGATGCAAAAAATGCAAAAATGGTCCCTGATCTCAAGGAGCTTACACACAGTAAATGGTGTCTCCTCTCTTAGTAGAAAGTTGAAATTAAGACATAGTGACCATATATTCTAAAAGAGTGATGTCAAACTCAGATAGAAATGGGACCATTAAAACTATACATAAAGTTCACTGCAGAGCACATATTGACTTAGGAAACTATATATTTCTATAGTATTTTTATTTTTAAAAATATTTCCTAATAATATTTTAATTTGGTTTGATGTACTCAGGGATGTTGGACTGGATTGGGATAGGATCCGGGTGGTATGTGTGATGCTTTTGTTCTAAAAGGGTCTTAAAAGGATTACAGCAAGACAAAATGTTTCAGAGCTTTTTTGGGCAATATCCATAATCACTCAAAAGAGATGGTGTGACAGTGTCTCCAGGAAAAACCATAGGGATAAGGAATGACTGTTGTCCAGATCATGACAAGCAGTTAGTTGGATAGCCTATGGAGCTTCCTAATCAGCATATAGATCTGTCTTTTGAACAGACACCACAAAAATGAACTGCACTCTGAATTAAAAGGAGGAGGAAATCTACCTAGGTTATCTTAGGGATCCTTTATAGAGGGCTCAGAATTTTCCAGGTAACTCTTCATTTTCCATTAGCAGCTCCATTTGGTTTTGATTACACCAAATATCATGCTTCCCCCAGAATAAGCTAATGACCACCTAAAATCTCACCACCATACTGATTGACTCAGCTTCAGATACTCAATAACTTCTCAACTCCTGCAGTTGCCTTCCCCTCTGATCAGAGGATTGGGGGGCACAACAGTAAACTACCCCCAGAGCTTCTGAACTTTCCAGGTAACCCTCCATTTTCCGTCAATGGAGTAACATGCTGGCAGTCACCTCCTACTTTTCAGCTTCTTTTGCATATTGTCACCCCTCATTAAATTCTAAGCTCCTTGAAGGCAGAGATTGCCTTTCTTTTTCTTATTTGTGTCCTCAGCATTTACTACAGTGCCTGGCACATAGTTGGCACTTAATAAGTTTTAATTACATTGAATTGAATTCACAAAGCCTTTAGTGATAACAAATTTATCCCAGAAACCAAGGCTCATCATTTTAAAACTAATGTTCTACCTATGTTGTGTGATGATAAGCCATGGAAAACAATAGTTTCTGAAGAATTGAAAATGAGCAAAACTCAGAGGGCCATGGAGCAGGCTACAACATATGATAAATAAAGACCCAATAAGAACTAAAGCAAAGGGTGCAATCAAAGAAATGTGTGATCATAAAATGAGATGGGCTGGTCAAATCACAAGAAAGGAGGACAATGAGCTCCATGGCAATACCCAGAGTTTCGGAGGAAAGAATGGATCCTTGGGTACACATACACACACACACACACACACACACACAGACACACACAGACACACACACACATACACTCATATGTGATGAAGCTATGGGTCATCCACAGGAAGGCATGAAAATAATGAATAGGAATTAAAGTTATAGCCAATTCAAGGTCTCCAGTCTGAAGGATCAAGGAGCTTAAACAAAACCAGTGACAACAAGCAAAGCTGCTAGAGTAAGGGAATGCACAAACACCAAGGAAAGGTACAATCAGGTGATACAGAAATTTGCTGGATCAGGGACTTCCCATACCACTTTTGCCATTCACCACCACCACCATCATCAACAGTAATAGTCATAGTAGTAGTTGCAGATGTAGCAGAACATTTTTAAAAATTACTTGAAAAAAGCATAGATGGCACATTTATTAATTAGCAGGTGGCAGAGTTGGGAGAAATTGATAATCCACTAGGAAATAGAAAAACAGTTCAAGAACAATTTAGCTGTTATATTCAGTTATATTTGACATGAATAAATATAAAGTCTTAGATGTTGCCTTGAGGGGAATAATGCAACAGAAAAACAGAATGAGAAAACATGGGTAACATAACTGTTTATATGAAAGAAATTGGGTTGTTATGGGGTGCTAAAATACCCAATATGAGAATATAGTACCACATGAAGGCCAAAAAAGACCTAAGCATCCTAGTCTGTATTAAGAGAGTCATAATATCTAGAATCTAGGAGGCAATGTTTCCTCTCTATTCTGTCATACTCAAACTACATCTGGTGTACCATATTGATAAAAAAATGAAGCTCATTTTATGGAAGGACACGGACAAATTGGAGTGCATCCCAAGCAAGGTATCATTGTCATAAGAAGATGAGTTCAAGGACATAAGGGTTTTTCTCTTGGAAACCAGAAGGGAGAGTGGAAGGGGGAGCAGTGGGAACAGATGATAACTGACTTCGTGTAGTTAAAGGGTTTTCATGTGGGAAATAGATTGCATTTATTTTGACTGGTTTCTGAGGACAGAACAACAATGGCAGGATGTTATAGAAAGGTAGATTTCTCCTGAATATTAGCATAAGCTTCCTGACGATTAGATCTTTCAAAGGTTTAAATGCACTGTTGGATAACTATTTGAAGGGGTGTTGTCCTAAGAATTCCTTTACGTTAGACTAAATGACCTCTGAGGTCCTTTCCAAATCTGAAATCCTTTGATTCTCGGTTAAAGTCTTCTTTTCATAAATTCTCTGTTAAAATTAAAATTTTCATTTTCATTTCATGGAAGGTACTATATTAACCCATAATATTTAATAAGACATTAGGAAAAGGATCAATTTTATTAGGTTTACAGTGAGTAATGTCCACAAGGAATGGGACTCAGAGCATAAGTGCTGACAGTGGGAGATGGAAAAGTCTAAGAGGGAGGGTCTGGTCCAGCTGCCAGGGCAGAAGTGGAGCTAGAAAGGGGTAAAGAATCATTCAAAGGGCAGGAAGAGAGTATATAAACAATAACACTAAGAGGTGGTGAATAGCTTTCTGACATAATCCCAAAGCTCTCCTAAGTGGCCTCTTCTTTTTCCTTCCAAAGTTACCACCTATATTGAAAAGAATAATTTTTTGCATGTGACTGTCTTCCTTGACTAATGTATTGGAAAACTCTTTTTCCCTTCATCAAAATGCCATAGAAGTGGGGTCAAAGAAAGCTTTTACAAAGGAATTATGAGGAGTAATAATACTCAGATATTTGAAATCATTAATGTGAGTACTTCATCTAACAATGGTGAATGAAACCCATATATACATGCCTATTTTCAGCAACATTTTTTTCTCTACTCTCCTATAAATCTGCCATGGCAAGAATGTAGGGAAAAAGGAGGGATGCTAAGTGTCTTCCTCTTATTCTTTTTTTTTAAGAGGGGGGGAAGGTAAGGCATTTGGAATTGTGACTTGCCCAAGGTCACACAGCTAGTAAGTGTATCAAGTGTCTAAGGTCAAATTTGAACTCAGGTCCTTCTGACTCCAGTGTCAGTGTTCTATTCACTGCACTACCTAGCTGCCCTGCTTCCTCTTATTCTTTTGAAATTTTGTGGTTGTTGGTGTAGCATAAGGTCTACTTATTGGTTATCCCTCACTTGTAAGTGAGAAGACTATCTCATTTTCTGGTTACACAGTTCTTTGATGACATTCTTTCTATCACTTACACATAATTACTTGTTTACAGGAATTACAGTCTGCTTACACCTATATATCTTCCAGTACTTCTTGGATGATCCTCAGTCTCATTCTTTGACTCATAGCCATGCAACATTTCCAGACACATATTGATATTGAAATCATGAGCCTTTGCTTCAAGGGAAAACCTGGGGCATTAAAAGTACCAAACTATTTCCCAAATGCAATCTAGTCAACTTCCTCCCCTTGTTCAATTTGGGAAAGCTCACTGCCCATTGTCAATGTCTGTTCCCCACAGTGAAAATCTTAAAACTCCATGGTCTCGCTTGACCTTGCTCTACTTCCAGTTCCCTTTTATGTTATCTTCTCCCATTAAATTACAAGCTCCTGAAGGGCAAAGATAGTCTTTTTTGCTTGAATTTGTATCCCCAATCCTTAGTACAGTGCCTGGGACACAAGTGCTCAATATGTGCTTGTTGCCTTGCCTTGCTTGTAGAAGAAATATGTACAGATGGAAGAAGTCTATGACTTGTCTATTCAACCTCATAGAATAATCTGGACCATAGGTTTTTGCATCTACTTTTATTTTGCTCTGTAGATTGCTACGTTTAATTCTTTGGATGGATTGTAATTCATACAGAAGCTGCTATAGCATTCCAGGACTTAATAAAATTGGTATGCCATTATGTGCAAAGAGGAGCATGTGGAGGATCTCACTATGTATAGAAATTTCACTTTTATCTCTGCTGAATTTCTTCCATGACAGTGGCAAATACCTTAGGTGAGCACACGCCTTCTTGGTTTATGTCTTACTTGATATTAATAATCAGAGGAACATCAAACAAAATTTTCTCTATTGCTATATCTTTCAATGTATTTTGTATAGAATTTCAAAACATGCATAGGAAACACCTTTTTAGAGGAGAATCTTAAAGCAGATATTTTGCTGTATTGAATAAAATATTTTAATAGTAAACAAACAATACTACAGTGGGATATCTACTTCTCTAGACTTTTCAGTCAATTGTGTGACTGTAAAGATGTGGACTTAAAATTTGAACCTACTTATTTGGTGGACTCAGTGAGAATAAACACCATAAAAAGTCCTTTTCCCCTTAACATTTCTGCCAATAGTCTTTTCACCCTTATCCATCCTGGCTAAACATCACCCCATGATCCCCACTACTTTGGGAGAGAGCCTAGAGTCCCCACTTCACTTCAAACCTTAGAACTTCCCCTTATCTCCCAAAGATGATGAATCAGGCCCCATTAACCTTTCTACCTACCCTCCCAAGGGGATGTAGCCACTCATATCATTTGGATGAAAAAGAATTTGCTAAGTTTTCTTCTGATAAGATGTAGAACCACCAAGTTTTACAGTTTGCCCTACCATTAAATTTTCTATACCTTCACACGTTGTCATCTGACTTTGCAATGTATTCATAGGACCCCAGGCCTAACCTTTTACCCTGCATGTATACCCTTAGAATCACTGAATCCTTCTATGTGCTCTACTATGTGTGTCTTCCAAAATTAGAATGTGAGCTCCTTGAAAGCGGGAACTGCCTCACTTTCCCCCAATGTCCAGCTTGACACATAAGAAGTGCTTAATAAATGCTTTTTAATTATTCACTCATTCACTCATTTGACTTGCTGTAGAATATGACTTGTGTCTTCTTCTCACACCTTCATCAATAATACCTTCAATGTAGGGATGGATATTTCTTTTTTAAAAAAAGATTTTATAGATGAGAAAGCAGTTATAGTTTGGTGGTTACTCATATTTTCTTGATTTACATTTATTTTGTGGGGAGGGGATGACTGATGAGCTTCAAAGGTTTTAGTTTTGTTATTTTTTTTCTTGTGTCTTTGAGAATCGTGCCCTATGTCATTTCCATCATGGACCTCCTCTATGTGTACTCTTGGTTGAGTTTAACTGCTTCACTGATCTTGGTTTGCTTTATTGCCATTTCTCATTCCTTGCACATCAAGTACATCCAGGACTGAGTTACAATCCAAGAGTGGGGATTCCCCTGTGTTTGAAGGTGAGACAAATTTACTATTTAGTAATAATAACAGTAAAATCTGGGATTTTATTTTATTTATTTTATTTTTTTGTTTTTTGGAGGGGAGAAGGCAGGACAATTGGGGTTAAGTGACTTGTCCAAGGTCACACAGCTAGTAAGTGTTAAGTGTCTGAGGTCGAATTTGAACTCAGGTTCTCCGGACTCCAAGGGTGGTGTTCTATTCACCGCACCACCTAGCCATCCCAAAAGGTGGGATTTTATAACAGGTCAATATGTTTTTGTTTAAAAAACCTTTGAGTTTAACCAACTGTTACAAAGCTCAAATGAGATATGGGTCAGAAAACTTCTGGGTAAAAATGACCAGCCATTAAATCATATTGTTGAAATTTCCATTGTTATTTTACTGCCAAGCCATCTTTACTGAGTACCAGAATACCAGAGAGTTTTAGATCTTTTAAAGCTCATGAAGTTTTCAACTCTATCAACATCAGGGGAAAGAGTAGAAATAGCAGTGGTATGTTCCCTACATAGACATGATCCTATGTTGATGCCATCTCTAGGTAAAGTTGCACCAAAAGGACAAAATGTGTTTGGGGGTCCTCTTTAACCTCTTTTTTCCACATCCTTCTCCCCTGTTTGGAGTGCATGCCAAGTTACTAGAGCTATGACATCTCCCTCCCTTCTGCCAACATCAAATCCTCCCAAACAGGGTCACCTTCCCCAGGGCAGGACAGTAGGACCTTGTCTGTTAGGGTAGCAAAATAATTCAATACTTCCTCTAACTCAAAAAGCCTGAACTACAGTAAAGGCTGTAAAACATTTCATTTCATGGAACTATGAAATCTCAGAGGCTCAGAGTTGAAAGGAACCCCAGAAATCATCTAGTCAGGAGGCTCCTAAAGATGGTAATTTCTTACCCCAGAAGTTACGGCAGGGGGTTGAATTTTATAATGCAAAGCAAATTTAAAAAAAAAAAGAAAAGAAAGAAAAAAAGTAGAACTGGAAGAATGGAGTACTCACTAACAACTATTATATGAGAAGGTATGGATGGGAATGAATTGGCAACCTAGCTAGAAAGGCTAATGAGAACTGAGTGAAACTAATGACCAAAAAATTGTTGTGATATTTCATGCATTGAAATCAATATAAACTGTTACCAGTTTAATTGGTTGTATTGTTGTTCAATGTTAATCTTTTAATAAACATTGGATAAATGGACAAGTCAAGTAAGAGAAGGAAGAAACGTTGCTTGAATTTTAGGCACCAAAAAGGATTGTTGGAAGAGACAGTTTTGGACTGAGGAAGGAGAGGGGATCTTTCCAGAACTCAAAGTACATCACAGTAGATACCCATTTCAACTCTACCTACACATAATATAAACACTTAAGAGTAAAAGAGAAGAAGTAAAAACTAGATAAAGACATTTTTGCTGGCGGTAGGACCTACTAACTGTTAATGCCTCTCTTGATACACCTATTTATTATTCCTGTGGGCATGGAAGTGAATATACAAGACTAAGCTGAGTTCCCCGCCCCTCCCTTTTGTTTTTTGCCTTTTTTCTTGTGGTGAAAATTTCACAACCTTTCTTTGCTTTGCACAAACACAGTGGTTAAATTTTTGAAGTAGTAAATTATTAGGAAAAATCACCTTGATAAAAACAGTGCCCTTATAAATTGTCTCTACAGCTCTTAATGAAAAGTCAGATTAATCTCCCCTCCAGGAAGGCTATCTACAATCAATCCTCAGATGCTTTTCCTCCTTCGATTCACACCTCTACCACCTCCTTTTTCTCTCTTCCATTTGCTCTCAGTGTCACAGTTGCTACTTGAAGATATGACCCAGGGCAGTGAGGCTCAAGGCCTCAGCTGTCACAGGATTGTGAGAGATGAAGTGCAGGTAACAGACACAATACTGTTTTCCCAGCATACAATAAATCATGGGAGCTGTCCCCTGTCAGGGACTCAGTTTGAACCCTCCCCCCCAACACACACACACACACACACACACACACACACACACACACTGCAAGGTATGACACACCTGAAAACTTGGAAAAAAAGAGGTTTCATAAGACCCCAGGCCATGGGAAGCACATTAGATAGCTGCTTCACAGTGAGGAGACTATACTCTCATTTTACTCATGACATGTATAATTAGTCTTGAAAAAATCAGGGCCATCTAAGGAGAAAAGTACTTCCTTTCTAGTATTTGCATAACCCAGTCATTTCAACATGAAACACAGCCATGTGTGGTTTAATGGTCACATAAATGTTGCTCCCATCTCCCTTCAATACAGTGCATCAATACAAACTTTCTAACTATTGGCACGAAGATTAGGGTTTGCTTTCTGCAAAGAGTAGAAAGACTCAATAAATGAAGATTTGTGGACTCTTAACTAGTACACCAAGTATACATTCCTGCTAAGTATCAGAAGTCAATTGAAAAGGTTTAATGAGGAGCCATCTTAACAGCAATCATCAAGTACAGAAGTTCAAAATTCAGAAATAACTTCCCCTCTATTGTTCTGTCATGGGGGGGTGGGGAATCCCACTTCCAGTACAGACATCGTCCCCCCCCCTTTGTCCTTTGTATGTATTAGAGGAAGTAGAATCTGATTCCTCTGTTTGTACCATCTGTGATTTTTATGAAGTAAAACATCGATCACATCATTTGCAGTTCATAAAATGGTTTATCTGCCCATAAAACACAACTTAATTTTCCTGTTTGGAAAGCAATTTTTTTTTTACACATACTTACATACGTACATACATACATACTTAAACCACTGTATCCTTTGATGGAAATCTTCAAGGGCAAGTTTCAATGAGGATTAAAATGGAAAATATCAGCAATCTCTTGTTAAGTGAAAATCTGCTTATAATGCAAATTGCTCTCAATATATTGTCCCATTAGACGTCTATGAATTTACCCCAGTAAGCCATATCAAGTTATCCCCATTTGATAGACAATCAGTATACCTGAGAGCTGGCCTTTTCTGTGGGGCCATTGCATCTGATAGAGGATCAAATGGCTTGTTGATTATTCTGACTTCAAAGGCCACTGGTGCTGATATCTTCAAGGTGGTCTGTAGTGCCCTGAGTGATGAGGCCACCTGTCAATGTGACTTCAAAATTAAAGAGAATCTGTGGGGAAATGAAGGGTAAACTTCCTCTCTTTCAGATTAGGCTGGTTAACCTTGAACAATTTAACTTCTTCAACACCGGCTTATTTCAATGGGAAAAATATATATGTTTCACTTGTTTCCAAGGGAAAAAAAATATATTTCTAGTTGACTTTAGGTTGTTGTTGTCATTATGATAAATGTGCTTGTTTGTTCAGAGGATTGTTGTTGTTGTTTCAAGTCACCATGAACACTATTTGCTATTTACTGAAAATTCTGTGCTATTGTTATATTATGCTATATGTTTGCACATTTAGACATACACACATATGCAACTGACACTATAAAACACTATTTGAACTGATCACCTTAATCTAATATTAATATTTTATTATTATAGTATTATATGGTATTACATCATGTTATAATATTAAAATATTTATTCTAATTTTAACTAATTTAATTATTATTATAGAATATACTATCACCATATTCAAATAGTTTAATCTAATTTTAACTGAAGACTTTATAAGTTCTATAGAAACATTCAGGAGACAGAAAAAGTTCATGAGGAACTTTTAAAACGACTAACAGGGGAGAGGAGAAAGAGAGGAAAAAATTTGGAACTCAAAATCTTACAAAAGTGAATGTTGAAAACCATCTTTACATATAATTAGAAAAATAAAATACTATTAAATAGGAAAAAATAAAATCACTAACAGCCTTTGCAAATCTCTAAAATTACAGGCTAATATGTTATATTTTCATGTTACTGAAATATGTGCCTTTTTCTGTCTTATTCCTCATTAGTACATGCTAACTATTCCCATTGCTAACACATCAATAGTGGCAATAGATTTATTTGTCTCGACTTGATGTACTTGAGTCTAAAAACCGCTATGTGTGGTTTTTCCAAAGATATAAGTCTTCAAAGATATGAATTTAAGAATTCCAGTCAACAGATTTTTTTTTGAATGCCTACTATGGAAAGGTGCTTTGCTGATCACTAGAAATAAGAAGATATGACATGAATACAACAAAGATATGAAATAATAATATGAAAATAATTCCTGCCCTCAAAGATATTACATTCAAGTCAAGAAATATTTATTAGATAGTAGACTATGTGGTAAGTGCTGAGGATGCATAGAAAGACAAAAACTAGTTATTGCTCTTAAAAAGCTCGCAGCCAGCTCATAACCAACAATGTATAAATGACAAGCAGTATAATTTACTATAGTTGTTTACTGAAGATAACCTCAGAAATTAAAGAAAGTCTTCTTTCAGAAGCTGAGACTTTAGGTGAGACTTGAAGGAAGCCAGCAAAGCCAAGAAACAGAGATGAGGAGGTCCAGGTCTGGGGGATAGTCAGGAAAAATGCCCCTAATCAGGAGATGGAGTATCTTCTTGGAGAAACAAAAAAAAAATGAAGTTAATGTCATTGAATCACAGATTATGCAAAGGAGGCATCAAGTGGGTATAAGAAAGATAGAAAGGACCATATTATAAAAACTGTAAAGCCCAAACAGAGGATTTTATATTTGATACTGGGGTTAATAGGGAGTCATTGGATTTCAGTGCATAGTGGTGTGACATGTTCAGATCTGTCTTTTTCGAAGATCAGTTTGACAGAAGACAACTGGGATGGGCTGAAGTGGGGAAAGGCTTGTGGCAACTAGCTATTGGGACAGTCCAGGATGAATGAGGGTCTGGACCATGGTAGTGGCAATGTCAAAGAGAGAAGGGGGCATACATGAGAGCTCTTATGAAAGTAGAGTTGACAGGGCTTGGCAATTGGACATGGGGAGTCTGAAAGAATGAGGATTTGAGAGTGACACCTACTCATGAATCTGGGTGTCTGGCAGGATGGTGGTTCTCTCTACAGTAATGGAGAAGTTAGAAAGCAGAGGAGATTTAATGGGGGAAAGATGACTTCAGTTTTGAATGTGTTTAGTTTTAGCTGCCTACAAAATATTGATCTAGTGTCAGAGAGAGGATGGAATACAACATGTAGGTAGATAAGCATATAAACTTTAAGGTAGTCAGTGTTAGGAGATGGAAGAGAGCACATTAAACTCTATGAAGTAATGAGTAGGAAGTGTATACTGCAATTAAAGGAAACAGAAAGAATTAAACTGAAGAGGAAGGAAGTTCTTCTGCAGGAAATTTTGGAATTTCAGATGAATTTTTAGCTGAACACTTCTCATCTCTGAGGATTCCTGTCTTACTTATTTCTCCTATAGTCCATAGTTTTGACAATATATTTAAGCTCAAATTTGGGTTTCTACATGTTGCTCTTACGTGGTTTTAAAAAAAATTATGTATTAGACGCAAATTGCTTTCTCTAGACTTACATGCTCATGGGATTTTAGACCCAGAAGAAACTTTGTGATAATACAGTCTATCTCCCTACCTAATTTTATCAATTATCAAAACTCACTCCCAATAGCTGCTTGTAGACTGGGGAAAAAATAGAAAACAGGTTCTCAATTCATTATTGTAAAGATTCTCAGTGCTGTACATTTTCCTAAGTTTTAAATGTGATTCAGACATGAATCTAATTAGAAACAATGATTTTTTTTAAAATACCTTCTATCTTCTTATATCTCCTTTACATTGTCTTTCTCCTTGGCTTTGCTTTGACAATAGTCTTATTGTGATCATGTAGAGAAAAGTGTTTGTTATCTCCAGCATTCTCTCTAGTGTTTTGAATTTTCCTCTACATGTGGGGAAACTTCATGAGAATGAATTAATGCCAGTACAGCATTCATTTCTTTTTTACTTTATAAGATAATGATCATCATATTTGGAATCTACAGGACCTTTATAGAAAAAAAATCTGAAGTATCTGTCCTGGAAATCTGTCTTACAAAACTCAGATGAGTTTTTGAGACAGCTTCAACATAGTTGTGGTTGTGTGGCATTATGCTCTGCTTAATAAATTCATTTATCAGATATTTAGTGATCATCTACTATATGTTAAATGTATAGACACTAAGGGATATGAAGATTTATGACAAGTCCTTGTCACTTAGGAACTTAATGTTGGAAAGAAATAGGGAAGACTGTAAAGATGCTGCGTTGTGGTTCAGTCATGTCTGACTCTTCATGACCCCATGGATACCTGGGCATACCTGGCCCTTCTGTTCTCTACTGTCTCTTGAAGTCTAACTAAGCTCATGTTTGTTGCTTCCATGAAACTGTCAATCCATCTCATCGTCTGCTTTTCTGTTCTTTTGTCTTTAATCTTTCCCAACATCAGGGTGTTATGGGAATCTGAAGATCTTCCCTGCCCCTAGGCCCTTTGCTAAAGTGGCTAC
>CM053580.1:368556718-368573197 GCA_028627135.1 Pseudochirops cupreus
TTATGTGGCCAGCTCCAGTATTTGATCCTGCTGTGTAGAGTCTGAATTAATTTCTTTAAGTATTGACTAATTTGATCTCCTTGTTATCCCAAGAATTCTCAAAAGTCTTCTCCAGTGCCTTAATTTGAAAGCATCGGTTCTGCAACACTCAGCTTTCCTTATAGCCCAACTCTCATAGCCATACATTGCTGCTGGAAAAACCACACCTTTGACTATATGAACCTTTGTTGGCAAAGTGGTATCTCTGCTTTTTACTGTGCTGTCCAGATTTGCTATAACTTTCCTTCAAAGGAGCAAGCCTCTTTTAATTTCATGGCTGCAGTCGCTATCTGTAGTGATCTTTGAGTTCAGGAATATAAAATCTGACACTGCTTTCAGTTTTGTTTTGTTTTGTTTGTTTTGTTTTTTAATTTGTCAGTAAGTGACGGGACCAGTTATCAAGATCTTAGCTGGTTGTTTGTTTGTTTTTTTTATGTTTGGGGCTTTTTGTTTTGTTTTGTTTTAAATGTTAGGCCTCAAACCAATTTGTACACCTTGATCAAGAAGCTTCTTAATTCTTCCTTACTTTCTGCCATCAGAATGGTATCATTTGCATGTCTGAGATTACGGATATTTCAGCTTTTTATTTATCCACCTTGGCACTTTGCATGATGTACTCTGCATATAAGTTAAATAAATAAGGTAACAATATGCTGCCTTGTCATACTCCTCTTCCAATCTTGAACCAATCAGTTGTGCTATATTCAGTTCTAACTGCTGGTTTTTGACCTGAGTACAGTTTCCTCAAGAGACAAGTAAGATATTTCCATCATTTTGAGGTCTTAATACATTTTGTTGTGATCTACACAGCCAAAATTTTTAGCGTAGTCAAAGAAGCAGCAGTAGATGTCTTTTAGAAGTCCCTGGCTTTCTTCATAACCCTGCAAATATTGGCAATTCGGTTTCTGATTTCTCTGCTTCTTTGAAAATTAACCTACTCTTCTGGTAATTCTTGATTCACATTTTGCTGAAACCTAGCATAGAGAATCTTAAGTATAATGTTCTGGCATGTGAAATGAGCACAATTGTTCAGTAATTTGAACATTCTTTGGTATTGCCCTCCTTTACAGTTGGGATGTAAACTGATCTTTTACAATCCAGTGGCCACTGTTGAGCCTTCCAAATTTCCTGGCATATTGAGTGCAGCATTTTAACAGCATCATCTTTTAGGATTTTAAATAGAGGAGCTGGAATTCCATTACCTCCATCAGCCTTATTGTTAACAATGCTTCCAAAGGCCCACTTGACCTCATTCTCCAGGATATATGACTCTAGATCAGTAATCACACCATCATAGTTATTGGTGATACTAAAATCTTTCTTGAATAGTTCTTCTATATATTCTTGCCACCTCTTCTGAATCTCTTCTATTTTTATTAAATCCCTATCATTTTTTCTTTTATCATGCCTATTTTTGCATGAAACTTTCTCTTCATCTCTCTAATTTTTTTTTATCTCTAACGTTCTTGAAGAGATCTCTTATCTTCCTCATTCTATTGTTTTCTTCTATTTCTTTGCATTGCTCACTTAAGAAAACCTTATCTCTCCCCTCTATGCTCTGGAGTTCTGCATTCTGTTACATGTATCTTTTTCCCTTTTTTCCTTTCCCTTTCCCTTTCCTTCTTTCCTCAGCTATTTGAAAAGCCTCCCCAGACAGCCACTTTACTTTCTTGTTCTTTCTCTTTGGAATGTTTATTGTTACTGTCTCCTGTACAATATTGTGAACCTCTGTCCATAGTTCTTCAGAAACTCTATCTACCAGATCTTACCCTTTAAATCTAATCATCACTTCCATTTCATATTTGTAACAGGTGTTATTTAGGTCATACCTATATGGTCTGATGGTTTCCCCTACTTTCTTCTATTTAAGTATGAATTTTGCAATTAGAAGTTCATGATCTGAGTCATAGTCAGCTCCAGGTCTTGTTTTAACTGACTGGCCAGCTACCTATGCCTTTGCCTCAAAGGTCACCTTCCAACCATTCTTAATATCTTGCATATACCTATTTATCTACCTGTTGTCTTTTATTTTAGAATGTTAACTCTTTGAGGGAAGAGACTGTTTTCACTTTTTCTTTGTATTTCTGGTGCTTAGCACAATGCCTAGAACACAGCAAGTTCTCAGTAAATTAGCTAATTGATTGTATGAGCCTATTTTCTATACTGAGAAATATTTTATGAAACTGAGTGATAATTATTATTTTCACTACTCCTCACTTCCTCCCCAAAGCAAACTTTAACAGAAGCTTCATTCAATTATTCCAACAGTATTTCAAGATTTACTAGGTCTCAAGGTCGTTGCGGAAACCAATTATCAGTTTTCTATGGAACTCTGAAGTGTCGATTGATAGACATGATAAAAATCTAGAAAACTCAGTGTCTGCTGCAACATTTCCAGGTTTTCTGCTTATTGGTCATCCACAAGATTTCTGTATTATTTCATTCCAAAGCTGTAAGTTGGATTTTTAAGGCTTGCTTGGCTAATGACAGCTGACACCTATTCTTCCTGATGACTAATAATTCCTACTCCCAAGATAAGAAGGGAATCAGAAATCCATCTGGACATAGGACTGACTCCATCTTTAGGATAAATGGAGATGGTGGTGGAGGAGGAAATAGTCATATTCATATCTCAATCCTGGTTGGTTTTTAGATCCTGGAACCGGAGGGCTATAGGGTCTTCTAAGATTCTTGATGGATCTGTAGCAACTCTTTTCTCTAATTCTCTACCCTGGTATCTCAGACATCCTAACCTCTAGGAGCTTCTGCTGCCTCAGAGGGACATAGAAACCCATCCTAGATCTAGTGATGTCATTATTCCTTAGCCTAAACATATATGTGCAGATTCTTGACCACTAAGCTAAAGATAGAGCAGAGACCAGGTAATATTATCTCATATAACTTTGTTGTGGCTATAGATGACCATGGTCCAGTGGGACCATACCAAAACAAGGAGTCTCAAAGTTCATGGAAGATAGATGGAGGATCATCTCCTCTCCACTAAAAAGGTGAATCCAATTGTTTAATTTGACCAAAATCTGGAAACTCTCTCACAGAGTATCTCCTTGTCTAGGTGAAACAGCATGGATTTTCTCAGCTCTCTGTTAACCAAATTCCTATAGGATTTCAGGGTTGAGGTGGGGTGCATGTGAGTAGGAATTTTATATTGGGGGGCTCCTAAAGTATACACATTCTCTAAGTAAGAATGGGTAGAAAGGAGTTGGAGGATCCCCCAAGGCTGGCCGTGGTATTGTCTCAATTTCTGACGATTGTCTCTCACCAAGACAGATAGTTTAACAGAGCATTTCTTTTCTCTTGAGGCCTTTCACTTTACATGGGACCTCCAAAAGGTCCTTCCTTTCAGCTTCTAATTTTCTCCTTCAATGCATTATTCCATATTAAGACATCCCTCTAGGAAAACCAGGGTAGCCTGCCCATCACTGGGTCACTGTCTTACTCTCTTGTCCATCCCATTCTATCCTTGCTTCCTTTACAGAAATATCATTTTTGTCAGAATTATTCCTTTCATTTCAAGTCTGATTATGCATTGAGAAGGCTTTGAAAATGTGCTGAAGGATTTACAACATAGCTAAAGATCTTATAAATCTCCTTAACATCCATAACCCAGACACTGACTTTAGAAATAACACTTTAAAAAATAACTGTCACTTTCTTGTTATGCCAGATATCATGCAGAGCAAATGTCCATTTTGAAAATATAAGAAATTATTATGAAAAAACAAGGAATACAAGAAACATGTCCTTAATGTTCATTCCTGAAAAAATCCCCATCTAACCACAAAGTATAAGAATAATCCCTGTATATAGTCTATTCAGTCAAGCCTTTAGCATGTTAAATAAATTTAATGAAGAAATATTGGAGAAAAATAATAAATGCATGTAAAGGAAGTATGTTATCTATCATGCCACATAAAATCAGAAACTTTTGGGGGAAAACAAAGAGTATTTGAATAGACTACATCTTATGTCCACAAAATGATTAATTCAATCACCATCATCCCACTCCTCATGAATACATATGCCAAGAGGTAGTTAGTTAGATGGCTCAGTGGATAGATCTGAAGTCAGAAAAACCTGGTCCTGGACTCAGGAAAATCTGAGTTCAAATCTGGCCTCAGACACTTGCTGGTTGTATGACCTTTGCCAAGTCACTTACCTCTGTTTGCCTTAATATGCTGGAGAAGGCATTGGTGATTACTCAAGTATCTTTGCCAAGAAAACCCCATCTGCAGTATATGGTCCACAGGGATCTTAAAGAACTGGACATGAACAAACAATAAGAAGTAGAATCCACCAGTGAGTAGAAGGGGGCAAAGAACAGCATATAACATTAGCATCAACAATGCATTATCATCAAAAAACTTTTGATTAAGGTGCTATATTGTGAGATTAAATGAGGTAATGGAAGAAGAAAGTCCTTTGGAAATTACCAAGTGGTATGAAAACGCAAAATTATGGTGATTGCTGCTGCTGCTGCTGCTGCTGCCACCATAGCTATTGCTGCTGCCATCAACAAAGTGAGCCAACAGGCTAGCCCTCTTCCTTTTCAGAGCTTTTCATCTAAGACAAACATGCTGGATAGCAACAGACCAAACACAAACCAAAGGCATGTATTAAGTTAAAGATTTAGCATAGACTAATGGAGAACAGGACACTTGGAGTCAGGAAGACTTGTGGTTGAATCTCATTTATGATACTGGCTGCACAACCTTGGGTAAGTCACATGACCTCTCTGTGCCTCTGTTTCCTCATTTGTAAAGTGAGGAGGGTACATGGAAGGGCCTGTGAGGTCCTCTCTACCTCTAAATCTATGATTCTAAGGTCTAGTAACCTTAGCTGGTTGTTGATCTACATAACAATAACCCTTATTTTCACATTCTTTTAAGCTTTGTTAACTACTTTATATATATCACCTCATGTGATCTTCATAACAACACTATAAGGTAGGTGCCATTTGTTGTTCAGTCATTTCAGGTGTGTGTGACCCCATATGGGGTTTTCTTGGATAAGACACGGGGACAGTTTGCCATTTCCTTCTCCAGCTCATCATACAGATGAGGAAACTGAGACAAATGGAGTTAAGTGACTTGCCCAGAGTCACACAGCTAGTAAAGCGTTTAAGGCCAGGTTTGAACCCAGGAAGAAGAATCTTCCTACCTCCAGACTTGGTACTCTATCCACTGTGCCACCTAGCTGGCCAGCTGTCATTATTATCCTCATTTTCCAAATGAGACTCTCTCAGAAATTACAGGAAAACTTTGTTTTGCATTGTTTATTAAATAAGTAAAAACTTATCACAAGCTAAGGAGCAAATGAAATACTCCAAGGAGAAATTTGGAATGGAATATTTTAAGAAGAAATGTGTAGGGTTTGAGTGGCTAGACAGAGGAGGGCTGGAATGTGAGGGTGGGGCAGTCCAGACAGCAGTGACTCTGGCTTCAGAGGACCTGAGTTTGATTCCTATCTCTGATACTCACTATCCCTGTGACCACCCACAAGTCACTTAATCTCCCTGGGACTTGATTTCCTCATCTGCAAAATGACAGGGCTGGACTAGATGGTCTCTTCCAACTCCAGATCTACGAACCTATGAATTCCCCACTTCTATCTCAATTCTCTCCCATTTACTGTTCCAGAAGCACTTTTCCTTAACCGGACAAAGAAACAACTCATCACCCAGGACATGGGAATAGGAGGAAATACGATCTCTGAACATTATTAATTGCTTTGTTCCTGAGCTTCTAGGCGTATAATTGTTTTGAAGACAAGCAGGTGGGGAAACGTTACCGGCTTTCAGTACCCAGCACATACCATAAGCAGAGAGATTAGTAAGCGTGGGGGGAGTTTGGGGGCTTTGGGGCCACGATGATGGTGAAAATAGCTTTTAAGCAGCATGAGAGAGATGGCACTCTGGTGCATGGAAACTAAGGGAAATAAGGGCTGTACTAAATGCAGTCATGACCCTGAACAAGAATTCCTTACTAAGGAAGATTACCATCTAATGCTGCCAAGGTCAGTGAAATCTCAGGCTGTCCCAGGTGCTACAGCTTTAATCCTCTTGTGGCCGCCTTTGGACGGAGGAATGCACACCTGAAAACCTGAATGCCGCTGGTCCCAGGGGCCACCAGGAAGAGGTGGTGAGGGAAGGAGTTTCCCAGTACCCACCACCCCAGACCTCCTCCCGCGGGGGCTTGTTTCTTTGAAGCTAACAAACAAGCTACTTCTTCCTACATACCTCCTTTCTCTTTTCCTGTCCTCTTACTGGCACGTATTTGGCTCAATTCAGTTCAGTTCAATTCAAGTCAATTGAATTCAATTCAACTCAGTTCAGTTCAATTCCACCCAATCCAATAAATATTTGTTAAGTTACCTATTATGTGTAAGGAACTGTACTACACTCTGGAAACACAAAGACCAAAAATAAAAAATGAAAAATTCCGTCTCTTTCCTCAGAAAGCTTAATACATTCTACAGACGAGATGGAATGTGGGCAAATGCAACATATAGACTGACTTCGGAAGAGAGAGAGAGCGGTAATGACTGAGGGTGGGGGTTGAGGGGAGGGTGGGACATGAAGGACAGCCTACTGTAGGTGACACCCAGAGCTGAGCCTTGAAAGGGGTCTATCCTATTTTAGTAGGTGATAACCGCTCTAAATTTCAGTACCAAAATCTTTCCAGCTTCTAGACAGAGTTTCTTGAGGGAAGTCAAGGTGGGTGTTAAACACTTTTACTTGATTCTCAGGTGTGCCTCAATGTTTATAAAGTGTGCAGACAATTGCTACTGAATTTTGTTTTTGTTTCGTTATTGTCGGTTGTATCCAACTCTTCATCATCCCATAGGAGTTTTCTTGGCAAAGATACTGGGGTGGTTTGTCTTTTTCTTCTCCAGTTCATTTTACAAATAAGGAAACTGAGGCAAACAGGATTAAGTGATTTGCCCAGAGCTGCAAACCCAGTCTGAGGCTGGATTTGAACTCAGGAAGATATGTCTTCCTGATTCCCAACCCAATGCTCTATCAACCATGACACCTCACTGCCAGCTGCACAAAACATATACACAAACACATACATCTGTACACACAACTACATGTGTACACAAATATACATATGTTACATTTATAGTACATATATGCATGCATACTTTATAAATGCATATATGTCTGTGTGTATGCAGATATGTATACATTGTGTGTGTACACATTATTATCCACACTTGTTATTTCACCAGTAGAGGCAACTTGCTTTACCAATGAAGTTCAACAACTGTTCCATATCTTATAGTCTTTGACAGTTGCCTGGGGGCACTTAGAGATTAAAAGGTTTGCCTATGGTCATACATTAAATGGGAGCATGAACCCGGGTCTTCCTGTCTCCAGTCCAGTTCTCTATCTATTAAGCTACCTGATTTTATAGTTATGTAATACCTCGGAGACATTTTTCCCCTCCCACTAGTACTCATTGGTTTTATATAGGTTGAACTCATTTTTAGTGATTGAACTCATTTTTTTAGTGATTGGAGTTCCTATTCCTTCCCCCACTTTCATCTAAATGTCAAATTAATTCATTCTTTGAATTTCCTACCTAAATATTCCATTAGAGATCTCTATTTATATGACAACCCAAGAACTGGGTCCCTAAATCAATTTCATTTTGTTCAAATGCAATGTGCTTCTACTTCCCACCTTGTTGAAGATGAATTGGCTTTCTTTCACCTCAAAGCCTAAGTAAATCCTGAATGTAAATTTATTTCTTGAATACAGGATCCATTTCATTTGTCTTTCTATTCCTAGTTCCTGCTACTTAGTACAAAACCCCCAGTCTTACTTGTAATCTGACCAATAAAGTTCACAGATTTCAGCAAACCAAAGAAAATGCTTTTAAACACATCTTGCTCTGTTTGCATCCCAACTGTTGACAAACAGACTCATCTAAGAATGAAGAAGAGTGCTTTCCAGCAGTTGCTGGCCTGCCAAGGAAAAGAAGCAACAACAGATTAAGTGAAAGCCTGATAAATTGTCCCATGTCTGTTGATCCTCCCAAGCTCTCCCCTGAACATCATAGCTTTCTCTTGACTTTGAATGCCTGCTCCATTCTTCTTCTGACCTCACATTCAGTCATCTAGGTACAATTTTGGCTTTGGATGGGGGGGGGGGGGGGGGGCGCTATCTTTCTCTGATTCAGCAACTTTCTTCGTAACTCCTGATTCTAGTTTGATGTAAAAAAAAAAAGGTATCTTTGGCAAACTTTGGGGCTAAATTGTGTATTGGGTTTTTGGTGATGGAAAAAAAATCATATGAAATAATTCTATCTGCTTTCTTACTTTTGGATGAGTGTATAGATTGGGAAGAGATAGGGATGTTAGCTGAATCATTATGTGGTATATAGAAAAAGTACCAAATAATCTACATCTCCATCAGGAAGCTTCCTGTTTGAATGAGAATTAATACGGTATTAAAAGAATGAACCAATGAGCTCAGTCTGGAGGTCCCTGGGGAAAAAGTTTTGAAATTGGCAGAGGGAATGGCAGAGAAGTATGAGATGGGAGTGCTCTGATTACCCTTCTGGCACTTATTACATTAACCTTTAGCAAGTCAGGGACTACCTATGATTTTAGAGTTTCTCCATCTCTAAAATAACAGACCAGATGGTCTCTCTGAGGTTCCATCTAAGCTCTAGCACCATCATCCTATGATTGGATTTGGAAATTCAAGATATGATTCGGTTTTACGATGGATAGATTTATTTTATACACACTCCCAATTACTTTACCCTGTGGTATTATTTCTGAATTTGTATGTTAGAAAATGTTAAATTGTTAAACCATCATTGTGGTTCCAGTTGTCTGGAAATGGGATAGAAGACAAAGAAGAAATTCGGTATCGATGTTACTCAGTCATTTCAGTTGTCTCCGACTCTTTGAGATGCCATTTGGAGTTTCCTTGGCAAAGTTGCTAGAGTAGTTTATCATTTATTTCTCCAGCTCATTTTACAGAGGAGAAAACTGAAACACAGGGTTGAATGACTTGCCCAAGGTCATACAACAAGTAAATGTCTGAGCCCAGATTTGAACTCAGGAAGATGAGTCTTTCTGACTCTAGGACCGGCAGTCTCATTGCACATTGATGAGTTTTCTACAGTTTGCAATCCAGGGATACTGAAGTCCTTGCACATGACCCTCCATCTCCTGACTAGTAGATTTTCATTGGTTGTCCCCCATGCCTGGAACACTCTTCCTCTCATCTGTGCCTCTTAGCTTCTCTGGTTTCCTTTGGGTCTCAGATAAATTCCTATTTTCTGTAGGAAGCCTTTCCCTATCCTCCTTAATCTTAGTGCCTTCTCTGTGAGACTGCTCCCAATTTATCCTGCATATATCTTGTCTGTACATTGTAGTTATGTGTTGTCTCACCCATTAGACTGTAAGTTCCTTGAGAGCAGGAATTTTTTTTGCCTCCCCCCTTTCTGTATCCCCAGTGCTTAGCACAGTAATTGGAACATAGTAAGCACTTAATAAATGCTTTTTGCCTGACTTGACTAATGTTCTAGAAGTACACTCCTGATCTGTGACCTCTTCTACTCAGTAGTTAACTCCTCTTAAATCCTCCATTTTAAGGAGAGTGTCTAGACCAACCATATCTTCCTTCCTTCATTCCTTTCATTTATAGATGATAAATTACTGAGCCAGGATTTGAATTCAGCTCTTCCTGATGCCAAATCCAGCCCTCTATTCACTATACCACCTAACCACAGGGAAAATAAAAGGAACAAGAATAAGAAGACAAAGTAGTTGACTAATATAGACAGAGGACAAACAATGAGCATAATTTTAGGATTCCAAATCTTTTATCAGTGTAATTTTTTTTTATTAAAGATGGAATTAATTTTATTTTTGTGGTAGCTATTTACAATGTACATAGAAAAAGTTTTAAGAAGAACAGACATACAAAAATATTAACAATGCCTTCTTTGCTTTTGGCACTGTAGCAATTCTTCTTAATTCCAATAGATTGGCCAGCAGTAGAGTCAGAAATGGAAAAGGATTGTTTATATAAACACACGAATATTATATTTGTATGTATATATGTGTGTGTATGCATGTGTGTGTGTATGCATGTATGTGTGTATGCATGCATGCATGTATGTATGTATGTATGTATAGGGAGGAGGTGCTATGGCTGATATTGAGGAAGTTTATAAAGGAATTGGTAAGTGATTAGAAAATGACTAAGAGACAAGTGATCACTGAGGTGGAATGTCTTTGGAGGGCAGGCTATTTGTGTGTATCTACTTCACCTACTACACAATCAGGGCATTATAGGATCATGAATCTAGAGTTGAAAGTGACCTTGCAGGTCATCTAGTCCAGCCCCCTCTCTCAAAGGACTAGAGAGATTAAGTAACTTTAACAACATAAGAAAGGTAGTACGTGATTGGGCTAGGACTCAAATCTAGATTCTCTGACATCAAATTCAATGCTCCTGGGGCAACTAGGTGATGCAGTGGATAGAGCACTGGCTCTGGAATCAGGAGGACCTGAGTTTAAATCCAGCCTCACTTACTAACTTTGTGACCCTGGGCAAGTCATTTGACCCCAATTGCCTCAAAAAACAAACAAAAAATTCATCTTCCTTTCCCCTACATCATGGAATGAGTTAGCCAGATAAGAAGGACATAGTAATGAATTCTCCATAGAAAGAGGAAGTGAGCAGTAAAAACACTGTTACTGTACTGAATTTGATATCTTGGCAGCTATATGTAGTAGGATGGGTAGAAGACTAGACTTGAGAGAAAGACCTGAGCTAGAATCTTGCCTCATTAGATACTAGCTGTGTGACCCTAGATAAGTCATTTAACCTCTTTGTAAGTTTCCTCATCTGTCACATTGAATTAGTGATAGCATCTAGCTCCCAGGGATTTTGTTGGAATAAAATAAGATTGTATTTGCAAAATGCTTCATAAACCTCAAAGCACATATAAATGCTATTATAGTCATCATTAGTAACAATTTAATTGATTAAATATTTTCATTTCAATGAATTAATTTGAATAATTTAAAGAAGGAATGAGTTCATGGACCCCAGATTAATAATCTTACCTTAGATATTCTTTTTCTATTCTGTGGTTCTAAGAGTTCTACCTTTTTTTTTTCCTTCCTGCATCTCCTAAATCTTCTGCATAGTTTTATGTTTTATAGTTTCTGAGTCTTATGGGTTGAAAAATATGTACATCAAGTCCAAATTATATAACAACAAAACTATACTATCTATGGGATTTGTCAATGTGACATATAGAAAATTCTCTACCTGTCAATGATTGATGGACTGATAGCCATAATGTAGAATAAAGTGCTCCAACAGCCAAGAGCAAGCAAAGAGGTGACAGGGAGCCCTTATATGACCAATTTGTCCTCGTGGGGGTGAATAAACAAATGCTGGGAGATGGGGAAAGTGTCCTAGTGAGTAACGATTATTAGACGTGACCCGAAGAGAATAAAATCCAACCTGAAATAAGCCAAACACATAAATTGCTATTAAATCAAGGCTTTTATTTTCCCTGCCTTTGTCTTCCTAACGTTTGGTTTCACAGTAAATGAAAGGAACCATTTGAAGTAAGGGACAGGAGAAGACAGGCCTCTGACCTCTAGCTAGACCACAGAGATCAAAGGCAGTCCCCATATGTGTTCGATATTATCTTTTCTAAGCAAGTGGGCATGATGTTTTGTGATGCAGCAGTGTGGAAACAGACAAATAACGAGGTTAGTGAGCGCTGAGAGAAACATGATTGGCATGGTGACTAAGAAGGAAGAACAGGAAAATTGGAAGGGAAGCTTTATTTTTTATCTTGGTTCCCACAAGTCCTTCGGTGCTCTGACTGATCAAACACTCACATTACTGTCAATTATCAAGATAAAACAAAGCCTATGACTTACATCTAAGAAATAGTTTCCGGTTTGCAATTCAATTCCGCAAATAATTGTTGAGTACCTACTATGAGGCAAGAAATGTGCTGGGTCCTCAGTGAAGTACAAAAATGAATAAGTTCCATACAAACAAGCTTCTCTTCCCATTCCCCAGCTGAGGTTTTTACAGGGTCTGTTCCCCATGTGATTTTTGGTCTCGTGAAAATGAATTTGAATGAATGCTTCTTGCTTAGAATATATGAGATGTCAATAACTTGCTTTTAGATTATCCAGATATAAGATTCTTTTAAAAATTAAATTACTTTTTTATTTTTTTAAATGTTTATTAATATTTTTTGTTTTTATACCACATTCGCTTCAAAAAATTCCTTCCCCAAGTGAACCATCCTTTGCAACAAAAATGATTCTTTCTAAGAATTTTCTTTTTACTCTCAAAAGTCTAATTATAAACAAGGCTATTAAAAACAAAATGTTCGTAATACTTGGGAATAATATTCTCTTCTCTCCTTCACTTCCCTGCCCCACTGGGCATGGACAGGGAAGGGGGGAGGGGGTGTGTGAGAATTCATTCCAGGGGGTAACTCTTTCAGTTCTTCCTCTATTTGAGACTGTGTTGACAGGAGGATGTTGTCAGATTCCTACACATCACTGAAATAGCTCAGAAACTTTCAAGCATCACAGTCCACAGAGTGTCCTTCATCAGGTTAACCATTTAAAGTTCCTCAGATCCAGGGCAAAACAAAACTCAAGGTGAACTGGATTTCAGTCCCTGTAGTTGAACTTGGCCTTTAAATAATTTCTTTCTCCCCCTTTCCCTCCTCCCCCAATATACGGTAATAGTTCCCTTGAGTAAGAAACCACAGGCACTGATCAGCTCATGGGTAATGTTCATTGTCTCTCTACTATGTCTACTCTTTCTCTCTCAGCTTGAGTGTGTGTGTGTGTGTGTGTGTGTGTGTGTGTCTGTGTGTCTGTGTGTCTGTGTGTCTGTGTGTCTGTGTGTGTGTCTGTGTCTCTCGGTCGGTCTCTGTTTCTGTCTCTATCTGCCTGTCTTTCTCTGTATCTGGTTCTCCGTCTTTGTCTCTCTGCTCTTTGTGTCTCTCTTTCTTTCTGTCTCTGTCTCTGTCTCTCTCAGTCTCTTTGTCTTTGTCTCTCTGTCTCTCTGTCAGCACCTTCTCTGTATATCTATGTCCCCTTTGTCTTTTCCACTGTGTTCAGCCATTTTCATTGAAAACAAAATAAATATACAAGATACAGCTTAAAAAAAAATTATACTAATCAAGCTCTCCCTCCTCCTATACCCCAATCATCTTAAAAAAAAATCCTAAAGCCACTTCTAAGCTCCGGAACATTCATTCATTACCTAGCTGACAACCCTCAGGAGTATACTCAAATTGCCAGAGAGCTTACGAGTTCTGTTATGCTCATCGATAACTGTGATGAGAGGAATGCTGATTACTTTCTTTGTGTATTAAAATTAAGTTCTTCTTGAACTAGAATCATCGTGCCAGAAGTAGAAAAATAAAACCCCTGAGCCAGGTAAAATGCTGAGCTAAAAGAGCTTAGTTTTCTGCTTTGAAGTCAGGCTCCTAAAGCAAGAGTCTGGCCTATTACAGTCAAGCGTTGTGGATAGTCCCCACTCCCTAGTCACATGTTCATCACCAGCCAAGAAAGGATATTATTCCTGCTAACACAATATTCATGATGTTGAAGCACCACCAGATAATGGACAAATCAGCACTACGGTTTTATCAAAATAAATGGATTTACATTAGCAGTTGCTAAACTGTTTAGCACGAGGGGCCATGCAGTAAGTGAATACAGTGGTATTATCAGATTTTTAAACTCATCTGGCATGCTTCATGCCCCAGATATCTGTCTAGACGATTTTAGACAAAGCAGCTCATATTGGCTGTGTTGAATGAAAAGAATGGGGGCAGGGAGGCATAGGGTAGAAAGAGAGCTGAAGTAGATTCCTTGTGTTTCTCAGGATGTGAACACGGGTGATGTGGTATCTTAGGAATCACATTAGGAAAGGCTAGGGAGTAGATCAAATGCTGGAAGCAAAGAAAGAAAAAGCTTTCTTTGAATTTATTCAATTTCGTCACTTTCCTCCAGCACCACTAAATAATCGAATGGTGAATTAAATCATTTCAGATCTCTTATATTTTTTTTCTGTTTTGCTTTGCCAATGAAGATGAAAATTTGTTAAGCTCATCATAATACATGGATATATTAATTGGTAATCATAAAGATATCTTTGAGCTCTGTGCTACTGGGCTACTTTATAGGTGAAACCATTTTACATGAGGTTCACTTGATACTTTATTAACTAGATTTTCTTTGAAATGTCTAAGAAAGACCTTCTTTATATAGAATTTTCCTTTCTAGTAAATCATGTTATAGCAAAAGTTCAATGTCATTTTATGAACTGCCACTGCAAGTGGCTGGTGCAGTGGATAGAGCACCAGTCTAGAGTCAGGAAGACTCATCTTCTGAGTTCAAACCCCATCTCAGACACTTACTAGCTGTGTGACCCTGGGTGAGTCACTTAACCCTGTTTGCTTCGGTTTCCTCACATGCAAAATGAGAAGGAAATAGCAAATCACTCCAGTATCTGCAAAGAAAACTCCAAAATGGCATCATGAAGAGTCAGGCACAACTCAAAAACAGCTGAACAACGACCCCCACTCTGCTTAGAATAGTAGGTAGACTTCAAAACTGACCTCGGACACGTACTAGTTATGTGACCTGGACAAGCTATTTAACCTCTGTTTGCCTTACTTTTCTCAACTATAAAATGGGGATAATAATAGTGTCTCCCTCATACGATTGTTGTCAAGATCAGATGAGATAATATTGGCAGAAAGTGTTTATCACAGAGCCTGGCCTATAGTAGGCACTCTATACATATTCATCCCCACCAATGACTCTGTGGTCATTAATAGCAGGGAAACACAGGGAAATGAATGTTCACTGAAGTGGTTCTCCACAGGGAAGACAGCGATCCAGTGCAGAGTTCATTCTGAAGAAGGATTTCTTACAAATGGTGAAGTTCTCCAGATCTTCCTAGTTGCTGATATATATTGGTTTCATCAAGACTCAGAGCAGCGCAGAGTCACGTCAACAACATTCAAAACCATTCAAAAGAGTTTGCCATACCCACCTATGGAAGAAAAGCTAAATGGATGAAGAATGCCTTTTGTTTACTTTATGATATGAAGTTAGGTCAATGCTGCTCAAACTTTTCGAAATTGGAGAAAACCTCAATTCAAACCAAACTTTTGGAGAATCTTTGCAAAGTCTTCAAAGATTAATGCTAATGTCTAGTATCAAAGTGTAAGATTGAATAAAAAAATTGTACTTCATTGTTTCTTGGAGCACAATTTGAGAAACAATGAGTTAGATGGAAAACCTAAACAGCTCTTCCACCAACATTTAAAAAGTTGATGGACATTGAAGGACAACAAATTCTGCCTAGACAAGGGGTGGGGAATCTGTGGCCTCAAGTCAGATACGATCATCTAGGTCCTCAAGTGTAACCCTCTGGGTCCTTAAATGTGGCCCTTTGACTGAATCTACACTTCACAAAACAAATCCCCTTAATAAAAGGATTTATTCTGTAAAACTTAGACTAAGTCATAAGGCCACACCCAGGGACCTAAAGGACCTCAGGTTTCCCACCTCTGGTCTAGACTTAAATAGGAAGAGGAGAACGGATTGGATTTTCCTTGGGAAATAACAAAGCTCTTTTAATGCCCCCAAACTTCTCCCTGAAACAATGCCCATTTTAACCATACCAATGTTATTATATGACTATGAATCATAAAACATGTTATTTTCTCCAAAGTATAAAAAATGAGTATCACTCAAAGACCAGTATATAGGTACAAGGTAGGTGTGAATAGAATGCAACAATAAATTGGGTAGTCAAAATATATACATTATATAGTAAAAGTAAAAATTGGTAATTTATGGATTTACTACATAATTTGCTGTTTTACCTATCATCTAAGCTTCTGTGGCCCAACTCCTCAAGCTGTAAAACTGAACTAAAATACAAATTTAATCTACAAGGACTTGATGTATAAAATATGGCTTGTAAGGTTCTTAGAATTGCGTAGGTATAAAACATAATGTAAATATGAGCTTCAGCTATGTCATAGAACTTTGCCAAGTTCCTTTTGCTTGAATTGACATCGGATTAAAATTGGATGCCATAAGTAACAATTTTTTATGTTTCAGTGAAAGAGCAATAGACTTGGAGTCAGAAAAACTGGGTCTATCTGTGATGGAACGAGCTACTTAACCAACTTTCTACCGCCAAGTCCTTACTTGTTATATAGTAAGCTTAGATGACATCTCTTTACTTTATGTATGTTATGGACAATTGGACAGTCTGGTGAAGCCTAGGGACTCCTCCAAATAATGTTTTAAAATATATAAATAAAATACATAAGGTGACACAGGAAAGTGATTTCAGTGAAAGCTACTTTTTTT
>CM053580.1:368573697-368601743 GCA_028627135.1 Pseudochirops cupreus
TATACACATAAAACACATACACACGCATACACACAAACACACTCAGACCATATGTACTATGGGCCAGGCACTGTACTAAGTGCTTTACAAATATCATATTTTGATCCTCACAACAACCCTGAGAAGTGCTAGTATTACCCCCATTTTATAACTAATCTATTAAAAAGATTAAAATGCAAAATGTCCTCACGTGATATCAAAATTAACGAAATAATACAATCAGATCTCTTCAGACCCTATGTCAAGCCATGGTAATATGTCAGCCTTTAGAGCAGGGCTTTTCACTCTGATTACCAGGAAATTAATGTAATCTCTGCAAAACTATATTTCTTTAATTAATAAAATTATTTATTTGTAATCAAGCCATATACTTCTCTAAAATTATCTGGAAATGATCAATTATATTTGTAGAATTTATCTTGAAGCATCCTTTTGGTTTTCTTCCAAGGGCATCTGAGGTACCTATTTTGATAGTTCCATTCCCCAGAGAATTTAGGCATGACTATTTTCATGGGAGACCTTTCCATATGCAACACATGTGATTCTCTGTATATGAAGAATATGTTACTGGTCCAAATTCCATAGGAAATGCTCCCTACATTCTGTCTCCATAAAAAGAATAGACTTCAGGATTCTAACCTTATTTCTTACCTAATTATCACTTTAACCAATGGCATGTATTTATACCAGGGTGGCTGAGTTAAGAGGTTAAATCTATTATTGTAAAAGGAGTTTTTCTCTTTCTAAGTTCCAGGGAGTAGGGTGATAGATTTTACCAAGAAGAAAACTGAGGTCAAGAAAATTAATGTTGTGTAACTGAGATTTGTACCTGTGTTCTTTGACTTATCATTTTTTCAGTCCTTCCCTGTATCACAAATCAAAACACCATCTTTATATTACTTCATCTTCATATTACTTGGCTTAATTCAAGAGAGCTAATTAAATGAGAAAATCGCACAGAACACCGCTTACCCTAGAGCAGTAACTCTCAACCTGTAGGTTATGTTCAATTTGTAACAATGAAAATACATACTGCATATCAGATATTTACATTATGATTCATAATAGTAGCAAAATTACAGTTATGAGGTAGCAACGAAAATAATTTTATGGTTGGGGGTCACCACAACAGGAGGAATTGTATTAAAGGGTCATGGCATTAGGAAGGTTGAGAACCACTGCCTTAGAGAGTCAGAAACTCCAGTTTGAGACCAATGATCTCAAATGCCTACATTTTGCAGATTTCCTCCATGGGCTACCTAGAGACCCAAGGAGATTAAAAAACTTCCCAAGGTCACACAGGTAGGAAGTGTAAGACGTGCTCTTTGAAGTGTAAGATATCTAACACTAAAAATGGAGTCACTCTTTCCACTGTACTATGTTTTGCAAACCTTCTTGGTAAAGGACCATCTGTTAATTTTGAATAGTTATTTTCTTCCTGAGGAGGTATTTTATGTATAGAGATTTCCATTTATAAAAATACCTTTGAACATATATTTTTATTTGACATGAATCTTAAATGTTGCTGATAGATTATTAGTGTTACCTTGATTAATGGAAATCAAAGATTTTGATTCAAGGTTCAATGAGTTTACTGAATAATAGGAAAGAACAAAAATTGCCAAGAAGAGTGATGCATTAAAGACACATAATCAGTAGATGACTTTCAAAACCTTAGGATTTATAGTATACAGTTTTAATGCCCCTCTGAATTTCAGGCGTTGAAAAACATGAAAAATCTCATAAAGAGTATTCTATCTTGCAAATTCTTCAAGCTCAACATGTCCAGAACTAAATTCCTAATTTACCCCCATCACTTACCTTTCCTCTGATGATGGTACCTTTCTGTTGATGGTGTCACCATCTTCCAGTGAATCAAGATAGGATTCTTGGAGTCCTTTTTGCCTCTCATTTCTCCCATACTCTCTATACCTAATGACTTGTTAAGTCTTGCCTATTTTATTCTGCAAAACCTTTTGAATCATTCCCCTCTCTCCAATTTCTGTTTCTACCACTTTGGATCAAACTCATATTAACTCTCACCTTGAGTTGTCTATGACACCTCTGGAACACTAGTTTTCCTAATGATTCTATTAATCATTTTACTCTCATGACCAAAATCCTCCAGTAGAACCTCATTGAATAGGATTTTTGTTGTTGTTCATTCATTTCAATCATGTCTGACTCTTCATCGCCCCTTCTGGAGTTTCTTGGCAAATGTACTCGAGTACTTTGCCATTTCCTTCTCCAGTTCATTTTATAGATGAGGAAACTAAAGTAAACAAGGTCAGTAATTTGCCCAGGGTCACACAGCTAGTAAGAGTATGATGTTGGATTTTAACACAGGAAGACAGGTCTTCCTGACTACAGGATGGGCTCTCTATACACTATGCCTCTTAGCTGTCCTATTGAATAGAGTACAAACTCCTTAGCTTGGCATTTAAGACTACATTACATCTACATTCTGACCCCATCTTCTCTTTCCAAATATATAAGACTACTCTTCTTCACACATTCTACATTTTTACTCATGTTCCTATTTTCATTTCTCCCTCTCCTTTTTCCATACCAGATTTCATCTTTATATTCCCAATAACCAGAAGAATACTTACTTATAGCAAACAATTACTGGAAGTTATTTGAACTGAAACTTTGAATGGATCTTTAAAGCTGTTGTCTAAATATAGGCTTAGCATGTCTTCAAATCTGTATTCTTCCCATTTTGGATGTTGCTTCACCTCTGTAAGACTCCCATCCTCTACTCGTAAAGTAAAAATACCCTATAAAAATCTGTTCTTGGATCCTTCATTTACACTAGGATATAAATGACTTGAAATATTTGCTATCACCAAAGGATTTCCATTTTAACCAGAGTAAAAAGCTTAAGATAAAAGGATAATATTACCATAGATTTAGAGTTGAAAGAGATTTCAGAGATTATCTAGTCCAATCATATCCCACAGATGAGGAAACTAAGTCCCTGAGAGGTGATATCACTTTCCCAAGGGTATATGCACTTTATCTTGTGGGACTAGGATTCAAACCCATTAGGAAACTATAATTGTGCATTTATAAGGAATAATCAGTGGGGAATGGGAGAATTCAATGAAATGGGAAGGGGCAATTTCCAGGGCATAGAATCTTTTTGGTGCTCCTAAAATCACACCATCAAGACCTTTTTTTTAAAACTCTAATTAGTCCAGTCCAAACCTTTAAGTATTACTTTGTCTAAGAAATATTTGCTGTGCACAACAGAGTGATTATAGTTAGAAGGACTAGTTCTGAAATGACTTAGTCTCTGCTCTTGGGGGGTGTTCAGAAAAAGAAAATACAATGCTAAGGCTACCCCCTTCATGAAGCCTTCTCTAGCGACTGCTCCAAATCTGTGATCTTTTTTTAAAAATTAATTAATTGATTAATTTTGCTTTTTTGGAGGGCAATTGGGGTTAAGTAACTTGACCAAAGTCACTAGTGAGTGGGTTAAGTGTCTGAGGTCACATATGAACTCAGGTCCTCCTGACTCCAGGGCTGGTGCTCTATTCACTGCGCCACCTAGCAGCTCCAAAATCTGTGATCTTTTGATGTTTTTTCTTGTACCATCTGGCAATTATCACATACTTCTTTATACTGTGGCTACTCGTTTTCATGTTTTAACTCCATTGACATACTATGGGCTATGTTAATCTTATTTTTTTTTAATTACTCAGAGTGTTTTGAACACAGCAGGTGCTCAATAAAAGATTTTGGATGAGTGAATGACTTTAGTAACATTAGGGAATAATACCTACCAGCCAATCATGTGTTTCTCAGTCTAATTTCTGACATGTCCAGAAAAGGAAAAACTAAATAGCAAAGTCTTTAAGGACAAGTACAATATCCTTCATGTCATTCATGATTCTCAGTGCCAAGCCTAATGTAGAGAAAGATCAAAATAAATATTTGTTTAATGTTGAATGGATATTTTGTTGGAACCTATGATTTTATGGCTACAGAGAACTACTTAGTGAGGAAATTTTACTATTGTTCTGCAACATTTAGTCAATCCATCAATCAACAAGTATTTATTAAGGACCTACTATGTTCCAGGTACTGTTCTATATGCATAGTCTCACAGTCTCAGTGCCTGAAAGATGAATTGCCTTATCAGAGGCAGAATTTGAATCCAGTTCTTCCTGACTCTGAGGTCAATTTTCTATTATTCTGCACTGATTTTTGAATGAAACTAACAGTATTCATTGTTCTAGATTTTTTTCATATGACCTAGAAGAACCCAACTTGTCTAATATCTCTTTTATACAAAATAGGTGAAAAACAAACAATTCAGACCCCAAGGAATTTTTTTCTAAGCATATAAAATTATGTCTTGATAGAAAAAAAATTATCCTGAAAATACTTTTTTAAGTTTCTAGCCAGATGTTTAGAATTATGCAGTAATAGCCCTCTCCCCACTTTATGATGCTAGAATTACTGTATTACAACTTCAACTCCTCAGCTTAAGAATTTCTTTAAATTGTTGTTTAACAAGCTGTGATATATGATTATGCTACAATGCTATGGTGATATAAGAAATGATGTGCTGGAAGTTTTCAGAAAAACCTGGAAAAACTCACATGAACTGATGCAGAGTGAAATAAGCAGAGACAGGAGAACATTGTACACAGTAACAGCAACACTGTAAGATGAACAACTGTGAATGACTTGGCTATACTCAGCAACACAATGATCCAAGACAGTCCCAAAAGGCTCATGAGGAAAAATGTTATCCTCCTCCAAAGAAAGAACTGATTGGAGGAGGGAGGAAAGAATCTAGAACTCAAAATTATTTTTTAAATCAGTGTTAAAATTGTTTTTACATGCAATTAGGGAAAAATAAAATATTATTTAAAAATAAATTGTTTTAATATTTCATGCTGTGCTTTGACTTTAATATTCTCTTGAATGTTCTGCATTATGTTGCTTATATTCTTCTGAATTAGGCTATATTTTTTTCCTTGCTATAATTTTGTATCCTTGAAGATATCACAGAGATAAAGGATGATATACATGGAATAATAAAAAATTACAAATTATCCACAGAACCATAGCTCTTGGGGGGCATCAAACCCCCAAGGGGTTCAAAACCAATGATGATCTCTGTATGAGCAAAAATAGAGATGGATCAATCATATAGCAAGAATGAAAAACAACAGGTGGAAGGTCTGAATGATACATTGGTCACCCCTTCCCAATCCACTCCCTACTTTAAAAAGTTCTGGGCAAGACCTACAGCACATTGAGTAAATCCCTTATGAAGGATTTATGGAGTGACATGTACAAAGGACAGACAAAATGAGGTATGAAGAGATCAGAATTGGGATCCACTGAAGGAACAAATTACCAGAGTCCACATCCCTAAACCAAGATGAAATTCTACAGCAGATAGAGAATTCCCTTGAAAATTGATACTTCACTATCAAAACCTCCATAAAATGATTGAAGGGCAATTTAGGGTCATCTAGTCCATTGATCCCCATATGTAGGTACCATCCATCAATATTTCGTGACAATATACACTGTTATTAATGACTTTTAAAAATTATATATATATATATATATATAGATGTCTTTCTCTTTTTAAAAACATTTTTTCCCCATTCCTGTTGTTCTGACTTTCTTTTTCCCTTATGATGCCTAGCAATTAGTATTTGGGATAAGTAGCATCAGGGGAGAAAGAGTAAGCTCATTTAGGAGGCAACCACCAGGCTAGGAAACGTATCCCATGACATAGAACAATATTTCTAAGTTGCTGAATGGCAAGGAACTTCCAAAGGATGAGTTGCTACTATTATAGTGAGAGAGATGAATAAGAGGAAGATAACCTTGCTTTTATATCAATTCTCTACATTTCCTGCCCTGATCTTCCCTCCTTTGTTACAGTTCAGATGCCAGCACAGTAGAAACATGGAAAAAAGGCATAAGAAATAATTAGTAAATTAATAAATTTTCATTACAGGAACTTTAAACATATGTTAATTATATACATATATAATGTTTTAAATCATTTTTCATGTTTTCATCTCTAGAACTTTTATTCTTAGAATTTATTTTTTAATCTTTTGTAGATCATATGATACTTATCTGGACCCTGTTCAAATTTTCTATGTTACTTTTTAATTTGTAGATCAGGATTGAAGACAGTTGTACAATAGATTTGGGAATGTATATGTCTATATATGTCTGTATATATGTATATGCATATGTATGTTTATAGCTATAGAGAAACATATCTAAACTTTATTTTGGTCTTCTGGGAGAGTTTGGGGGGGAAGGGAAAAAAAGAACAAAGTTAAAAATTACACAGCAGAAGACAAAAGAAAACTCACAAGGAAGCAAAGAAAAGATGGACAATCCTCCACACAAGTATTATTTACATTTGGGCTTTCTTGAAATGAAAATTTATTGTTAAATATTTTGAATCATCTCATGTTCTGCTACGTACATGACATGCTCTTATTTCTTTCGAACTTTGTATGTAAGTTTATGATATGTTTTTGCTCTCTATTCTTTATTTCTGTTCTGGTGTTTGAGTCTAAAATAAAATTTTGGAAAAAAAAAAGACTGAAGACAGTTCTTTGGTAGCAACCGGGTAATTGCTGACATATTGTCATCTTTTCTACATGACTATCTAGATCAGCGGTTCTCAACCTCTGGATTATGTTCAATTTGTAACAATGAAAATACATCCTGCATATCAAATATTTACATTACGATTCATATTAGTAGCAAAATTACAATTATGAAGTAGCAATGAAAATAATTTTGTTGTTGGGGGTCACCACAACATGAGGAACTGTATTAAAGGGTCACGGCATTAGGAAGGTTGAGAACCAGTGATCTAGATATTGGAATACAACGCTTGCTGTTTTAACTATAAAGTTCTGTTGGTGACTCCAATCTGTTTCTTAGCCACCTTGAAACTTACTTCTTTTTTTTCCTGTGGTATTTGTTTCTTAGCCCATCATTCTTTGTGTTGTAAATATGCTTCCCCAACCACCATTTTCCCTGATTAATATTCCAAACTTGTGTTTGTTTTTATTGAGCAATGTCCTGTTATTCTCTGGCTGTTCCAATTTGTTGAGGAAACTTTAAATTCTTATCCTTTCTTCCATCCTCAGCCTTTACCTTGGCATTAATGAAACATTTTTTTCCCTTATCCTATCATCCAGAAAATGAGATGTAAAGCCAGTAAAGGAAATGTTTTTCTCGCTGAGCCCAGCACTGAATGACCAAATCTTACCAAATTTTCTATGATAATCATAGTTCTATGACTAACAATTTCAAGAAGGACTATGACTTTATGAGTGGTGTGGTCTGGGACATATATCGTATATGGTCTAGACCATAGGTCTGTTTCTGAAGACGAAATCATAATAGATTGCTTCTTTTTAAACTATTGGTCTTTAACTTGGTAGTTGAAAGAAATTTGAGCTGTCTGATAGGATTTATTCTACCTGTTGGTTATAAAGTGTTCTCTTCAAGGTAATTAAAGATCACCTTGTTTATTTTTTTATGGGGATTATGGTTTTTCTTTTCAATGTTTTTCTACTTGTAAAAATTAAATATGTTTCCACGTCCCTTTGTCTTCTGTAAGTTGTATCACATTTCCAGCTTTAGATTTCCTGACCTTCCTCCCATAGACCCTACGTCTTGGCTTCTTTGAATTTCTCCATGAAGAATCAGCCCCAGCTCAGGCTGTTTGTTTTTGTTTTTATTTTTTTTGGAGGGGAGGCCTTTATCTGATAAATTCTTTCTTTTTCTTCTTTCTTTCATATTCTTTCCTTCCTTCTTTGCTTCCTTTTTCTGTCCTTTCTTTCTTCCTTTTCTTCTTCCCTCCCTCATTCCCTTCTTTCATTATTATTTTCTCCTTCCTTTTTAAAAGCTCTAATTTTAGAATTTTATGGTATCTTTTTTCTCAAAGCCACCTTTATATATTTAAATACCTGCTCCCTTTCACAGATATTCATTTAATTCAATTTCAACAAATGTAAGCTGTAGAACATGGTAGAAAGAATACCAGATTTGAAATTGAGACTGACCCTGCCAAAGTTATTTGAAAGTCAGCAGAGATAACCTACCAAATAATGGCTGCAAGACTCCATGGAGTCACTTAACAGTGCTCCAGTTAACAGAAAGATTGCTTGCAGAAAGGTATTTACATGCATTGAAAGAAGGTAGCTTCCTAACCAGAGAGGTCCCCTTATCAATGAAATCACAAAGTAAGTCACTTTCCTTTAGAAATTTACTTTCTATGTGCTTTTAACAAGTTTCTTCATCACCCCAGCCCTCAGTTCCACATCTGCAAAATGAGCATGTTGGACTGTTTGACCTCTAGTGTCCCAGGTCTAAATCCTATGATCCTACTATTCACCTACCACTGCAAGTCAATGTGCTCTGTAGTCACTGGGGATACAAAAACAAAGAAAAGCCCTAGCTGATTCCTCTGCCTGTGCTTGAAAGTGGCCTTTCACTGGGAAGCCTGAATCTGGTTTGGTGTCCAATACATACCCAGAACACTGTACAGATGAGACCCATTATGGTGATAATCTAGTTCAGTGGTTCCCATTTAGTGGTTTTTGAACCCCTTTGGAGTTTCAGGAAGATGGCTCAAGGGGTTAGAGCTCACAATTCATTAATGGCACCTTAAACAGTAAAAATTGCACCATTCTTTTACAAATATATTTTTTCTCTATGACAATGAGCATCTGCATACTTGAAGCATTATGGGTTTATTATCATTGTAGTTATTGTAAGCACTTAATATATGCATAAATATAATACATAAACCTAAAAGAATATTTTAAGGAGTATATTAAATTACACTGGGAATTTATAACACATTTTTTGATGTTGTTGAAAGGGATTTTAAAAATGGGAAAGCACTGATCTAGTTCATCTACGGATACCTAAAGTTTCCACAACAACACTAAATTTCTTGCCTCAGAAGAAAAACTATTCAAATAAGTCATTCATATTATTTGGAAACTTTTGGTAATCTCCCAGAATAAGATACATCTTGTTCCCCACACTCCTTTAAACTTAATTAGCTATGCTTCATTCAATTTCCCATACCTAGGGGCACGTGTGTGTGTGTGTGTGTGTGTGTGTGTGTGTATGTGTGTGTGTGTGTGTGTGTGAATATATGGATCCTGAGTCTATAAGGCCCCAATCCTCATTCTTTTCCTTGACTATCCTTCTTGGCAAGCTATGGCCTCCTAGTTGTCACATCAGAGCTAAGGAGAAAAACAAAGAAAATTTATTGCTTGGAACAATGTTTAGAAATGGACCATTTTACCATTTTCACTATAAATACGTGAAATTTATAGCTCCACTCTACTGCCTACAACCTTTTTGGTAATGGAAGAGAGATCCTTTTACACTTGTAGAAAGGCAAAATTTTCAATAATAGTAACCAAGTATTAGATTAATATCCTTTCACTTTATGAAATAAATTGGGAGAGAGAAGCAGCATGGTACAATATAAAGAGTAGGAGATTTGAAATCAGAAAACCTGGGTTCAAATCCAAGAAGTGCCTATTTGGCCTTGGACAAATGGTTTAATCTTTCTTGGCCTGATTTTCCTTTTCTGTAAAATGAGGGGATTAGACTAGATGTAAGTTCTCTTTCAGTTCTAAGCTATGATTCTGTGCCATTAGTTACAGACGATAAGAATATTTGGTTTCCTTGGTGTGCCTCGCACTTGCCTACCAGATTATAACCTTCATCTTACTGACAGTCTGGGGTGGTTGCCATGACCCTGTGGACCATAGCATGCCAGTGCTGCCCAGGGTGTTTTCTTGACAAAGATATGAAGAATAGTTTGACATCTCATTCTTTAGTGGATTAAAGCAAACAGAGGTTAAGTGACTTGCCCGGAGTCACACAGCTGGAAAAAAGAAAGTGTCTAAAGCCAAATTTGAACTCAGGTCTTCCTTCACCCCAAGTCCACTGCTGTTTTCATTGAGCCATCTAGCCATCTCTTACCTAAGGCTTACAGAGGTTATAACTAAAGCATCTGAGGCAGAATTTTAATCTGTCTTCCTGATTTCAAGTCTTTTGTTCAATTCACTGTGTTTGCTGTCTAATAGCTAATGTTTATACAAAACTTAACAGATTACAAAGTGTTCTCCAAGAACTACCTATGAGGTAGTGTTAAGTATTATTGTCCCGACTCAAAGGAGTTCAATGATTTGTCCAGTCATAAGGCCAATTAATGGGAGAGGTAGGCCTAGAACCCACATCTTCCAAGTTTAAACCAAGTGCTCCATCTGTTACAAAGTGATCTCCTGACCATTTTTTGATCTTCTGACCAACCTACGTTGGACCTTGTCAGCGTGAAGTCTGAACTGAGGCCTTTCACTTAAAGTTACCCTTTATCACTAGCTAGGCTTGCTACCTGTCAGGACAGGAAAGTTCAATGGCACATACTTGTTCTCGACTCTGATGCATTATGGTGTGGATCAGTGCTTCTGTTGCTTCATCTGTAAAATGGAGGTGATAATACCTGTTGTGCCTACCTCTTTGGGTCATTGTGACAATCTCAGTAAAGAATGTAATGGACTTGGCATGCTTCAAATTGATATAGAAATGGAAATTACACTTTTTATTACATTACTACTTTCCATCAATTCTACCCTTCAGCACAAACTATAATCTCTGTCTCTAGAATGTTCCATATGTGCCTCTTCTCTCCCTAAAAATGGAATGTCCTCCCTCTCTCTTAATCTGTTCAATTTCTACTCACCTTGTAAAGCCCCAGGCAAAGGCCGTCTCTTCCACAGTCTTCCTTGATCCTTTTGACCATTAATGGCTTTTGTCTTCAACACTTATATAAGGCTTTGCTTTATACATCTCTCTCACACATAAAATGAAATATTAGGCATTATAATTGTTGTTGCTTATGTCTTATGCCCCGCAGTAGAATATAAGCACCAGAAGGGCAGTCTGAGCCTTATCTAAACTTGGTATCTCCCCAGCCCACACAGTGGTGTTCTGGCCCCAGAGGACACATTTATTTTAATGTTTGTTGGGTGAGTTTTTATTTGCTTTAACATTAACCAAATGCATTTTAAAGTATAACATTCACACAACAACATCCTTCGTGGTGCCTTCATCTCAAAGACTCATTTACCAGCAACCAGCAACAATGCTTTCCAGATGAGCTGCAGCTGGAACAAGCCCCCTCATACCAACTGCCCTCTTTATGTACAACTGGAAAAATCATAAACAGTCCTTGGGCATTGCAATGTGATCTCCAAATCTGCAATTGCTGATGTCAATTTTCTGCTTGATTGGGAGCATAATGTCTTAAACGAAATTCCAGAGCTACCCTTGCACAAACTACACCGTAGGTGACATCTGCCTTATTACCAATAAAAGTGATGTATTGTATATCAGAGAATCACTCAGCAAACAATTCCCAGAGATCACCTTTGCTATGAAGTGTGAAACAGACTTACTCCCTTTCCTGAATGTCAGGGGTTTTACAGAGGAGAAATGACCCACTGACAGTTACTTAACATTAAAAGCACTTCTTCAGACAGATAGATGTTGTTCACTTCTGCACACTTGGTGACCATGGGAAAAAACAACCAGCTTAGTCGTGGGATGGATTACGAGGAAATATATCTTCATGTGCAGGACACACTTGAGAAGAGAGTTATGTGTGAGCAACTGAGGCTGCTCTGGGAGGACATTTGAATGGATAGATAAAGACTACTGAATAAATAGACTGAATAATGCCTAAATTTGAAACACTTTGTTAAAGAAAGACCAGAGATCAACCAGAAGGTACCAAGTCAAATTAAAATACCTAACTGGCCTGATCACAGATTGTCAAAGCTTGGACAGGAAGGGAACAAACATTTGTCAAGGGCTTACTACATGCTGGGCACTGTGCTAAGGGCTTTACAAATATGATCTCATTTAACTTTTACAACCACTACGGGATGAGTGACCTGCACAGGACCACACATCTACTGAGTATCTGGGGCCAGATTTGAATGCAGTTCTTGCTGACTCCAGGCCAAATGGTCTATCTTCTGTGCCACTTAGCTACCTTTACGGTCTTTAAAGGACACCTTGTTTAGCTCCTTTCATTTTACAGAGAGAGAAACTGAGGACTAGAAAGGTAAAGGGACTTGTAGGAATCTAGAACAATAGCTCACATTTAGATCATGTGTTCCAAAAGTCATAGGGTAATTCTAAGCCTTTATTAGGACTTGTGGTATACTCTTAATAGCAATATATTTCACTTTCCTCACAACAGTTTTGTGAGATAGGTAGTTCATGTGCCACCATTGTATAGATGAGGAAACTGAGACTCAGGGAAGTTAACAGACTTATCCAGGGTCACATGACTAGGAAGTAGCAGAGGCTGGAATTAAATCTGGGACTCCTAAATACAAGTTCCTTGTTGCCCCCCATAGTACCATATGACCTGAATTCTAATGATATGACTTGAGGAGGGAAAATGAGTCAGAGTAAAAATCTCTACTAAATGGGTCGAATAAAAATGAACATCAAATTTTGTCTGTTACAAAAGGGCAACAGAAATCGGGAATAACCACCTGAAATAATGAAAAATCATGAATCTTCCCTTTGTAATCAAATATATAAAACCATTTCCACTACCAAATAAAGGACTGGATTCAAGTGCCTTCTTTTTAGTATTTCAAATTGCATCCCCTTTCAGAAATACAGTTTAAAAGGACACATTTTACATGAGCCAACATAAATACTTAGTAGGGCATACCTTTATAATTAACTGAGGGGTGGCATGTTCCTTCCGAGGCTTTGGAATGCACTCTTTTGGGTCCACTGAACAAAGTCCCCCTCGAAGCCTAATGGGACTCTGGCACTTTAACTTTTAACACACTTGCCCAATTAAGCTCCCTAGGCTCCAGACTTTAACAGCTGTCTGCAGCTGCTGAAAAGTGATTTATCATTGTCAAAGTTCATGACCAAAACATTAAGAGGAATCTTTTTTAAAAAATTTAGTTTGGCAGAACAACTTTCATGTGCAGTTCTCCATTGCCTTCAATGCCTACATTTTCCTGATAGCAGTAAAAAAAAAAAAAAGTAATTTCTTGTAAAAAAAATTTAGATCTGACTGAATAACTTTGCATACATTATCTATTCTGCATGCATAGCACTTTGAAGATTAAAGGCTGCCATACAAGGAAACATTGTGGAGATACATACTAATTTTATCTTATTTTATATTGTTTTTGGAGGGAAGTATGGAGAGAGGGTTGTACTTAAAACTTTTATAATGAAAAAATCGGTTTTTCATGTGTAGGAATGTCTTTTCTAACTCTAAAATGTTTAAGGAAATCCAAAGCTGTTTTGTGAAATTACAAAACCATGTTATTTTTTTTTTCCTTTGCTGGCATTAAGGTTTCCACATTGCATTTGGTATTTTCACTGTGGTAACTGTGTTATTTCTCCAAGTAGCTCCATTTCTTCAAATATTACAAGTGGAAGGAACGTACCCCATCAGTCTCTTATCCTCCCTTAGGTTTTCTCTGCTCTCTCTGATCTGGGACAAAGCCTTTATTGAATGGAAGAATTGTTCTCGACCCCTTAACTTTCTACCTCCCTTCCTCCTAATCATTTGCTATACCTTTTAGCCAAGACACTGAGAATAGGGGACCAGCTCAGCTTGCTCTTGCTATTTTAAAACATTTTTAACACTTGCTTTGGATTAGTCCCCCAAATGCTACCATATAAATATTAATTAGAAAATTATGTTTATTAAATATTTCTCTTGGGAGCCTTGTGAAATGTTTCAATTCATCATCTTCATTTTACACTGAAGGAGGTAGGTGAGAGAGAGGTCAGGTGACCCAGCCGGGTACAGGTCAGGCACTTGACTTGAATCATAGCCTAAGTCAATCATCTCTGCCCTGTGGATCAGGCTTTGGAAAATGTGCATTGGCAATAGAAGTTCTGTAGGCACCACAGTTTTATTGCCATTTACAGGAATATAAGGGCAAGTTTTAAAAGATGCTAGACCTTCCTCGCTACTCAGGACAATTAAATAGGAAGGAAAGAAGGAAGGAAGGAAGGAAGGAAGGAAGGAAGGAAGGAAGGAAGGAAGGAAGGAGGGAAGGAAAGAAAGAAGGAAGGAGGGAGGGAAGGGAGAGAATGAAGGAGGGAGGGAGGGAAGGGAAGGAAGGAAGGAATGGAGGGAGGAAACAAGAATTTATTAAGTGCCTAATATCTCATTTGATCCTCACAATTTCTGTGACGCAAGTGCTATAATCTTTATTTTATAATTGAGGAAACTGAGGCAGGAGGAAATTAGGTGATTCATCCAAAATCACACAGGTGGTGTCTGAGGCAGTATTTGAACTCAGCTAGCCACCTAGCTGTCTCACTAGAAGCTATTAAGAGCCAAAGAAACCAAGACTGACAGATAGAGAAAGATACAGAGTTTATCAAATGCTTACTCTGTATCAAATAATATCAAATATTTGGAATAAAAATATAAACCACCAAGATACTCCTTCCCCTAGTTTATGGCCAGATAAAAAGAAAACTCACCTATCAGAGCCCAGCATGTCAAGGATAGAGTCTAAGATTCTGGTGGGAGAAAAGAAGCTGGCTGAAGATGATGGTTAGAGTACTAGCAACATAGTATGTAGATGACCAGAAAGTGGCAGAGAGGCCTGGTTATGGTCAGGATATTTCCCCTGAGATTCCATCTCCCTGCCCTTGAATCTTAATCTGTGAGTAGGCTAGTAGAGTGGCAGCTTGGGATAGTGAGATGCAGAATATTGCTTCAGAAAGAACCCTGGATTTGGGATCAGGCCACTTGACTTCCTGTTCCCATTCTATGATGTGTGATGTGTGACTTCACCTTTCTGCTTGCTGAAACATCTGATTGCTTAATCTATAAAACAGGGATAGTAGGACCATTGACTAGAACTAGCAGGAACCTGAGAGACCATGTACTCTAAATAGTTCATTTTAAAGAAGAGAAAACCAAAGTCAAGACTGGCAAGGTAATTGGCCTAAACTCATATAAGCAAACACACAGAGACTAATATCTGAATCCATTTTTTTTTAAGATAAATCCAGCCCTCTTTACATTGCGCACACACACACACACACACACACACACACACACACACACCCCTACGTGAAAAATTGAAAAATGTCTATGCTCCTTCCTCCAGAAATTGTACCAACAGGAGACATCTACTTACTCAAACTTGCAACAATATCTCTCCTTGAAAATTCCATTAGATATGTGTAGATGCTCACACTGGTACAAACTGAACTTAGTTCAAATTTAGTAGTAGCTCAACTTTTACAATTCAATAATTGTTCATATGAGGAAGAGGAATTGGACCTATCATTTCATTGCCATAAAGAATTCCCAGAGGGGCAGCTAGGTAGCAGAGTGAATAGAGGACTGGCCCTGGAGTCAGGAGGACCTGAGTTCAAATCTGACCTCAGACACTTAACACTTACTAGCTGTGTGACCTTGGGCAAGTCACTTAACCCCAATTGTCCCTCCAAAAAAAAAACCTCCCAGAAGAGGAAATTCCCTCTACCAATGCAGGTTGGCACCTTCTCTACAACTTATAATACTAGACAGTTGCCTAGAGCTTTGAGAGTTTAAATGACTGTCCCTGATTCACAAAGCCAAAATGTATTAAAGTCAGAATTTCCTGATCTCCAAGGCCATCTCTCTATCCACTACATGACACTGCCAATCTACATATATGGAAACTGGAACTGATCTGCCTAAAATGATGAGCCTTAATTCCAAGCAATAGCTTGAAGCCTACATCAGTCTGAGTCTTTAGATAACCTTAACAATCTTGCAATGGGGATGGCTAGGTGGCGCAGTGAATAGAGCACCGGCCCTAGAGTCAGGAGGACCTGAGTTCAAATGTGACCTCAGACACTTAATACTTACTAGCCATGTGACTCTGGGCAAGTCACTTAACCCCAATTGCCCTGCCCTCCCTGCTCCAAAAAGAAAAAAAAAAAAGAATCTTGCAATGACTGATATCTTAGGATGCTCCCATCATTTGAAATCTTCCAGATGAATCAATCTTTTACCACATCTTTTTAAAAGTCCAGTTTGATGCCCTACCATTATAGATGATCGCTTGCTTGTTCCAATTATGTTCAGTTTATACAAGTGATAAGATTGCTTCCTTTTTTTTTTGGCCATCAACTAGATCAGCTTTTGCATTTCTTTTCTATTAAAAATGCTTAGATTAAGTATATTTCTTATAGTCTCTGAATAAATGCAAGTTACATTTCCTATTTATTTTATTTATTTAATTTCACGTTGTTCATTTTACCCCTAAATTACTTCATTTTGTTTTTTAATCCTCTTTGATTTTTTTCTGCCGTTCAGAGGCAATTGTATCTCAGCTCCCAACAAACTCCTTCACTGACATCTACAGCTGCATGGTGCTTCCTAATTATAAAGCTCTTTCACCTAATATAATTTCACAATCCTGGGAGGGGGTTGGTAAAAGTAATTTTATCTCAGTTTGATAGATGAGGAAGCAGAAGTGCAATGAAGTGAAAATGATTTATTCGAGGCCAAAGAGCTCATAAATGGTGGCCCTGGAACTGGAACCTGAGTCCCCTGACTCCAGGTCAAGTGCCCTGAAATGAAGGAACTAGACTTCCTTCTACTTTTCCCTTGGTGTTTGAGAATTCTGCATCTTTAATGTTATGTCTTCCTACTCTAGGGTCCATGTTCTTGATTTTACGCAAGAGAAAACATTTCCAGAGGAGTACAATTTCGGTCCAGTTTATCTCAAAATCACAGGGCATTCTCTCCATATTAAAATGACGATTTTTTTTGGCAAGAGCTTAGGGGTTAGAGGCAGCAACGGGAGACAGTGGATCAAGTCCTGAGTCTGAGGTCAGGAAGACTTGAGTTCAAATGCAGCCGCAGACAGTGACTAACTTTGTAACCCTGGGCAAGTCACCTAACCTCTGTCTGTCTCAGTTTCCTCAACTGTAAAATGGGGGTAATAATTCCAACCTCACAGGGTCACTGGGAGGATAAAACAGTATAATAGAGTTATCCCTTCTACATTGCAAGGGTTAGGGGTGTAGTGCCTCATTTTTACATGGAAAATCCATGGAAAATTTGGCCCTCCCCTCGTATCAGAGAAGCCTGAATTATTATGGCATTAAAGATAAAATTTTGAGGCAGCTAGGTGGTGCAGTGAATACAGCACTGGCCCTGGAGTCAGGAGGACTTGAGTTCAAATCTGGCCTCAGACACTTAACACTTACTAGCTGTGTGACCTTGGGCAAGTCACTTAACTCTAATTGCCCTGCCATCCCTCCTCCAAAATGATAAAATAAAATGTTGATATTGGGCAATATTATATGTATATTTTATTCATTTCTGAGTTTTCGAAACTTTTTCTGTGTCCTTTGCTGTCCTATGTGTGTCATCTGTGGCTTCCACAAAACTCCCCAAAAAATTCCCATTTAATTTCTTATGCCAAGCCACAATATATTGAGACCACAATGGGGAAAGTCATGATGCAGAAGGGATTACTATATTTGTAAAGTCCTTAGCACAGTGCCTTGTACAGAATGGGCATGACAGTATCCACTTCAAAGGGTTGCACATACTAGGCACCTGATAAATAAATGCTTGTTTCTTTCCTTCCTACATAACTTTAAAGTTATCACATGTGACTTAGTGCCAAACTCTCTTTGAAATGACTTGCACTCCTTACCTAATATGGTTGCAATGTGGAAAGCAGAGGTTACGTAGACCCTGAAGAAAGGATGAGCTGGGTTCAAATCCTACCTCAGATACTTACTATCTGTGTAACCCTGATCATGTCACTTAACTTCTCTCATTCTTTCTCTCAACAGATAAACAGAGGAGGTTGGCTTCTAAGGCCCCTTTTAGCTCTACAACTATGGTGTTATAGAAGCAATTGGATGCATGGAAGCATTAAACCTATGTATATTATTTCTATCACTAGTCAAAGAAGAATTAGAATTAGCCACATTTGAGCACTTAACAAGTAGGATGAAGACAATGAAAAACAAGCCAAAAGCCTAGTCACAGTGGTAGATTGGCACTCACCTGAACTCCTCTGGCCATTTCAATTTTTTTTTTCTTTTGGGAGATTGGGAGCTGACCACACTGACACACATGAGTTATAGTTCTCAGTAGCAAATGAGGTGGAAAGGCACAGTAGAGCTTCTAAATAAAAAGCTCTCACAAAGTCTGCCACTGAACCATGGACAAGGTGGGGAAGTAGGAGGAGAGTGGAAAGAGCATTTGTAACTACTTACTGGTTTACTGTAAAGTAGAAGGTAGCTCCATTGAACGGGAGGATTCCCTCCAAATTACCCGCCATGAGGGAATCCTTTTTATGTTCAGTCAGCAGCTTCCCCCAGCTGCAGAGGAAAAAGCACTCAAACACGTTGTGTCCATCCACTTCTACTCCCAAGCCTTGTCTCTGCCTTGTCTACCTTCCACAAGACAAGTTCCCAGAAAGAGATTTGTCCTTGGTAGCCTTTGCGCTGGAGAGTCATGAGCCCAGGATTTGGGGTCAAAGGAACTTATTTCAAATCCCAGCTTCACCATTGGTTACCGTGTAATCTTGAGTAAGTTACTTTACCTCAATGAATCTCGGTTTCCTCATCTGTAAAATTAAAAGTTGGACCTTCTGATACCTAAAGTCCTTTCCATCTCTAAATCTATGACCTTAAGATAATAAAGGGCAGCTAGGTGGCTCAGTGGATAGAGTGCCAGGTCTGGAGTCAGGAAGACCCACCTTCCTGAGTTCAAATCCAGCCTTGGATGCTTACTAGCTGTGTGACCCTGGGCAAGTCATTTAACCCTGTTTGCCTCAGTTTCCTCATCTGTAAAATGAACTGGAGAAGGGAATGGCAAATGACCCCAGTATCTTTGCCAAGAAGACCTCCAAATGGGGCCATGAATAGTCAGAGATGACTGAAAAATAACTGAAAAACAAGAAGATAATAATTGTCAGGAGCAACTTCCTGTTTAGAATAAACTCTTTGAAGACATTAAGATGCTGAAAGGCAAAAACTACTCAGTGGAAGGTCTAAGGTTGGCCCCTATTATCCCGTAGGAGAAGTGGAATAAAAATTAAATGAGACTGAAAGAAGCACAGGTGTGCCATTCCCCACTCTCTCCACTCTCACTTCATTTAAGATGCTTTATATCATGTATAATTTAACATACATGCAATAGCCTAAAGAAGATGGTAATAACCAAAACGTGGTACCCCTTTAGGCTGACTTTTCACAGCTCCAATGAGATGTCAGTGGTAAACATGGACATCATTGTCCATTGGTCATGGGGATTATTAAGTCTTGAAAACTACTTATCATTACTATGGTGTTACTATCTGATAGCAATGTCTGTGTATTGCTATCAGAGTAAACTTGGTGAGGTGGGAAGAAAAGCGCCTCAAAATAAGTTTGAATAGAAAGTTTTTATTGTTGAGGCAATCATCTTGGCATAGTAGATTGAATGCTGGATGAAGAGTCAGGAAGAATTCCATCTCAAACACTTATTAGACATATGTTTCTGAGTAAGTCTCTTACTCTCTTTTTAGCCTCAATTTCTTCACCTGTGAAATGGGCACAAAATTACTACCTTATAGGGTTCTTGTGGGGATCAGATGAAATAACACATGTAGAATTCTCTGCAAACTTTAAGTGCTATATAAATGTTGTTTTTATTCAATAATGTCAAACTCTGTGACTCTATGTAAAGTTTTCTTGGAAAAGATACTGAAGTGATTTGCCATTTCCTTCTGCAGTGGATTAAGGTAGAGATTAAGTGACTTGCCCAGGATCACACAGTTAGTGAGTATCTGAGGCCAGATTTTAACCCAAGTCTTCCTGATTCTAGACCCAACACTCTTTCCACTGAGCCACCTAGTTGCCTCCAAGGTAAATGGAGGTTTGCCCAGGGTCACACAGCTAGTGAATGTTTGAGACCAGATTTGAACTGCAGTCTTCCTGACTCCAAGCACAATGCTCTATCCACTTAGTCATCTAACAACCTCTCTATATAATATAAATATTAATGTTATATAATGTAAATGTTGATTTAATATAAATATAATATAGTTTAAACATTAATTTAAATGCTTATATGATATAAATGTTAGCTATTATTATTATTTATAAAGTACTTGCTGTCTGTAGAAAAGTCCTCCACAGTATGGAAAGTCGACTTGACAACCATTCCTTCCTTTATTTGTGTCAAGGGGAGTTTTCAAGAGCTTAGAATAAGCACCTGAAGAAATTATGTCAGGAAGGAAAGGCATTAATTCTTTGAGCTTTAAAGAGCTACAATAAATACCAGAGGAGAAGCAGTAAACTTCATTTGTAATTTTCTCAAAGGACTAGCTGAAATAAGGGTCAAACATAATGTTTCCCTTTTCGAGAAAAGGGAAGAGGTCAGAAAGTAAATGTCACAAAGATGAAAATGTCCCAAAGCAGGAATGTCTTAAAAGTGACTTTCTGTGTCATGAGTTTACAAAATCATGTCTAAAATTCCCAGAAAACTCAAGTTTACAGATCCATAAATTCAGAGATATCACATACAGTTGTGTGCGAAGCAGGTATCAGAAAATTGTTCTACATCAGGAGATGATTCTGCTAAAAGGTTTATTCTTTGAAGCCAGGTCTACAAAGTAAAAATTCACTGGGTAATTCAGGGGAAAACCTTTGCTTTCGCTAAAGCCCTTAGAAAATTTTGGGAAATTGATTAATAACATGTTGTTTCCTGTTATGCTCTCTTCGATCCAGCCAAACCAGTTTACTTACCATTCCTCACACCTGACAGTGATCTTCTGTCTCCAGGCAATCCTCTTATGGGGACATCATGGTGGAGGTGGTAATGAGAAAAAGCAAGCATTCAAAGGATAAATTATCATTTATATAAAAGGATAATGAGTCAGAAAGTTTACTACTCACCACCATGCTGGGTGTGCAGTCCTGGAATCCCATGGGCTCACAGAGGAATGAAGGCTCAGGAGAGCCTGTGGGATGAGTACCCTGATTGAAAGTCCAGATCTCCTGGGTCACTGCAGGAGACTATTGCTAGCCTGTTGCTAGGGAAATTCACAGGCACGGAATGGGAGGGAGACCTTAAGAGTGGTCAGTCAGTAGATGGTCTGATCTGCAATCCCCTTTATCAATCACAGGAGCAGAATAATTCATAAAGTTTCTTGATTTTACATACTTATTTTAGATGGAAATTTTATTAAGTTGATAGTTGGTATATTATATGGAAAAAGTTTAAGAAGCCCTGATATATAGGCTATGTGGTTTATATGTATACATACACACATGTACATATGCATTTGTGCATATGAATATATGTGTGTGTGCATGTATTGTGTAAGATAGTTGATAGATAAGTCATGTGTTCACCAAGTCAGTTGTTGGGCACATAGAAACTTCCCAATATAGAGGTGGGTCAATAAGTAATCAAACATGAAGTTCCTTCTGTCAACAAAAGCCAAGCAAAAAGCTGATTCTCACACTCCTATGTCTATTATGCATTTCCCTCCTCACCTCCACTGCTTAGGACCCCTAGTTCCCTTCAAAGTTCATGTGAAACACTAGTTGCTCAATGAGCTCTTTTAAAATCACCACCCCTGTTAATGTCTCTTCCCCACCAAAAAAAACATGCTTTATATTTTTCTGTATTTATTAGTAACGAGGCATCATGGATAGAAAAATAATTTACACTATTACGTCAATCTTATAAAAATAGAACAATTTTGAAGACTTTTACATACTAACAAAAACAGAATGAGCAGAATTGGGACATTTAACACAATAACAATAACACTTTAAAAAACAACTATAAGAGCTGTAGGAATGATGACCAGGAGAATAAGAGATTTCTTAATCTACCGATTGATAAGTATTTATTAAGTACCTGTTCTATGCCAGATACTATGCTAGGTGCTGGGGATTCACATATATGTAATTTTAAGTACAAATATGTGTGTGTGTGTGTGTAATTTTAAGTACAACTATTTAAGCACATTAATATAATCAATTGATTGCCGTGATTAATAGATATAATTAATTAATATAATTAAGTGTAACTATTTAAGTGCATTATTAAGTAATTAATATAATCAATGTAGTATTAAGTACAACCATTAAGTAAGATCCTATATCTCCTCTGCTCCTTGTAGGTAAACTCCTCAAAAAGAACTACAAAATGCCTTCACTTTCTCTGTTCTCAGTCTTCTTAACCTCTTACAATCCAGCTTCCTACCTTATCATTCCACTAAAATTGCTCTCTCCACAGTGACTGATGATCTCTTGGATGTCAAATCCATTTGCGTTTTCTCAGTGCTAATTCTCCTCAATGCCTCTGTAGCCTTTGCCACTGTTGAGCATTCTCTCCTCCATGTTATTCTCTTCTCTCTAGGTTTTCAGAACACCATTCTCTCCTGGCTTTCCTCCTACCTATGCAACTTCTCTTTCTCTGTATCCTTTTTTGGATCCACTTCTAAATCATGCCCTCTAATTGTAAGTGCCCCTCAAGGTTCTGTCTTGGGCCCTCTTCTCCTACCATACTACTTGGTGACTTAACTCTCATGGATTTAATAACTATCTCCTACTGATGACTCTCAAATCTACTTATTCTTCCCCAAACTCTCTGCTGACCCACAGTCTCACATCTCCAAATGTCTTTGAGACATCTCAAATTGGATGTCTAGTAGACATCTTAAACCTAACACATCTAAAACAGAACTCATTATCTTTCCCCCTAAACCCTCCCTCCCTCCGACCTTCCTCATTACTTTAGAACAATACTATCTTCCCAGTCCCTTAGGCTCACCATCTAGCAACCATCCTGGATTCCTTACTATCTTTCACCTTCCCTCCATGTCCAAGCTGATGCACAGGCCTGCTGATGTCACCTTTGAAGCATCTCTGAAACACTACCCTTTATCTCCTGTTACTACCACCTCCCTAGTACAAGCCCCCATTCTTCATGTCTGGATTATTGCAACAGCCTGCTGATAGGTCTACCTGTCTCAAGTCTATCCTCACTCTAATTCATCCTCCATTCAGTCAATGATATTCCTAAAGTACAGATCCAATCATGTCACACACGCATACATACACATATACATGCATACTTACATATACACTTATTCAATAAACTTCCACGGCTTCCTATTGCCCCCAGGAACAAACACAAAATGTTCTACTTTGCATCCAAAGCCCTTCCTAATGTTTCCCCTCCTTCCTTTCCATTCTTCTTACATATTACTCTCAGACACATAATCTTTGATCCAGTGACACTGGCCTTCTGTCTGTTTCAACAAACAAGACACTCCCTCTATTAGGCTCTGGGCCCTTTCTCTGACTCTCCTCCATATCTAGAATACTCTGTCTCCCCAACTCTGCCTAACAACTTCCCTGGCTTCCCTTAAGACTTAACTAAAATCTTAACTTTTACGTGAAGCCTTTCCTAACACCTCTTAATTCTGGTGTTTTCCCTTTGTTAATTATTTTGTGTTTGTCCTATATGTAGCTTGATATATAGATATTTCTTTGAATGTTGTCATCTCTATTAAATTTTAAGCATCTTTAGGGCAAGGACTGTCTTTTGCATCTTTTCATATTCTTGTCACTTACCTTAGTGCCTGGCTGCTAGTAGGTCCTTAATAAATGTTTATCGATTGATTTAGTGAGGGAGGACACTGACGATTTGTGTGATCAGGAAAGACTCTGCAAAGAAAATCGTGTTTAAGCTGTCTTACAAGAAATTTACATTCTATGAAGTGAAGGGGATGGGGGACAGCCAAAGCATAGAGAGAGGAGATGGAATGTCGCGGACAGGGAATATCTGTTGTATAAACTATATATACAGGTCATATGAATGGCCTACAAATCTCATCCATCAGTTTGAAACTTTGGGACAGAAAGTACAAATAGTTGAGTTGGTCACTAAAATAAAGCAGAGGAAGGACATTAGCTAGGTTGCTTTCAGAACATTTCAAAGCTTTTTTGATGTCCCAAAATTTCTTTCAGAAACAAAGACCCATAATTTTTATACTAATCTTCTACTGGTGTTGCCATATAGCTGAGATTTATAGAACACATACAAGTCTAAAGAATTAAAAGTAAGTATCACTCAGAGGACAACGGAGAGACACATAGTGGACGGGAAGTTATGACAAAGAATTCTGAAGTACTAGAGTAAGAAATGCCATCAAGGAAATATAAAATAAAAAACAAATAAATAAAATGGACTTGCTATATGGCAAGAAGGAGGGAGACCCACTAGAGAGATTTTATGTCCCACTGGTCCTTCTTTGAGTCAGGAGATAAGAAGGAAGACTTCCAGGAAATTCTCCTCTCCCTTATGCAAGAGCATAGACAAAGTTATATGGGATGGGCTAGCATAAATACCTCAAGAGTATCATAGACTTAAACCTGGAATGAACCTTGGAAGTTAGCATGTACAACATCTTTGTTTTATAGATGGGGAAACTCAGTCATAAATAGGTTAAGTGACTTGTAATGGGTCAAACAGCTAATAGTGTCTGAGGTGGGATGAAAATCCAAGTTATTCAGTTCCAAGGCCAGTGACCAATTCACTACACCCTATTTGGCATCTGTGTTTTTGGAAGGAGAATCTACATGGATGAGATTACAGATTTTTGTGAGTATTATTTTCATATCACAAATTACAAAGTTGACCTAAGGGCATATTTTAGGCTTCTTTCCCTGAAATTACTAGTTAATAGCTTTTTGGTGAAAGGAATCTCAGGGCTCAAACTTTATCTGTCCCATAAAACTGTGAATTTCCTAATTCTAAGTGAATCACAAACAGTACTAGATTACCCAGTAGACTAATAAAATATTTGCCCAGGGCTCTGCAAGCCTGATGGAAGCAAATTAGCTAATTTGTCTTCCCTTTATGGAAATCTGCCCAGATGGCACAAGTTTCGAACTTTGAGTTCACAATCTTGCCTCTCCCTCACTGAGTGCTCTGCTAATGTCACAGCCTTACAGTCCAGGACTCCAGGTCCTGAAACATCACAGCATTTACAAGTGAAGAATTCACTCAAGGTAGTATACTTCCTCAGTGATTGTAATTTGGAAGGTCTCTGCAGGTGCCATTTGGTCTAAAACCATTTCCATGTGCCTTAAGCTATCCTGGACACACATCCCTACATGATTCTATCCTCTCTCAGACATTCAAATACTTCACAGTTCAGCCCTAACCTACATTTTCCATACACATGTGTGTACATACACATACATACATATGCATGTATGTATATGTATGTGCATATCTATATGTATGTATATATGTGTGTATGTATATTCTCTTCATCACATTCTGGGGTCTAGCCAAACAAACATGATCCTTGATCTCCTATATCCATACCTGGGCATTGACTGTCCTTCAGGACTCGAATTTATACTCTCCTCACCTCCTCCTTTTAGAACCCCTAATTTCCTTCAAAATCTGGGCAAGATTTTGGCCATTCCTCCCTCTCCAGTGCCTCCCTGTCCCCAAAATTATCTTACATTTATGATTTATTTTGTGTAAATATATATCTATATAGATATATGTGTACATACACAAATATGCACATATGTATATATAATATACACATACATATATAACATATGTTTATATGTTATATAGAATATATTTCTATGTTATACACACCAATAGTATTTCTATATATATGTACATGTGTGTGTGTGTGCTTGTAAAGTATGTACATATATATATATGTATGTATTCTCTACTGGTAGAAAGTATCTTCATATACTTTCATATGCTTTGTATATGCTTATGTATATTGTTTACTCCTCTGAGACAGACACTGTCTTTTTTGTTTCCATATCCCCTAATTTAATTTTTACATCTGTAGGCTTTCATTTTGGGGGTTTAGTTCTGTTAATGATTAAAAAAAAAACTACTAGTAGACTATCAGTACAATATAGTACTTATCTCATTATCAAGGTTTCAATTTTAAGCTTCATGTTGCTTTCTCCATTGAGTTGCCAGTTGTTGATGCTAACTGCTAGGCTACTGCTCCAGTGACTGAACCCACCAATACATCTGTTGGGATGTCTCTGCTATTCTGCCTTCTTATTGTTCTCAATTGAATTTTCACTTCTTTGCAGCTTCTTTCCTCCAGGGGAATGATTAGAGCCCTTTTGTAAGATATTTGATAGCCCTAATTTTCTATTCCATCTCTTTTGTTAGTAAGACTCACTGTCATAGACAGTCAACTAATCAGCAAAAGTCATTAGGTCAAGTCTGTCTTTTAAACTTCTTTGCTTTTGTCTCAGAGTACTTTCTAATGTCTGCCTACTATTTGGGTTTTGGTGAGACAATTCCTTTTCACTATCATCATACTCCTGACTACATTGATTAATTACATGAAAACTCCATTATAGTAAGACTGGAAGGACAGGATGAACTTGGTAACTTTTGCCTTACATTCCCCTAGTTGCACCCAAAAGATTATTCCATATTCATTGATTTTCTGATACTTTTATGGATCTGTGATCTCATCAATGTGAGTATCCCCTCCATGTTCTCATCCCATGAAATATTTTTCTTTCCTTTGCTTTCCATAAATTCTCCATGGGGAATCCACCTACTATCTTTTAATATTGAGTGAAAATATAAGCATAGTCTCAGGCTATCTATCTGTTGTCACAATACCATATAACCATCCTATGCCCTTTAACAGTCATGTATGGAAAAAATAGAATCATAAAATTTAGGACTTGTAGAGGGGAGAAAGGTAATGATTTTAGTTGTCATCTACTTCAACCCTCCCTTATTTTGTCTTCTTGAGGTTATCTTCTATGCTACTTCTTGCATAAAAGTCATCTTTAACAGTATTCTATAGCCTGATTACATATAACATGCACCTTTCTGTTGGCCTTTGGGTCAACTGAAATTTGGATTCTTCTAAGAATATAATATTCCATAGTTTGCAAACATGGAATTATGAGGAGAAAATTGTGTTTAAAAGTATGGGTTTCAATAGTAGGGAGAAATTTGACATTGCTGAAAGTGCTGTTCAGTTTTCAAAATGAAGTTCCTCAGCTAATTATTTAATTCTGGTCTCCACTCTTTATGAAGCTAAAGATTAAGCCATTGGGACTATCCATTCAAATACATGTCCTAATGTAGACCTTATTTGTGAAGAATCTACGTGTGTGTGTGTGTGTGTGTGTGTGTGTTTTCCTGTGTGGATTAATTGGAAGGATGGCTTTTTTGGTGACCATATATTTTATTGAAGAAACTCTATAATTTTCTAGGGCTTGGTACAATTAACTACCACTTGGTGCAACGTCATCCACCAAAGGGACCACCTATCAGCACCAGGTATAGGATATCTTTCTTCCATTTTGCACAAGACATTCTCCATTGGTGAACACCACTGGTGATCTTAGTTCTTACTGGTTTATGATTATCTCCTTCTTGTTACTCAGAGAATCATAAAGGAAAGTCAAGACTGTAATAGTATCAATTTTGCATTATCCCCACAGTCATGAATGGAAAATAGTTCCTAAGTTTGTACTTAGTACCACCTGCTCAAATGTTTGTTTGTTTTTAGTAGCCAATGAATGAAATCCATAATCAGATCTTATACTCTACATACTTCTCAGTCTACTGTATGACTTGACTATGAAGCTATGAGACCTGCTATTAGAAATAATCTGAGAGAGACTTCTTCTTCCCTTTTTATGTATTCAGAAAGTATACCCTCAATGCATGCACAGACAATTAACATTCAAAAACTACTTTATAGGGATGAAAATATCCTAAATTCCTTCTATAATATTTCATCATTGCATAGGAATGATGCTCTGATCTTGAAAGTTATGCCAGAGAAATGAAAACTTGGGACATTAATATCGTAACACAATCATTTGATCATCTCCATGTCTGTGGACTAAGGACCATAGTAAGTGCTTAATAAATGTTTATT
>CM053580.1:368602243-368653659 GCA_028627135.1 Pseudochirops cupreus
AAAAAAAAAAAATTGGCCAGATATCCTTTAACTAATCAAGTAAGAGAAAATTGAGTTGCTTCTTATATGACCTTGGGTGAGTCACTTAACTAAATGAAAAGACAAAATTAAATTAAATTTCTTATTAGTAATTCATTATCAATTATATGTAATTATATAATACATAATTATATTTACAATACAATCATTAATTAACTTATTATTAATAATAAAAGATTCATATATAAATATTAAAAGTTTAATATGAAAAGGTGAAATTAAAGGATCTCTGAGGTTCCTTCTAACCCTAGATCTATGATTTTTGATCAGGAATATGAATCATTAGGTACTCTTGTTTTCTAGGTCACTTTGTTGGTTGATGATGGAAATAGTAGAAATCATGGGTTTTTCCATTCATTTATTGCCAATAAAAATATTTAAATGGGAGTAGTAAAATAACTGTTTTGTCTTGATTCCTATACCAAAATTTGGGCTAGTAACACTAAGACCCCCTTCATTGTCATCTTGCCATAAGAGATCTAGGTATTCCTTTTTTCTCACCTTTTTCCCCAATAAACATATCTCTTATGTATATATCTATGACATACTCCTAGTTACTTGTGTTCTATAAAGGAATACCTATAATAACATAACCTTGCTCCTTAATAGTAAGCATAGAGAGATGATTTTCAACTTAGAAAATTCAATGGTGTCTTTCTTAAACAAGCACATTATGGCTATATGTGTAAGCAACCTTTACAAAAGGGAGCAACTATCTAAGAATGTTTTCCCAACATTTTACAAAAGTATCTTAGTAATCGATAAACTCTAAAATTTTCACAAATAACCTGACAATTCTTTCCTACTTCTGAAGTCTTTTATTGTAATGGCCTCATTATTTTTTAAATGCATCCCTAAGGTTTACATGCACAAGAACATAAAAAAAAAAATAAAGATCAAGAGATAAAATAAAAGAAATGGGGGAAAATGTATTCAGCATGATAGTATTTATGCTTTTCATTTCTTTACCAATGAGCTATTTTAGTTATCTAAAAAATAGCCAGGATTAATTGGCTATTCTTAGTTATCTTTTCCATCATTAGTTAAAATAATAATTTTCTAACTATTTTGTGACCCCCACAATTCAACTGGGCTGGCAAATATTTTTCATAAGGGGAAGCAATAGATTATCCATGTGTGCAAGCTAAGCTAACCAGCACATGTGAGAGTAAGGTTGAAAGAATATTTTTAATGAATTGAGTGTAGAGTTCAGAGCCATAGTATAATATTAATGGATTTAAGATCTTCTCTGCCCATTAATAGGTCTCACCTGGAGCCCATTAAAGGAAGCTTGCTTAAGTGAGGCTTGTCTTATAGGAAGGCTTTCTCATACCTTTTGCTAATTTCTTATTAGGCTCACTTATGAGAAGGATCTTGTGATTCCTTAGTGAAGATTCTGAGTGTCCATATATTCAGAGATCCCTGACTGTTCAGATGCAAAGGCTCTCTCTATCCAGGGATGTATGTTAAGCGTGTAGTCAATTCAAGCAGTCAGAGCCCTGTCTATTGGTCTTTATTTCTCTGCTTGTATTTTTTCTGAAGTTCAGGGTGCCGACTCTTCCCCTGAACTAATAAATGTAATTTTTATAAAAAGATTGTTGACTCCCTAAACAACTATCTTTCCTGGTAAAGCAGATCTAAGAGTCTGTGCTAGCAAGCCATCCTGGGTATGCCGGTGTGGTTGCTGATACACATGGTAAATTACCCATTTAGTTTACTTTTCTCTTAATCCTCAGAGTATCAGGATAACATTACAGCATCACAGAATCAGAATCACCATATCAGAACTAGAAGTAAGCTCACAGTCCTTTGAGACCATCCCTTATCTAGCCTTTGCAGTATCCCTAACAAGTGCTCAGATGTCCCATCTTCATTTTAATACCTCCTGTTATGAGTAATCTATTCCCTCTCCAAGACAACCCATTTCTCTTTTGGATAGCTCCAATTATCAGGAATTTTCCATCTATATCAAGCCAAAATTTTCCTCTCTGCAAATTTTGCATGAGTCATATTTTTTCACAACATAGATTCAAAGAAATTACAGGATAGATCAGATAGGGGAGGATAAGAACTTAGAGATTAGAACCCATAGGATTATAGGGTCATAGATTTAGACCTAGAAGGGACATTGGGTCCAAAACTCATTTTACAGATGAAAGTATTGAGAAACAGAAGTTACATGACTTGCCAAGGTGATATGGCTGGTAATTGTCTGAGATGGAATCAGAAGTCAGGTAATCTTCACTTGAAGTACAGCACCCTATCCGCTATAACATGCAAGGAAAAGTAACCTGGGAAGATGCCAGGACCAGGAAAAGGTGGAAAGTCCAGATAGGCAATGATTAGTGTAAGAGTTTCAGCAAGGGTGAATAGATGAGTATCCCAGAAGGGAAGGAAAGCACATCAGAAGAGAACAGCAACAAATAAGATGAGTTGTAGGTAGACCAAACTAGGGGAATTTTTTTTTTAAAAGGGACAGGATGGTTCCAAACACAAGGAATTAAAGTCAGGTGATAGAATCCAATCTCTGGGTGGGTTGGGGGTGGGAGTGGAGGCAAGATAGGACCCCAATCTCAGAATTTCTGGCATTGTCAAGTAGAGAGTTGGGCTCAATGACTGAGCTATAGGATATGTTGTTAATTTCAAGAAAGAAAGGAAAAATCTACTTTCTGAAAATAGGGTACAAGATCAGGGGAGGACTAACAACAAAACTGATTTAATATTAATAAAGCCCCTGGGCTTGGAACCCTGAATACTTATATTTTCACTATCTAAAGATCATATTAGTTCAAGAACACAGAATAGGATTCAGAGTTCAATAAGGTTTGAATAGCCCTATTTATGTTGGGTGGGAAGAATATTATGAAGGCAGGGAGCACATTAAGTCATTGAATCATTGAAATTTTTAAAGTACAACATAAAATCAGAAGAGAAAATTAACCTAGATGTCTGATGGTGGGCCAGAGTCACCATAACCTAGGCTATTTGAGTAGTGCAGCCTGTAACATGAACATATTCTGGTTTTGAGAAGCTATTTAAGGAAATATTCACCAACTGAAATCATCTCAGGTTTCTAGTCTATTAAACTTTGATAATTCTTTAATCGCAAGGAAAGAGACTTATAAAACCAGTTTTTCCCCCATCCTTTCATTGTAGAAGTAGAGGAACCATGGACAGAAGAGCTGCCCTATATCAGATAGAGTTATAATGGTTAGTTTTACTGAAATGTTTTTTTTTTTAATTCTTGTTCTAAGGCAGCAGTTCTCAACAGTCACAGGGGTCGCCTAAGACCATCGGAAAACACACCGCTCCTCTATCTGCCTCCAGGTGGGTCCACCCACATGCAGACATGCCCACATATGAGTATTAAAGGGTCATGGCATTAGGAAGGTTGAGAACCACTGTTTAAGGGATAGTTAATTAGGTAAGGGAAATATACATTCAGAAATTATTGTGATTTTGGAAAACAATTAAAAGGCATCATAAGATTATTATCATAGTATATTTCTTTAAAAAGGAAATGGGTGCTTGTTGGTTATAGGAATTTGGTTTATTATATCAGTTAAGTAACTGGCAACACTGCTTATCTGCTTGCAAAACTTTGGCTCATCTTGATACTCTTGTAACATCACCATCTATCCATGTTTAATGGAATGGTGGTCAATCTGCCCTCTGGGCAGTCTTTTAGTTTAAGATGGTCATCTGATTCTAAGATTATTTAGGTCAGTATCCCTGAACAGGAGGGCTATAATACTCCACTAAAACTTCTATAAATACTTATACTAGTATGGATATAAAGCTGGGCTTATGAAGAGCATGTCAATGGTCCTATCATATTAGAAACCCATGGAGACAAATAGGCTTAGCTATATACATATGTATGTATGTGTGTGTGTGTGTGTGTTTGGAATGCATATCTGTCATGTAAGTACAATCAAAACTTTCTGTCTCCTAATGTTTTTTTTTTCAAAATTCTCCCCCAAAATAAGAAGGTGGAGTCTGCAAACTATAGACCTGTGATCTTGTTTCTATTCCTGGCAAGTTCTGGGACATATTATTAAAGAGAAGGTTTGTGAGTTTTTAGAAAACCAGTATAGCTTCAGCAAGAACAGACCTTGCCAGATTAACCTCATTGTATTTGCTAGCAAGGGTTACTAGACCGGGAAGGGAATAAACATTTCTGTAGCACCCACTATGTACCAGACACTGTGCCTTAACACTTTTATAAATATTAGCTCATTTGATCACCACAAATTTCTGAGACAGGGGTTATAATTATTCACATTTACTAGCTAGGAAACTGAGGCAAATGGTTGAAGAGACTGGTAGGCTAAGTAACTCACCTAGGGTCACACAGCTAGTAAGTATTTGAGATTGGATTTTAACCAGGGTCTTTCTAACACCAGACCTGGTGATCTATCCACCGTGCCACCAGCTGCCTCTGGTACATCAAAAGAGTATTATACATGTAATTTCTTTAACAAAATCATTTGTGCTATCTTTGTGGACAAAAATGAAGTTGGTTGAGCATGCACAAATGGATGATTTTTCTTTAAAGACTGATTGAATTATGATATGAAAAAGCAGTGATTAATGAGATAGCCACTTGGGGTAGGTCACTAGCAGAGTACTCCAAGAATCTACTTTTGTCCTTGTGTTGTTTAACATGATTGTTAGTAACTTGGAATGAGGTATAGTATGCTTGTTTGTCAGATTTACAGATGATGTGAAGCTGTGAGGTATATCTGAAAACTGAGCTATAGAGTCAAAATACAGAGAAATCCAAACAGGTTAAAATGATGTTCTGTATGTAAATAAACTTTAATAGACATAAATGTAAGGATGGATCAAAAAAAATAAATCAACATTTTTTTTGCTTAAAAATAAAATCTATGGTTTGTTATAGAGTATTTACTCAAAATAAGTCAATGGGATCTTATGAAAACCTTAAAAGTTAAAACTGTCCTAGGCTATGTTAAGATAAGGATAGTATCCAGAATGAGGGAGGTGGTAATTGGTGAAACCACATCTAGATCATAGGGTTTGGTTCCAGGTGCCATATTTTAGGAAGGGCAGAGAAAACCAGAAGAGGGCAATGGTGATAGTTAGGGACTAGTGATAATGTCATAGGAGGATCAATTGAAGGAATTGGGAATATCTAGCCTGAAAAAGAGAACATATATAGCTACATGATAACAGTCTTAAGATAATGAAGGGTTGTCTCATGGAAGAAGGATTAGTGTTGTTCTTCCTGGATTCAGAGATTAGAAGTAGGAGCCATATGTGGAAGTAGCCAGCAGGCAGGCAGATTTAAGCTGCTTGTAAGAAAAAAAAAAACTACTTAAAAAAAAACAACCTAGGCCTGTACAAAAGTGAAATGGGCTGAGTTAGGGATTTTTCCTCTGCCTTGACCATTACCACCACCAGAGGGCTTCAAGCAGAAAGAATGATCTCTAAGGTTCCTTTCAATTACAATTCTCTAATTCTGTGTGTCAATATAAGTAGAAGTGTTCTCACCATGTCTATTTGTTTGATTACAGAGATGTATAGCACTTTCTAAAGATCCTTTAGTCTGTGCTTTGAAATAGCACCATGTCTACATGAATGTGCCCTTTACCTCATTCCATAATATTTACTCTATGAAACAGGGTGGCAGATAACATGGTTATGTTTTTATATATCTTTTGTCCTGGTACGCTGATGCCCTCAGAAAAAAACTCCTTTAATCCTTGAACTTTTTAGTATCATTTCTTTTTTAATTATGAACCTGATGAACATCAACAAACAGGAATATCTCAATATACAAAGAAGAAAGGAAAAAGGTTATAAATGAAACTATTGTCTTTATTGCACATGGATTGAACTTTGATTGGTAGCTTCTGTCTTAAGCATCATCTATCCTTCCCAATTTATTCCTCCCCCAACTCCCTCTCATAATAACAACAACAAAAAAGGATTCAGCAAAACTGAGCAACATATCAAAAAAAAATCTGACAAAATATATGGTGTTCTAAACACCCATAGTGATCTATGCAAAGAACAGGGGAGAAATTACTTCTCATATCTCTTCTTTGGGACCAAATTAAATTTGCATTTTAATTTTGCAGCATTATATTTTGATTATTTTTTTCTTGTTGGTCTTTCCATTTGCTCTACTGTAGTCAATACACCTATGGATTCCTGATTCAGCTTACTTGATTTTGCATCAATTCATTTGTTTTTCCTTGCTTTTCTATAGTCACCATATTCATCATTTCTTACAACACAGTTCCATTATATTACATTACACACTTTCATTACATTCATGGTCTCAATTTGCTTAGCCAATCTCCAGTCATCATCATCATCATCATCATCATCATCATCGTCATCATATTTGCATAACACTTATCTATGCACCAGACACTATGCTAAGTATTTTACAATTAGTATCTCATTTGGTCTTCACAACAACCCTGGGTGCTATTGTTATCCCCATTTTGCAGTTAAGGAAACAGACAGAGGTTGAGTGACTTGCCCAGGATCACACAGTAGAATATGTCCAAGACCAGATTTAAACTCAAGCTTCCTAAAACCAAACCCAGCCCTCTCTCTACTGCACCACCTAATGCCATCTAGCCATCTGTGGGCTTCTACTTTATCTTTGCTACTACAAAAATGCATATAGCTTGGTTTTTTTTTAATCTGACTAAATTTAATTTAGTATCAACATTACTTTACTTTTCTGAGTCTCTCTCTGGCAACTGACTAGGTATGGATGTAATGGTCAGATGGTTGGAAGCCCGTCTGTTGATCTATTTCTTTGGCTGCTTGTAACTTGTTTGTATTCTGTTTGCATTCTCTGAAGTTCAGGGTGCTGACTTTTCCCCCTGAACCAGGTAAATGATATGTGTTTGATTGATTAAAGTAAGACTGTTAATCCATTTTGAATTGCTTTCCTTTAGAAAAGCAGATCTAAGAACCTGTGCTAGCAGCCATCCTGAGTATGCTAGGGTGCTTGCTGCTATACCCCCAAAGCAAAATACCAACTCAGAGTATACATACACTTCTCAGAGCCAGAAGGCATCAGAACCTTCATGACTCAGTTCCCAATTAGAAATTAGCAAAAGGTATGAAAGCTCCCCTAAGCAAGCATCCTTTAATGGGCTCCAGGTGAGGCCTATTAATGGGCCAGGAAGATCTTATATCCCATTAACATTACACTGTGTCAAAGCTTATATATACTTTAATGATTCTTTAGGTATAATTTCAACTTGCTTTCCACAATGGTTGGATGAATTAACAGCTCCATCAACAGTGCACTAATGTTCTGCTCCTCACATGGCTTCTCCAATGATTGTCATTTCCCTATTTTTGATCATATTTGACAAGGCAATGGGTGTAAGATAGAACTTCAGAGTCATTTTCATTTTTTCTATATTATTATTAGTCATTTGGAGCATTTTTTAATATACTACAGTTGTTGATAGCTTGCATTTCTTCTCTTGAAAACTTCCTAGTCCTTTGTCTATCTATTGGGGAATGGCTTTTGCTCTTATATATTTGTATCAATTTTTTATATATTTTGATATCAGACTTACATGAAATAAATTTGCTGACAAACATGCTCTGTCCCCTGAGTTAACAATTCTCTTTATAATTCTAACCATAGAGATTTTGTTTGTGCAGTTTTCCCCCCAATTTTGTTGTATTTAAACTTGTACGTTTTATCTTTTATGTCTTTTTTTTTTTTTGGTCAAGAATCCCCTTCTTTATTTATATTGGTGAAAGATATCTCCTTCCCTTCTCTAATTTTGCTTAGGATATGACATTTTACATCTAGATTATGTACTCACTATGTAACTTATAAATATAGTATGAAATTGTGATCTCAACCTAATTTCTGCCACACTGCTTTCCAGCTTTTCCAGAAGTTTTTTATTGAATTTTAATAGAATATTTTATTGAACAATTTGCCCATGTTCCTTTGTTTCTTCATTTGAATGTTTTGCAACTGAGGACAAATAATTTTTGTGGGAGGCCGATAAGTGGATTCCAAGATATTTTTATGCATTTGTAGGTATTTTGAATGAAGATTATTTTTCTTCTTCTGCATGGTATTAATGGTAATACACAGATAGATTGGGTTCACTTTTTATTCTGCTACTTTACTGAAATTATTATTTCAATTAGTTTTACTTGACTATAGGATTCTTTAACTACACAATTCTATCATCTGCAAAAAGTGGTAATTTTGTTTTTCCTTTGTCTATCCTTATTATTCATCTACTTTACCTCTTTATGGTTTAGTTATCAGATCAGATCATATTTGTTTCATACAGCAGTTTGGCAGGATGTCTTCCTAATCTTTGCAAACAATTTGTATAATATTAGAGTTAAGTATTCTTTGAATATATAATAGCATGAACATAAAGATTGTTTTGACCCTGGTTTCCTCTCTACCTACACACACACACACACACACACACACACACACACACACACATTCACACACTCTCACTTGGGAATTCATTTATTGCATACTCCGTATTTTTATTGTAGCCAAGTCAATCAGTCAGTCAAAGACCACTTAATGAGCATTTACTATATTTCAGAAATTATCCTAAGTACAAGGGATAGAAAGAAGAGAAAAAACATGGTCCCTACACTAAAGGAGCTCACATTCTAAAGGGAGAGACGACATGTAAATAAATACATGCAAGACATATATGGAATAGAAGAAAGATAATCGTAGAGAAAAAGTATTAACACCAAAGGGTATTAGAAAGACCCTTCTGAAGGAAGGTCTTTAGAAGAAGATGACATTTGATTTGGATCTTAAAGGAAGCCAGAGAAGCTAAGAGACAGAGGGAAGGAAAAGAAAAATCTAAGTCGGTGGGATATTTAGGGCAAATGCAATCACAAGATGAAGCTTTATGTGTGAGAAGCAGTAAACAGACAAGTGTTTCTGAATGATAATACAGGGAGAAGACTGCAAAAGTGAGAAGGGGCCAGGTTGTGAAGGTCTTTAAATGTCAAACAGGATTTTATATTTTATCCTTCAAGTATCAGGGAGTCACTGAAATTTGTTGACCTATGATTTAGGAAAATCACTTTAGTTAAGGATGGATTGGAAGAGATGTCAACTCAAAGAGGCCCATTAGAAAGCTTTTGCTTTAATAAAGGTGAATGGTGAAGAAGACCTTAACTAAGGTGGTAGTTATACAAAAGAAAGAAAAGAAGGAAGGAAGAAAGGAAGAAAAGAAAGAAAGAAAGGAAGGAAGGAAGGAAGAAAGAAAGAAAAAGAAAGAAAGGAAGGAAGGAAGGAAGGAAGAGAAAGAAGACAACATATATAAGAGATGTTGAGAAAGTTAAAAAAGATAAGATTTTAAAACAGATTCAATATATTGGTACTTAGGAGCAAAGAGTTAATGATTACATTGATTTTGTAAGCCTGGGTGTCTTAGAGGATGCTGGTGTCCTCAACAGTAATAGACTATAATTGAAATGCATTTTCTCCTCAATAGAATCCTTAGGTGTATTAACATTATTTGATTTTCTCTACTTATTTTTCTCTCTCTATTTACTTCAGTACACTCTAATTACTGTACAATACCTGGATTATTCTTCTCATCACTCTGTGTTTGCTTAAGCATATATGAGTGTGCATACCCTAGGATAATAGGAAGCTCAATTTAGTAACTTACTAACTTAACGTAATGGCCCCCTTCCTCTGAGAATTGGTTTTGAAACTCACCCAGACTAACTCAGAGGAAACTCATTTTGACTGTAATGGCTACAAGTGTAATGAGATTAGGTTGACAGAACCTTCCTCAGGGCTTTTTGGGGAAAGACTAAAATATATCAGATTCTAAAGCCCTTCCTCCAATCTGAAAATAATGGATGGGTAATAACTTGGAGTCCACTGGCAGTTTACTAGTATACAAAACATAGAATTTTATCCTCCTCAAACAAAGGCTGCCTTTATACCGAATGGTAGCAAATAACTTGGGAGTATCAACTGTAATATCCAAATTTCTGGGTTGAGTTATTCCCAAGCTCAGAAAGTCTAATAAGCATGCCAATAAACCACACAGAGCAAAATACAGAGGTGCCTGATGTCAACCTGGGACCATCATCTTTTTCATTTCCTGGTGTTCATGTGCATTTCATTAACTCATCAGCATAGTGGTTTCTACATATGCTAAGCTGTATAATATATGTCAGAATAATGGAGTGTGAGAGGCATTTGTGGGTGTGAGCCCACTTGTAGGTGAAAAGACTTATCATAGACACATCTCTTAGTTTTCAAAACTTGGCCCACGAAGTCATCTTCTCAAATACAAAGTGTTCCTGTATTGTCCTAAGCTTGGCTTGGAAAGTTTCACAGAATCTCAGAATTTTAGAGTACTAGAATCTTAGTGGCCATCTGGTCCTGCCCAAAACTCCCCAAAGAATTTCAAACAACATAACCAACACAGTGTTATCTAACCTTTTCTTGAAGACCTCCAGTGAAGGCAACCCAATACTGTTCAAAACAGCCCATTCCGCTGATTCTTAGGAAATTGTTTTGCTTTTTTTTCCCCTAACAACATGCTATGTTCGCTTCCTTGGCATTGCTACCACCTAATGCAGGTTCCTACATCTAAGACCAAACAGGATAAATCTAATCCCTCCTCTGTATGGCAGTCTTTCAAACACTTGACCACAGATACCATGTTCTCCATGGATCCTCTCTTTTCTAAGTAAAATCTTCCCATTTCCTTCAACCCATCCTCATATGACATGGACTAAAGGTCCTTTATCATCCTGGTTGCCTTGTCATTCAGTCAGTCCACTTGGTATTTCTTAAATGCTTACTATGTGCTAGGCATTGTGTTAAGAGCTGGGGATAATAATAATATGCATTGTTATGATGATTGTTATTATTATAGTATAATTACATGTGTGTATATATATAAATATTTCATTTTTAAAATTCTATTTTATTTGTAATTATGGCATAAAACAAGCTTTTCTTAGTTTTCTATAGCACTATAAGGTTTGCAAAGCACTTTACAAATATTATCTCTTCTATAATTTTCTTTCCTCTCCAGGCTGCAGCCTTAACTACCCTGGACATTCTCTATAAGGCTCCCAGACAAATTTTCACTCTTGTTCAACTTTTTTAACAATGCAGTCTATCCTTAGGCTTCACACATTGAAAATATCTACTATCCCTGTGACCTCTCCTTCTGATGTTTTGTTGATTCCTCCCAGAACCTCCATTTAAAGGAGGAGGCACAAGCCAGGCACGTCTTCTTTACTCTCTAGGATGTACTCCTGACTCTCCCAGCCTTTCTCTACAATGCCCAGCCGAGGGGGTACCTTCATCTCTCACCTACCCTTTTTGGCTGCCTCCCTTTTTGATTTCCTTTTCTGTGGGGTCTTCCCTCCTTAGAATGTGGACTCCTTCAGGTCAGAAAGTCTCTTTTTACTTGCATTTATATTCCCAGTACCATGCTTGGCATGTAGTAAGTGCTTAATAAATGCTTGCTGACTCTTGATTTAGCTCATTTTATCCTCACAACTCTGGAAAGAAGGTGCCTTTATCATCCCCACTTTGAAGGTGAGGAAATTGAGGCACATAGCTAAGTGACTTTCTATGATCACACAGCTAGTAAGTTTCTGAGGCTGGATGAAACCCAGGTCTGCTTCACTCAAGGTCAAGCCTGTCACTCTTATCTGCTGAGCCATCTAGCTGCCTCATTTTTTATAACACTCATTCCCAAATACATCCCTTCTCCTATGCACTACCTTCCTTCCCTTAGAAGGAAGGTCTCCCCTTATAACAAAGATTTTAAAAAATGGTTCAGCAAATGAGTCAACTAACAGACCAGCTATGTGTAAATGCAATATTCTACAGCTAGAGTTACTGTAATTTTAAGCCTGTAAAAAGACACAGATTTTCTTCTTGTGTATCAGGTCAAGCTTTGTCATTATATTTATAAAATGTTTAGTCTCCTTTTATTGTTTTTTTTCTGTTTACCTTGTCCTAATTGTGTATATATATATATGTGTGTGTGTGTGTGTGTGTGTGTGTGTGTGTGTGTGTGTGTATGTATGTATGTGTATATATATATATGTGTGTGTGTGTGTATGTGTGTATATATATGTGTGTGTATATATGTGTATATATATGTGTGTGTGCGTGTATGTGTATATATGTGTGTGTGTATGTGTATATATATATATGTGTGTGTGTGTGTTCATATATAAATGTATGTATATATACACATATGCATGTGTGTGGAGAAAGACAGAGGCCCAAAGAGATGGACAGACAAAGAGGAAGTTTTCCCACTTCTCATTTCTCTCTGCCGAATCACATTATTACACTAATTATTTTACTGCAGTGGCGTTATCTCTTTCAGAAGAATGGAACTGAATTTATAATATAACTCTCTTTCATGTCATTCATTTTTATATACATGTTTCAATAAATCAAATAGAATATATTCTTTAAATAATTCATTTGGATATTTAATTGTGCATCATCTAGCATTATGACTTAACTGTTCCCCTTGTGTGTCTCGTCTTTTCAGTTTGATTGTTAATAGAAAGAAGCCAGGGACAAGTTCTTATATTTGTCTTGTGATATCCCCTCTCACACTTAGCACACTGCTATTCACAGAATACATAGGCACTTATTGAATGAAAAGCAAGGAATTATGGTGCAAAGAAAAAAAGTTTTGAATTGGGAGGCAGAGTTTCTAGTAGAAGCTCTGCTACTTATTAGTTCTATGCTCACGAGAAAGATACTTCATAAGTCATTTAACTCATGGTCTTGGTTTTTATATAATGTAAGTAATAATACATGAACAACCTTGTAGCTTGTTTTAAGCCCATATGGGGCAATGTGTAAGAAATAGCATTGTAATGCAATTTTGTAGACCAATACATATAGAAATAACTAAATTGTTGAAGCATTTCTCTGACCTGAGATTCTAGCTTCTCCCCTGGTATACCAGGCTTCTGATTGGTGAACACTCTCCATATCTAGGCCATTCAAGGTCCATGCCATGCTACCATGAGCACATCCTATTCCTCATCCATCCCTTTCCACCTCTAGCTCTGGAAACAGTAATGAAATTAACACCACCATACATGGAAAACAGATAACAATCTACTGCTTTATGATTTCCAAAAAAGCCCCACGACTTCCCAAAATTAAACAACCCCTCTCTGGTTACTACTCCTGTATATATTTTATCTTCAACTATTGGAATGTGGGCTTCAAAAGTGCATAGACTATTTCAGTTTTGTAGTTGTATCTGTATCATTTAACACAAGATCTGGCATGTAGAAAAAGCCAAATCAAGGATTTTTTTGTTCATTCATTGATTTGGTATAGCTAATGCTTTCACAATTGTTATGAAGTAGAGGGAGAAACTCTGGGTTCTTGAAGGCTATTTCAGGGGAATACAGGATCTGTCAGGATTTGCCAAGATGGAAATGTTTCCACCATGAGTCTTCCAATTGTATACTTGTTGTCCAAGGGCAAGCTAACCTATATTTGAAGAGGCTCAGGGCTAGAAGCCTGGTCAACAAGAACTCCTGAGGGATTTGTTTTTTGTCTGTGGTAACTCATAGAGGAATCAAAATGTGCATCAATGGAAATGAGAAAATTCAGAATCCTGAAGAATTTAAGTATTCAATGGTAGTATAGGACCTGAAAGAATTGAAATGATTCCTAAAGATGCTTACACTGAGAGTGTGACTAACATTTTGTAAAAATTTACCCCAGTGTTTGGAAATCCTTTTTCCCCCCAGAAATCACAAAGGGCATCATGGGTAATCTCTTTTTTCTATAATCTTTTCTCGTGGTTTGGTGATTTTATAGTATCCTTTTTCTTTAACTTTCCACCAAATATGTGTGAGATTTGACTGCTTCAAAAAGCCACCATAACTCCAAAAGTCAATTCTGTGATTGTCACAAAGGAAGTTCTAGTTTGGACCTACCAAGCATTCAGGTACATTACCCTCCAAATATTTAGAGCTTAGATTTGGAACACACTGGAGTTTGAGGAAAATTTATCCCAAGCATACCAATGTCTAGAGGCTATAAAATGGAACTTGAAATTCAATGAAGAGAGTCTTTCCAAAAAGAGTTTTGATGGCTATGCTTTTGACTATGGATGGAAATAGCACAGCATAATTTCCTTTAAAATTGTTTCAATATTTTGAGCCTTGGTGAAGAAAAATAAGGATGTCTTGATAGCCAAGAGACTCAGAAATGTTTTGATTGTGTCGGCCTTATGGAATTGTGCCAACTTAAGAAGACTTTACTTTTCCATACTATTTTTAAAAAATCTAGTATCACCACTATGATCTTTAAAGATTTTGACAGTGGTCATAAGTTTTCACAGTAACTTTTAATCTATCCTCAGTCTAAATTTCTGGACCATACATTTTATTTGACAGGAGGGAAGATAAATGCTGAAAATATTTGCCATCAGCCAATCAGTAAAGGCGGTAAATAAGGGACATCATTGCCTGAACTCAATGCTACTACTCCCATGCTCTCTATCCCCTTGAGCCAACCTCTTAAACTATCATTCTAATCTGTTTCCTCATGTACAGAAATAGAAGGTTAGGCAATGATTTATAAGGTCCTTCCCTTATCTAATATTACACATAAATATGTATGACCTTGCTTGTATCCAGTAACTTCCTTTTCTTTTCCATAGTCATAAAGGCAGCATCATTTGTATTGATCTGTACAATTATTAAGTGAGAGTCAAAACTTACCTGATGTTTAAACCTCTCACTGTCTTCTTGCAGGGACAGGTTTGACAATTTTGACAAGTTAACAAAAAAAAGCAAAGGTCATTTGTGTTATGCAACACTAATCATTATCAAAACAATTAAAAACTTGTTCTTGTTCATTTTTCAGTCATGTCTGACTCTTCACGATCCCTTTTGGGATTTTCTTGACAAAGAAATTACAGTGGTTGGCCATTTCCTTTTTCAGATCATTTTATAGATGAAGAAACTGAGGCAAATGGAGTTAAGTGATTTGCTCAGGGTTACCTAGTTAGTAAGTGTCTGAGGCCAGATTTGAACTCAGGAAGATGAGTCTTTCTGATTCCAGGCCCATCCACTGCAGTACTCAGATGCCCCAATTTTATTTTTCAGTTAAAAACTAAAATAACGTAAACATTTATCTTTCCCCATTCCTTAACATTGGGTTGGAATATCTGTCTATATCTTGTCCACTTAACATTAGCTTGGAAGCCCAGAGGCTTAAAATTCATGTTATTTGGGATTTACTTTTGTATATCTTTTACAACACTACAACATTGGCTTTTCACCTTTTTTTTTTTCACATTTTCCTTTGACAAATTCCCAGAGACTAGCTTTATACTGCCATTTTTGAGGCATCTTCTCTTCCTTTGAGATTTAGGGAATATATAGTATTAATCATACCGTGTCCAAAAAAGTGTAGACAACTCTTTGTCAATAAAAAACTCCAATGAACCACAGAGCATTGCACTAAGGAAAAATCTGACAGATGACTAATTGAGGAGCATGAAAGGGGAGATGGCAGAAAACTCAGTTATTCAAATTAATTCAATACCAATCATGTGCAAGGCTATGCTAAGCATTAGTGACACAAAGACAGAAAAAAGAAAAATTGTCTCTGCCACTCAAGGAGCTTATATGCAAAGGAACACATGAACTAGACACAGATATGTAAATGAAAGATAATTCAAGGAAGGAGAGAGCAATGACAACCTCAAGGCTTGGAAAAAGAAATGGCATCTGAGCTGAGTCTTAAAAGAAACCTGGAATTCTAAGGGGTGGAAGTGAAATATGAGTGTGTTCTAGGTATAGAACATAGCCTGTGCTGCTCTAAAGGCACAGGGATTGGATATGAAATGCTGATTTCCAATAGTTATTGAGCATAGGGAACACGAGTGGGAATAACAGAAAATAAATATGGAAAGATCTTTGTTTTAGTATATATACTCAAACTGGGAACAAGTGTATTAGATTTTCATTTTGTAAATTCTAAGTGGGGAAAATGGTGTGTTTTTAAATTTGGAATGGGATTTTATGAAGAAGAGAATTAAAAATAAAAATTTTAATGAGCTACGTGAAATACATTCTCAGTATTTGGTGGTTAGGTGGCAAGTAAGTAGGGAGCTGGACGTGGAGTCCAGAAGATCTAAGTCTGAATCCTTCCTTAGATACTTTGCAGCTGTGTAACCATGGTCTAATCACGTACCTCTTTCAGCCTCAGTTTCCTCATCTGTACAATGAGGATAATAATAACACCCACCTCCCAGAGTTGTTGCATGGACCAAATGAGATAACATATAAAGTGCTTTGTAAATCTTAAGTGCTATATCATCATCATCATCATCATCATTATCATCGCCGTCATCATCATCATCATCACCATCACTGTCATCATCATCATCATCATTATCATCACCATTATCACCATCATCATCATCATCATCATTATCATCACCATCACCGTCATCATCATCATCATTATCATCACCATCATCATCATCATCATTATCATCACCATCACCGTCATCATCATCATCATCATCATCATCCTCATCATTATCATCACCATCATCATCATCATCATTATCATCACCATCACCATCATCATCATCATCATCATCATCATTCTCATCATTATCATCACCATCATCATCATCATTATCATTATCATCACCATCATCATCTTCATCATTTGCCAATAAGGGGACTCTGGCATGTCAAAGTGCCAGTCTTCTAGCCCTGAGCTATACTGACCAGAGCAGGCTCCCAAGTTCCCATATGGATTAAACAGATCCAGGAATGGCAGCTTTGTGTATGCTCTATAGGATTGTTCCTGTAGGTCAATTCAACCTGTCTAGATTGGGGTGGGGGAGTGGAGGGAGTGAGTTAATCCTCAGATGGGGAGTAATAATAATTAAAATTTTAATGGTTAAGATTAATTAATAATTAACAATAATAAGGATAATCCTCAGGCTTTCAGAGTATATCAAAGGCCTTCCCAGCTCTTAAGACTGTCAGAGCTTGTACTCTACCAACACTGTCTTCAAGAAACTAGGTACACTCCACTTATTTGAGGCAGTAGAATAGGGCATGAGTGGAGATCCTAAATCATACAGCATAGCAAATGGCCAGACTAGAATTCAAATACAGGTCATCTGACCTATCAGTGCTTTTCAACTCTACCCCATTCCCTCTGGGTGGTGGGGAAGCCTGAAGCTACTCCCCAGGCTTCTAGAGATCCTAAAGGGTGACTAGCACTTTGAAAGACAGGAGACTTGAAATCACATTCATTAAGGATAGTCAGGAATCAAGGATATGTAGAAAAAAGTGAAAGAGAACTGAATGTGTATCATGAGAGAAATACAAATTAATAAATTAAAACAAAACTGTTAATCAGATGTCCAATGGCCATTCATTAGCAGTTAAAAAAAAACAACTCTCTCAGCACTATCTTCTTTTCTTAAAGTTCAATTTCTCTTGCATTACCTGAAACCAAGTTTAAACTGCAAAATTTAATAAATTTTTGGTAACTATATATTTAAACTTAATTTATTGTCACAATAAAACAAGTTAAATTATTAAGTTAAATAGGCATTTATTTTTAATTAGTTTTTTTTCTTTGAGGCAGTCAGGGTTAAGTGACTTGCCCAGGATCACATAGGTAGTAAATGTCTGAGACTAGATTTAAACTCAGGTCCTCCTGATTCCAGGACTGGTGCGCTATCCACTGCCCACCTTGCTGCCCCTCAATAAGCATTTATTTATAATGTGTGGCAGACACGATGCTAAGTGCTGAGAATATGAACATTGACCAAAAAAAAAAAGAAAGAAAGAAAGAAAGAAAACCAACCCCTGCCTTGTCTTTGAGGAGTCACAGTCGAATAATGGAGGACATGCAAACAACTTTGTACAAATGAAATATTGACAGGATAAATTGGAGGTAATTAACAAAGGGAAAGCACTAGCAAGAAGGGATAACAGGAAAGGCTTCCTGCAGAAGGCGGGATTTTAGCCATGAAGGAAATCAGAAGAAGAGGTATGATGGGCATGGGGAGAACATTCCAAGCATGGAGGCAAGCCAAATGGTCTCTGGGCTTCCTTGGCCCTCTGATTTGGAACCTCTGATCTACTCCATAAAATTAGAGCAGATCTGTGGTTGCATCTCCATGCTATGTCTTAGTTATGAGGTTAATAGCTAACCATCATGAATGCCAACATTTTAAAATAACTATAGACAAAATAAGAAATTGTAGATTTAATTCACAAAATCTTGTAGGTAGCAACCATGGTTGCTTTCTCTAATAAATTGACTATACACTATGTCTCTCATAGCTATCTACTGCAGATGTTCTATAATCTTATTACTTGAATATATTCTCTCTGATGGTGCAGATTATAATCCATTGATTCCTTACTCTTATCCATATTCCTCCATCAGTCTTCCAGAGAGTATCTGCCAATGTCCCAAAGGCCCACTTCAGTCTTCCAATATTTTGTGCCTAACAGGCTAGCCATTCTGTTCTCTTCCTGAATGAGTAGCCCATTTCCTTTTCTGATGACAAATTTCTTAGATGGTTTCTATTATGTCATTTCTTGCATACAAGTCAGTTTGTCAATATGGAACAGTCTAACTAATCTTTTCATTGACTTAGTTCATTCACAGTTTTGATCCTTCAGAGTTTGTAATTCTTTAATATTCATAGACACAAGGAAGGGGGGGAGCATTTATTAAGGCACTTATTTTTTCTGCCAAGCACTATGCTATGCATTGGGAATATAAATAGAAAAGCAAAAATAATTCCTGCCCCATTCCAGTGAGGGGATACAACACAGATAGAGATTTTAGAATCATAAACAATTTCTAGGAGAATAGCAGTGCCATAAAAGATGAGCTTCATGTCAAAGAACAGCTTGGGGTTACATAAAATGCTGCATAATCAGTCTATTAAAAAGCATTTCATATATAAAAGACACTGTGCTTCCTAAATAAAATCCATGATGAAAAATGTTATCCATATCCAGAGAAAGAACTGATGGAGTTTGAATGCAGATCAGAACATACTATTTTCACTTCCTTTATTTTTTGGGTATGTTTTTTTTCTTCTGGTTTGTTTCTTCTTTCATAACATGAATAATATGGAAATATGTTTTGCATGATTGCATATATATGACCTATATCAAACTGCATATATATGTATATATGCACATATATAAGCTTATATATATATAACCTATATCAAATTGTTTTAAGGAGGGGGTAGTGAGGGTGGGAGGGAAGAACTTGGGAACTCAGTTTTTTTAATGAATATTAAAATTTGTCTTTGCAAGTAATTGGAAAAAATAAAATACTGTTTAAAAAAAAGGAAAAAAGATTTCACCAGGTTATAAGGAAGAACAGGATTGTCCCATAGTAGTCCCTTAGTAGTTGGGGCTTCCCTTCTGCTAGAAGTCTTTCAGTCAAGGCTGGATCACCAGTTTGGGCTCTTTTGTAGAGGGGATTCTTGCTCAAGTGAGGACTGGATTGGGTGTCCTTTGAGGTACCTCCTAACTCCAAGGTTCAGTGATTCTGGGATAGGACAAGACAAGGAATGGCTAAAATATTACAGATTTTCAACGACAGTAATTTGGTCTGCTCCTATTCAATTCTAGGCACAGCTCAACCTTCTTATTCAATTTTGATTTAAAATAGATGTACAGATACATTAACTTCATGGACTATCAATCCCATTATATTCTAACAGATAAACTTCCTATCTAATTGCATATAAGTACTTTGTGGTTGTTGGTCAGTTCTTTCAGTCATGTCTGACTCTTTGTGACCCCATTTGGGGTTTTCTTGGCAAAGATACTGGAGTGCTTTGTCATTTCCTTCTCCAATTCATTTTATAGATGAGGAAACTGAGACAAGCAAGGTAAGTGACTTGCCAGGGTCATACAGTACCAAATGTCTTAAGCCATGTTTCAACTCATAAAGATGAGCCTTCCTGACTCCAGGCCTGGCACACTATCCACTGTGCCACCTAGCTATCCCCATGCAAAAAATAAAATAAAATAAAATAAAATGTCAATTATTTGGAATCTGGAACATATTTTCTCATAAAAATATACATAAATGTTAATTAGGTTGCCAGACTAGCATGGAAAATTCTATTTAATCTATAACATTGCTGAAATGCTATCCTTTTGTCCTAAAAATGGTAGCACGCGAATGCTTTAAAGGTACAATGGTTGATTTGTATCATTAGTTAAATGGTTTCTTGGGGGAAAAGGGAAACTTGGAAGGTAGGGAAACATATGTTTAGCATAAGAACCAAACTATCATTTTGCGACATTTGTTCTGATTTATTATGTGATGAGAGGAGAGCTGAGAAGCACCAGGAAGGGCTTGTTCTCTAGGCCTGACCAAGTGATAGAGAGAGCTGAGAAAATATAGAGGACTAAGGTGTTAAAAGAGGATCTTGACACACTTTCCACCTCTTCATCTCAGATCTATAATCAAATCAACACTCCTAAAAAACAGTCATTGACTGCCCAGTCATTCTCCTCATCTTCCCAGTGACTTGTCAGAACAAAACAATACCTCCCTGGACATCACTTACCCCTTGTGTTGTCTCCCCCTCATGAGAATGTGAGTTCCTTGAACATGTAAGGATTGAGTCTCTTTTTGTACCTGAAATAGAGTAACCAAGTCAAGTCAAGAAGCATTTCTGAAGTGTGTTCTCTGTGCCAGGTACTAGGCTAGGTGAGGATACAAAGAAACATAAAAACAGTCCCTGCCTTCAAGGAGTTCACGTTCTAATGGGGGAGACAACATGCAGACAATATTTGTATGCACAAGTTATACATAGGGAGTGGGGCAGCTAGGTGGTGCAGTGAATAGAGCACTGGCCAATCCAGCCTCAGACACTTAACACGTACTAGCCATGTGACCTTGGGCAAGTCACTTAACCCCAATTGCCTCTCCAAAAAAAAAAGGCAAAAAAAGATATACACAGGGTAAATACATAATAAAAGCTTTTTACATTATTTGACTCAGCTATATTTTCAGAAACAGTAGCTAGTAGTGAAGTGATTGATGACTGTAATCCAGATCAAAAAAGTGACTGTGAATTTATGCAGATAGGCCTTCTGGGATATGCTAAGCCTGGCCTAACTATACCACATTTATGGTTAACTATAATAATGGATTTTAAAGCTTCAGAGAAGTAGAATGTTTTGAATGGATATAGCAGTCCATGAGCCTTTATCGCAATTCTTTCCTCTAACATTTCTGCTGAGAAACTGAGGAGATGAGGCTCAGAGAAAACAAAGCAGCAAGGAAGGGACTGTTGTATTTCGTCTTTATTGAGTCATGTATGACTCTTCATGACTGAAGTTGGGGTTTTCTTGGCAAAGATATTGGAGTGGTTTGTCATTTCCTTCTCTAGCTCATTTTGCCATTGAGGAAATTGAGATAAACAGGGTTAAAGTGACTTGCCCAGGGTCACACAGTTAATAAGTTTCTGAGGCTAGATTTGAACTCAGGAAGATCAGTCTTCTTGACTCCAGGCCTGGTTGGAGAAGCAATAAAGGACTGAGACATTTAGGAGGAAGGAGATGAGTATGTATGTGAAGATTACAGAGAGGTAGGGTTTTTATTCACGTACCACCCTGCCCATCTCAACCCTAGCAGCCCCAGAAACTTAGACCATCCCTCTCCCTTTCACCCTATTACCCTAGAGAGCCCAGCAGGACAAAAAAATATATAGTATCTTATCATCCCATCATAGGAATTGGAGTTTAATGAACAAGAATTCAACTCTCTCATTTTACAGATGAGAAAAATGAGGCCTAGACAAGGTTAAAACTTGTCCAAGGATACATGGGTAGGAAGCAGCGGATCCCTGGTCCAGTGTCTACTCTACTACAGCACACTGCCTACCATTCAGCCAGGAACCTTTCTCTCCCTTTTCCCTGCACTAGTCAGTCAGACTACCTTCTAAACTGCTTGAATGGAACTTGATGATACTAGAAACATTCCCTTGCTTGTTATCTAGGGGTGTGAAGAGAATACACCCATGCCCTTGGATCTGTCTCCACCCTCCCTAGGCCAGTTATTCAAATCTGGATGTGTCCATTTTAAGAAGAAAAGGCACATGGTTAAGCCAGTAGAGGGCAGTGACATATACAGCCTAACTCAGTTTATTATTATGGGCTTTGTAGCTCCAGGGTCCTTGCCACTTTATGGGTCCCACCGCCATCTTACACCCCATTTAAACAGTTCTATGTTGAGCAACAGTAGCATTTTAACCCTGAAATGTAGACATGTTACTGAGAATCATGGAGATCATCACTCTGAAGCTATAAGGGACTATAGAAGACAGCTAGTTCATCTCTCTCATTTTATAGGCAAAGAAACTGAGGTTCTGGGAAATGAAATAAATTTTCCTGAGGTCATGGTAGTAAACACCTGAGCCAGAGCTTCTAACTCCAGGATTTGTCCCTTGTTGCCTCCCGATCTCATGCCTTTTTTTTCTTGTTTTTTGGAGGGGGGAAGGCAGGAAATTGGGGTTAAGTGACTTACCCAAGGTCACATGGCTAGTAAGTATGTCAAGTGTCTGAGTCCAGATTTGAACTCAGGTCCTCCTGACTCCAGGCCTGTGCTCTATTCACTGTACCACCTAGCCTCCCCTCATGCCTTTTTTAAATTAAATTTTGAAGCAAACATATTACCTTAAGAGACACCTACCAGGGGGTGGCTAGCTGACACACTGAATAGAGCACAGGCCCTGGAGTCAAGAGGACCTGAGTTCATATCCAGCCTCAGACACTTAACACTTACTAGCCGTGTGACCTTGAACTGGAGTCACTTAACCCCAATTGCCCTGCCCTCCCCCCTCCAAAAAAAAAGCAAAAAAAAAAAAAGTCACCTGGTTTCCCAAGTTCTATATGAAGTGTTGTTAAATTGGTATCTTATCCACAGAATAAGAAAGAGAAACAAATAAGGTTTGTCAAGTCAATGATCATTGATTGCCTTAAAGGGAGTGGACCAGGAAGAGAAATTTTTGCTGCCACCCATGAAGTAGAAGCACGTAAATGAATGTGTGTTGTTCCTCATTTGTAAAATGCAAAAATGTTACAACAGGTTACTTCTAACATGCTGCTGGACAGCTAGATTACACAGTGGAGAAAGCACCTGGTCCGGAGTCAGGAAGACCTGAATTCAAATCTCCCCTCAGACACTTCCTAGCTGTGTGACCCTGGGCAAGTCAATTAACCCTGTTTGCCTCAGTTTCCTTATCTTTAAAATGATCTGGAGAAGAAAATGGCAAACCATTCTAGTATCTTTGCCAAGAAAACTATAAATGGGGTCATAAAAAGCCAGACAGGAATGAACAACAATATGCCTCTAAGTCCTGGTTGCTTTCTTCTACTTTGTGACTTTGTAGATAAGATCTATGTCCTTAAGAATGTATTCTCTTTATGTACAAAACTGTACATCTTCAATATATGCCTGTAAAGGCACATTGAATATTATTTTTTCCTGATCTGTGATTAAATCAATGTGGGAGACTCGAGATGTGCAAATTCTCTCCACTAATATGTATAAGCAGCTCACCTCTGACTTTAAGTTGTATGCAGTTGTCTGAGTGCCCTCAAATGTTAAGCGACCTGCTCAAGATCACACAGCTAGTGTGCAGTGGAGGCAAGACATGAACCTAGAACTTCCTGACCCCAAGGCTAGCAAGTCTACCCACTACCCCACGATGACACTACATGCTCTCTACGAATGCATAAAATTAATAGTCATTTCAAGAGCAGGGAAAAACCTCAGAATAGTAACTAGATAAGTCATAAAATTCCTTTTTTCCCAAGTTCACATTTAGAACCACATGAATCTCCCAGTACTTCCTAACTCCCTTGTATTCCCATCTCCCATGATCAGAGCAGCTTCCCATAGCCTGGGGTGCACCCCAGTCCCCCCATTAGAAACCTGCTGCAAAGTTAATCACTGGGTGGCACTCAAGAGCCAGAGAAGGCCAGGATTGAATTGCAGACACTCTCTAAGACACATATTTTAACAATTTCCTCCGTCTTCAGTGAAATTATGCTAATATTTTAGTTGAGTTTCCTCAAGTCTGGAACTCAAATTAAGTCTGTCTGTTTCATTTTTATGATAGCACTTGAAATCACTTGCAGACAAGGGGTTGTTGGGCCATGAGATTTATCGTAGTAATGCCACAAAGGTGAAATACATCCTGAGGAAGAGGAAAGCAATCTCTATGGCCAGTGTTTTCACTGCAATAAAGTTTATGGCAGTATTAAGGGAATAGTTACAAATCAGGCGGGTGGTGTTGATTTCATTGAGAATAAGTATATTTACACTTGCAGTCTTTCTCTTAATAATATGCTGAATGTTTTACACAATGGGGTTAGTGAAGGTTGAATCTGAGCATATTTCAAGAGTGACAAAATTTGTTTTTCTTTTTTTCCACCCATCCTTTTACTTGTTACTTTTGCAAAATGGGCTTATAATGGCTCTATGGGGGCTGAGTCAAAGGTCAGCAATTTTTCTGAGTCTTTCCAACAGCCTCAAAGATGCTGTAGAACCCTTTTAAAATGTTTTTCTGTGGTTTAACAGTGAAAAACATTTTGAGACATGGAATTATACCTAATTCTAACTCTTCTCTTTAAAGCAGTAGATAAATACTAGACATTATTAAAAATAATTTAACTTCCTCTGTTAAAGTATTACTCCTATGGCTCAGCATGGCATGTAGGTGATCTTAGATTTCCCAAGTCAATCTTAGCAGAGCATAAATTCTGACAGATTCTAAGCAGAATTGCTGAATTTCCAGATTAGGACGATCTCTGATACTAAGCATGACCTTGAAAGAATGCCCACTACAATATAGTGGAGAAGTGAACATTCACCCTCTATCTGAAGACTTCTAGTAAGTGAAAAAGCATAGCCTTCTGTGGTGGCCCATTTCACTTTGGGGTAACTCTGGTTGTCAAGAAGTTCTTCTTGACATTCAGGCTGAATTTATCTTTTTAATATCCACCCATTTCTTCCAGTTACAATCTTGGAACAATTATAATCCCTCTTCCACATGACAGTCCTTCAAATACTTAAATACAATATTTGTGTCCCCTTGAGTTTTCTCTTCTCCAAGATAAATATCCCTAGATCCTTTATCGAATTTTCATATGGTATGAACTCTAGAATTTTCACCATCCTGGTTGCAATCCTCTGGATATTCCCCAATTGATTAAGGTCTTTCCCAAATTGTGGAGTGAAGAACAGAATGCAACACTGCAGAGGTGATCTGATCAGGGCCAAGTACTTTGAACCTACCACCTCCTGATTGAGGCAGCACAAGATTACTTGACTTTTTTTAGTTGCCATATCATATTGTTGACACATATTGTGCCTGCAGTCTACTAACCTACCCACCCCACCTGCACACATCTTTTTTAGACAGAATAATAAACTGGTAGGTTTTGAGCATTGGTCTAGAGACAATTGATCGTGGAACATATGAACTAAGTTCAGAAGAGCTCATAATGTTTTTGATGGGGGAGAGAGAGGGCACAACAGCTTGCAAAGACCATTGATCAAGGCATCGAGGGGTTTCCACATGCATCTCTGAAGTGAAGACCCACACATATGAATTACAATTTTTAAATGTAAGTATTTTAGTCAGAGGCAAAGATATTTTCATAAATACTTATTTTCTATTTTCCCAGGAATGAGTATACAATGGATATTGACTATTGGTTTGTTAAGTAAAGTATTAATATATTTATTAGTAAAATTGTAAATTAGTTTTTAAATGATTTTTAAATGTACACTCTAAGTGAAACATTTGTCTTCTTAAATGATTACTTACTTGAAAAATTCTTACTGATGTAGGCAAGGAATTTTGTGAGAATTATCCACTATAAGTTCAAAAGGAAATTCTCTCATTTAAAAAAATGACTAAATAGATAAAGATAGTTAGATAATGCACTTATTAAAAATACTTATTATGTCCAGGTATTGTGTAAAAGACAGTTTATAAGCTTCTCTTTCTTGGTCCCTTTATCTTTTATTCATACTATCCTATTGTATTATAATTTCTACTAAAGTTCTATTGCCTCTCCTTCAGTAGGGAGCTGACCAGGTACTTTAAGACTCTGCCAATGAAGAGTAAGCTCTGACAGATCCTACTAAACTTAAATACTTTCATTCATTGATTTAATAAACATTTATTAAGTGCCTTCTATGTGCCAGGCACTGTGCTAAGCACTGTGGATACAAAAAGAGGCAAAAGACAGTTTCTGCCCTCAAGGAGTTTATAATTAAAACGAGAGACAACATGCAAACAATGCATACAGAGTAAGCTATATACAGGATAAATAGGAAATAATTTTAAAATGGAAAGCACTGGAATTAAAAGTGGTTGAGGGAGACTTCCTGTACAAAACAGCACTTTAGTGGTCATTTTGAGAGGGAGAGATAACTGACGACTGGGAGGAGCAGGAGTCCCTTCAAGTGATCCAGTTCTTGTTATTATGCTGCATTCTGCTGGGTGGCTAATGCCTTTCCTTCACAAAATGAGGGTAAAAACCAAATAATGTTCCATTTAAAAGAAAAAAAAAAAGAAAAATGAGGGGCGACTGTTCTGAAATTTTTTTTAAAAATAGCATAACGACCATATCATTTATTCTAACTTCTAAAAACACAAGCATTATAATTGCTTGGGGAACAATGAGTTTCTTCTTCTTCTTCTTCTTCTTCTTCTTCTTCTTCTTCTTCTTCTTCTTCTTCTTCTTCTTCTTCTTCCTCTCCTCCTCCTCCTCCTTCTCCTCCTCCTCTTCGTCCTTCTACTCCTCTTTCTCCTTCTCCTCCTCCTCCTTCTGTGACTAGCTATAGGTTTCTGGTGAGTTTGAACTTGAATGGATGTATGTGAAAAAACTACAATGAAGACATGTGAAGAAAATTAAGAGAAGATTCAGAATTAATAAAGAATGAAAAAAACAAATTAGATGTGCATAGTAATAGGTACATAAGGTATCTAACACTTCTCAATGTTGTGCAGTAATTAGAGCTCTGGACGTGGAGTTAGGAAGATCTGAATTCAAATCTAGGCTCAGACACTGACTTTGTGAACGCAGGCAAGTCACTTAACCTTTGTCTATCTCAGTTTCCTAATCTGTACAATAAGGATAATAAAATCTACCTCTCAGGATTATTTTGATTACAACATTTGTAAACGTTAACAAACATTTAAGTGCTAAATATTATTATTAATGTTGTTGTTGTTGTTGTTCCCATGTGTTCCTGGGAAAATCACTTAATGGTCATATACAAAATAAAAATATTGTGACCAAGTCACCTACTTATTTTATCTAATGGAGGCAGGAATTTTTCAGACTGTAGCTACACGAATTAACTCATGGGTGGCTTTTGTATATCTTTAGCAAGTATAAAATCAGATGCCTTTTGTTAAGAGGGGACAGCTGCTGAACTGAGAAGGGCCCCCAGTTATTCCTGAGGGACCTGCCTCATTGTGGAGATAGGGAAATTAAAACAGTGAAAAGATATGTGGGAAAACTGAGGAACACAGCAGATGAGTGAGTTTCCCAAGGTCATTCAGCTAATTGTTTGTAAGGCTAAGTGGTTAAAATTTAGACTTTTTTGACAGTTCAGCAATTTCCTGGTAACTAAGAATGGAAAGACCAATTTCCTCACTACAGCAATAGCAGACTGACATTGGACATTAGACAAGCTACAGGGATGTCATGATCAAGCTGAGATTTCTATTAAAAATGTGTATACATATATATACACACATACATATTACTACCATTAGTAGTAACATATAAGTGGATTGGGGTTCAGTACTCCTACTATTGAGCATATACCCCAAGGAATTTAAAACATAAAGAAAGAAGCCATCTAAGTCAAAAAAATGTATATCAACACTTTTTGTGTTGGGGAAAAAAGCTACAAAAACATACAAAACCCTAGAAACAGAGTAGGTGTTCTCAATTGGGAATTGGATGAACAGAATGTGGTGTTTGAATGTAGCTAACTGTAATTTTACAGTAAGAAACAACTGTCATGGGGAATATTTTTTTTAAATGAGAAGCATATGAATTGACATGCAAGAAAGGATTAAGTAGAAATAGGAAAGTAAAATATGCAACAAGTATGATAATATAAACATGAGAAAGACTATTGTAATGACCAACCATAGCCCCAGAGAATAGATGAAGAAATATCTTTTCCTTTTCACTAAGAAAGTGGAGCCCTTGTGGGGGCATGATACTGCCAGTGCTGATATACCACTGTTGTGCTCCTGGATTTGGCTTGTTTTTAATTTGATACTAGTGGTGCTTAATTGGGGCCTAGCATAATGATAATTAGCTACAGTATAAAAATGATAGATAAAGAGACAGAGACAAGAGCATAGTTGGAGACTGAGACAGAAACAAGGGGGAAGAGGGGAAGAAAGAGAGACAGAGACAGAGAGGAGGGAGAAAGAGAGAGAGGAGGGAGAAAGAGAGAGAGAGAGAGAGAGAGCGAAATGACAATCATCTTGAGAAAAAGTACAAAGACAATTTCCATTGGACCTAGAGTCAACCCTTCAAGCTGTACCATCTTGATTGCTCACAGAGAAGCTTTATGGGTACCATGAGTTCAGAAGGATGATGGAACCTATCAAAAGCAAAGCCTGCTTGGTTCACTCCAGAAAGGGAAGGATCATTTGCCAGACTCTCATCAGGTTTGGCTTCCAAACTTTCCTGCCTTCTTGGTTGATTTAAATCTGCCTTTGTTAGTGTCTTATTAGCATGAATACTTGCAGGGGAGCTACAGTCCCTTTTTGTAAGAAACATTATCTGAATTATAATGTTCCCAAAGGAAACTCTGATTATAGGTAAAAAGACATATAGAGACTATTATTGAGATAGTCCTCCAAGGTGAACTCAGTTTGTCTTGCTAGGGACTGAGACTCAAATGAACCCTGACTTAGAATTTAAGAAAAGAAACTGTCTTTTGAAATTTGTTTCAGCTAATTTCAAGGACTACCATAAATTACCGTGTTGGATCTCTCTTATTAGATTGTCAACAGCAATAATACTTTGAAATCAAGATAAATGCATCTATTCTGGAATTTGTTCAGTGGCTTCCCTTTCCAAGTTAAAGATAAAATGTGAGCACAAAGAAGACAGTTTGCACAAATGAACCGGAAAGAATTCTTTGCCCCACTTAAGCTCTCTGCAGTTTATTATGAAATGAGATTTTAAATGTACAAATATTGTGATGCAGAGCCCTGGTGGAAGATGATTGAGGCACTGGGAGGAAAGTTCTCTTATGGTGAAGAGAGAAAGGGGACAATTTGGCCAATGTCCTCAGGTTTCTTCCTGAGGAATGAATGAACATTAATTATGCTTTTCTCTGGAACTGTAAAATATTGGAAATCTCAGGTGAGGCGATAGTGTTTTCCACTCTTGCTGCTTTCTGTAATTCACTAGCCCAATTGTTCTCAGATGTTTTTAATCTCATGATTAACTCCTTCATTCTCTTAAAAAGTTAAAGAGGACTTTAAAGAGCTTTTATGTACATTATTTCTATCAATATTTACTGTTAGAATTTGAAACTCATATATTTAAAAATATTTATTAATTCATTCAAAATAATAATAATAAAATAATTACATGTTAACATTAATATTTTTATGAAAATAACTATATTTTAAAAAACAAAAAATAGTGAAAATGACTTTATTAACATGCTTTTTGCAAATTTCTTTAATGTCTGGCTTAATAGAAGAGAGTTAGATTCTTATTTCTGCTCCTGCATTTGGTTTCTTATAAAGTATTGTTTTAGGCTGTAGTATATGAAGAAAATCTGGCCTCACACAGATATATGAGAAGTATTTTAATAGGCAAGTAACAACTTAGCATCACTTTGAAAATAGTTTTGACCTTCTTAATGAACCCCTGAAAGTCTCAGGGACTCCTAGGGGTCCAAGTACCACACTTTGAGAATCTCTCATCTAGTCTTTACAAATGTCTAGACTATAAGAAATTAATCTTACTTATAGACTGCTACTTTCCATTTTAAAAGCAAAAACATAAAGAGTCCATCAATATTTGTCATGCCAATAACTTCAAAGGAGAAAGTAAATTTTAAACGTGCATTTAAAATTTTCTTTGGAGCAGACCTGCAATTTCATTGATATAAAGAAGTCCCACTGACAAAACTACTACCAGTGCATATTGTCAATGACTCCACAAGTCTTAGAGAAGTCCCAGGAGCACTGAAATGTCTTGCTCATTGTCCTGCCTGTTAGACGGGAGACTTGAACCCAAGCCTTCCTGACTCCAAGGCCAGCTCTCTAGCTACTTCATTCTGCTAAACATGGTTTCTGGAAAAAAAAAACAAACTTGTGTTGCTATTGATCTGGCGTGGCCTCTCAAAGGCATCACTGCTCTCCTAGGGCCAGAATAACCTTCTACTCTTCCCCTTCTTTTATCCTTTCTACCTAATTTATTACAAACTCCTGGCAGATCTACCCTTGAACAGTCTCTCAATCTCATTCTCGTGTTCTTTATTACCACTGCCCCCTCCTTAGTCCATTATCAACAAACACTGAAGGCTCAACATTCATTGAGCATTTTCTAGGTAAAGAGTACTAGGTTAGGTCAGACTCTCAACCCTCTACCTTTGGATTATTTATATAGTATCCTGACTGGTTGTCTTATCTGTTACCCTTCCAATATATCCTAGATACTAGTCTTCCTAAATTCCTTGTTGTTGTTCAATCACTTTCAGTCATGTCCAACTCTTCACCTGGGGTTTTCTTGGCAAAGATATTAGAGTAGGCTGGTGCAGTGACACTGACAGGCTTGGAATCAGGAAGACCTGAATTCAAATCCAGCTATAGATATTTACTAGCTGTGTGACCCTGAACAAATCACTTAACCCTATTTGCTTCAGTTTCCTCACCTGTAAAATAAGTTTGAGAAGGAAATAGCAAACCACTTCAGTATCTTTGTCAAGAAAACCCCAAATGTGCTTACAAAGTCAGACATGATTGAAACGACTGAACAACAAAAATCTTCCTAAAACATTATTGTCATTACATCAATCTTCAGATTAGGGTATAAGGTTTAGAACTGGAAATAACTTTAGAAATTATCTAGCATGATTTCTTTATTTTATAGATGATAAGGATATTTTGTACCTTCACCATCCTTATCACTTTCCCTTTCTGTATTACTGGTGTTTTCTTTCAATATCTACATGTGTTCTGGCCAGTACTAAATTGAGTTAATAAAAAAACTGAGCCTGAAAGAATTGATTCAATGCAAACACAAGTATTTACTAAGTGTCTGTCCAGTGCAAAATATTGTGCAAATATTGGAGATCCTGAGACATATTCGACACCGACTCTGCTCTCAAGGAGTATGTAATCTGTTTGGCAGCGATGGACAAGCGCACAAAAACTATAATACAACAGAAAATGAAGTAATGCAAAGGAGAACTCTGGGGTCTGGGGAGGGGGTGGGGAATACTATAAGAAATTTCAAGAGAGAGATACCAATAGCATCTAGTGGGGCAGAGAGACAGGGAAGGGATCCTGGGACATAAATTGACCTTGAAGGAATGGAGGGACTCCAACCTGGGGAGGAAAGTGGTCTATTCTGTCTGTGCAAAAGCATAAACAAAGGTGTTATGCCCAGAATTTAAAAAAAAAAAGGTGAAAGCAGAGACAAGAGAATAACATAGTCACTCTGGTCTTTGGTACTATCTCTTTAATAAGATCCAGACTTAGAGAAGAAAAGACTTAGTGGAGGGCATGATAACTTCTTCAGATATCTGGGAGGTTGTATTATGGAAAAAAGAATAAGGCTTGCTCTTTTTAGCCCCAGACGATGCAACCAGAAACAATGAGTGAGAATTTTAAGGAGACAGAACTGAGCTCCCCTCAGGGAAAAAAAAAAAAACAACTTTCTTGGGATTTAACATTATCATTTCTGGATGTCTTCAAAGAATGAAAGACCACTTATCAGGAATATTTTAGAAAGGTTTCTTATTTGAGTAATAGATCCCTTCCTTAGGGCTCTTTGAACCGTGAGGTTGGATAACTAAAATTAGTAACAATGGAATTACATTCGTCAATATAACAGTTACCAGATTAATCTATCAACCAACAAGTATTTATTAAATGGCTCCCATTTGCCAGATACTAGGCAAGGTACTTGGGATACAAGTAACAAGAAGGAAATTCTTCTAACAATAAGCTTATATTCTAATGAAGACAACAAATATCTAATGTGTATATGTATGTACATATATATATGTATACATAATGATGTGCATTATAATAATATATAATATGTTATGTATATTTTATGTGTATATATGTGTGTTTAGCATAAATATAAAGTTAATAATAAAATACAAAAAAGGGCACTAGCAGTTGGCTTATCAAGAAAGGTCCATATATAAGATGGTGACTGAGCTGCATATTAAAGGAAGAAAGCCACTTGAAACAGAGATAAGGAGACAGAGCATTCCAGGCATGAAGTATGGAGTGAGGAAAAGAGAGAAAGCTGATTTGGCTGAATTGAAGAGTGTGAGAAGGAAAGTGAGGTCCAATTTGCTGGAAAAATAGGTTGGAGCCAGGTTATAAAAATCTTTAAAAGCTAAACACAAGAGTTTATAGTTTATCCTGGAGGCAATAGAAAGCCACTGGAATTGGTTAAGTAGGAGAGTTACATGATCAGATTTGTACTTAAGGAAAATTACTTTGGAAGCAGTGGGTAAGATGGACTGGGGTGATGGAAAGTCTTAAGTGAAAGATACCAATTAAGAGGCTATTGAAATAATTTAAACAAAAGATGGTGAGAGACTGAACAAAGGTGATAGTTGTGTGAGTAGGGAGTAGGGATCAGATGTGAGAGATGTTGTAGAAGTAAAACAGAAACATTTGACAACTGTTGGATATGTGCCATATCACCTGGTTGATTTATATTATATTATGGATATATATTATATATATTATATATTATATTATATTATATTACATTGCATTATACTATATTATATTATATCATATCATATATCATATTATGCGATGTGATGTGATGGGGCATGATGTTATGTTATGTTATGTTATGTTATATTAATTATATTATGTCATATACTATGTCAGATAATATTATATCCTATTATAATATTTATATATAATGCCCCACTTATTTTTTCAGACGAATTTATTTTCTCTTGTATAATCTTTGTGATATAGTGCTGTAATCCTCTTGCTAGTATTTTATTTCCCTTTTTTTTTTTGCTCCAATATTCATTAGGGAAATTGGTCTATAGTTTTCTTTCTTTGTTTTTGCTCTTCCTGGTTTAGGCATCAGCACTACATTTGTGCCATAAAATGAATTTAGGAGGGCTCTTTATTTACCTATTTTTCCAAATAGTTTATATTGTATTGGGCTTAATTGTTTCTCAAATATTTGGTAGAATTCGCTTGTGAATCCATCTGATCCTAGGGATTTTTTCTTAAGGAGCTCAATGATGGCTTGTTCAATTTCTTTTTCTAAGAAATTTTAGTTAAAGTATTCTATTTTCTCTCTTGTTAATCTGGGAAATTTATATCTTTGTAAATATTCATCCATTTCACTTAAATTGTCAGATTTATAGACAAAATAGCTCTTCATAATTTCCTCAATTTCATCTTTATAGGTATTACATTGACCCTTTTCATTTTTAACAGTAATTTGACTTTCTTCTTTCCCAAATTAACCAATGCTTTATTGTATTGTTATTTTTTCATAAGCTCAGCTCCTAGTTTTATATATTAGCTCAATTTTTTAACCTTCAATTTTATTAATTTTTCCTTTGATTTTTAGAATTTCCAACTTGATGTTTAATTGGAGATTTCAAATTCGTTCTTTTTCTAGTTTGTTTTAATTGCACACCCAATTTATCAGTCTGCTCTTTCTCTATTTTATTGATGTAAGCCCTTAGAAATATAAATTCTCCCCTAAGTGTTACTTTGACTGCATCCCCACAATTTTGGCATGCTGTCTCAGTCTTGTCATTCTCCTTAATGAAATTATTGATTGTTTCTATGGCTTGTTCTTTGATCCATTCATTCTTTAGGATTAGATTATTTAGTTTCCAATTAATTTTTATCTATGTTTCTATCGTCCTTTATTAAATGTATTATTGTTGTGTTATAGTATGAAAAGGATACATTGAATATTTCTGCTGTTTTGCATTTTTGTGAGGTTTTTATACAATAATACATAATCAATTTTTGTGAAGCTGCCACTTACGGGTGTTGAACAGGTATATTCCTATCTAGTCCTATTCAGCTTTCTCCAGAGGCATATCATATCTAACTTTTCTAAAATGCTATTGATCTCCTTACTATCTGTCTTATTTATTTATGGTTAAATTTAACTAGTTCTGAGAGGGGAAAGTTAGGGTCCTTCACTAGGGTACTTTTACTGTTTATTTCCTCCTGTAACTCATTTAACTTTTTCCTTAAGAATTTGGATGCTATGCCATTTTGGGGAGGTGCATATATGTTTGGTATTGATATCACTTCATTGTCTATGGTGCCTTTTACCAAGATGTAGTTTCTCTGCTTATCTCTTTTACTTAGATCTATTTTTGCTTTTGCTTTGTTTAAGTTCATGATTGCTACTCCAGTCTTTTTATCAATCTTAATTATAACATACAGCAAATTCTGCTCTAGTCCCTAATTTTAACTTTATGTATATCTCTCTATTTCAAGTATGGAGGGGTTTTTTAATTTTGTTTTGTTTTGTAAATAACACATTGTTAGACTCTGGTTTCTAATCCATTCTACTCTCTGCTTCCATTTTATGGGTGAGCTCATCCCATTCACATTCATAGTTATGATTACTAATGGTTTATTTCTCTCCATTCTATTTCTATCCCTGCTTGTCCTCTCTCTTCCTTTTTACTCTGTCCCTCCTCAAAAGTTTGTTTTGCTTCTGACCACTGCCCCTTAATCCATTCTCTTTTCTATCAGCTCCCCACCTATCCACCCTCTTCCCCTCCTACTTTTACCAAACTGAATGTGTATGTTATTCCATCTTTGAACCAATTTCGATGAAAGTGAAGTTCAAGTGCTACCTGTCACCACCACCTCCATTTTCCCCTCTACTGTAAAAGCTGTTTTTTGTGCACTTCTTTTATGTGAGATAATTTCCCCCACTCTTCCTCTCCCTTCCCCTTTCTTTCAGTGCATCCTTCTTTTTCACCCCTACATTTCTTTATATCATCCCATTGTAGTCACCTCAAACCCATGCCCTCTGTCCATGTATATTACTTCTAACTGCCCTGACTATGATAAAATTGTCAAGAGTTACAAGTATCATCTTTCCATATAGGAATGTAAACAGTTTACCCCTGAGTCTCCTATGATTTCTCTTTCATGTTCACCTTTTAATGCTTCTCTTAAGTCTTATATTTGAAAGTCAATTTTTCTATTCAGCTCTGGTCTTTTCATCAGCAATGCTTGAAAGTCCTCTATTTCACTTAAATGTCATTTTCATCCTTGAAGGATTATACTCATTTTTGGGGGGGTAGGTTATACTTGTTTGTAATCCTAGCTCCTTTGCCTTCCAGAATATCATATTCCAACCCTTCCTCTCCTTTAGCATGGAAACCACTAAATCTTGTGTGCTGCTGAATGTGACTCCACCATATTAGAATTTTTCAAGTGCTTCCAGATCATTCCTCCACAAATGCAGTCTCTGAACAGTAGAAAGCACTTCAAATCATCTTCATAATTTCCTTCTTATTGTTTTTGACTCTCAAATATATCTCTTTCTTCAGCATCATTCATTGGCCATTCAAAATGCTTCTTTGGAAGGCAAAAGTGTATACACAAAAGGAATACTCAGATTCCTTATTTCAAGGTTGAAATCAACTTAAATTCTCAAGATATATGCCAAGTTCTACCAAGTGGGAAAGGCTAGATTGGTCCAATGAGGGGACAATATATTTGTAGTATGAGGACCAGCTTCACCATGGTTTGAAAAGTTTGGTCAAAAGGTGACGAATTATTTAACTGTAAGATTTCTGAAGAACCATTCACTAAGAATTGTGTAGGTGGAATGAATTCCCACATTGATGAAATCACAAATCTTTGAGAATATTGTAGCCAGTATGGTACACTGGAAAGATTATTGGCTCTGGAGTTAAGAGTTGATGGGTTCAATTCAAATTCTCCCTCAAACATTTATTACTTCTGAGATCTGGAGAAAGTCATGTGACTTCCTTGGGACTCAGTTCCTATAAAATGAGGAAATTGGATTAGATGGTCTCTGGACTCTCTTTAACTCTAGAGCTATATAAGGTAAGCATCATTATTATGAATATATAAATGTTCATTTGCATTATATTTCCAACTAAGATTTGTTTTAAAATGGAGTCAAACAGTCCTTCCCTTAAAAGATTCTGGATTAAAGTATTGCTGTATCACTCTCAACCTAAAGGGGAGAATTAGATAAAGAAATCTCATTAGGGAGATGCTTAAATATTTCTTGAATGTATAATATTTATTAGTAATTAAATTTGATGAAAAAAACTGAATCAGAACAAAGTAAAACATATGTGTTGAACAGCTGGTGAGGCCCTGAGCAATACATCTCTTTTTTTGGTTTGTATTTTGATTTTTTGAAGAAGAAAAAAGGAATCTAAACGAAGTCAGAAGAATGTTATGTTCACCCTGCAAAGAAAATTATTTTTCTGTTCTTTTCATGTGATATAACATCTATAATTATATATTATACATATGTATGTAAGGAAAGAAAATAAATTCAGTCCCTTAATGCTATGGTTAATATCCCACTATGCTGGGAAAGGGGGAGGGGGGATGGAATAAGCCCTGACTTATGAGAGCCATGGTCTCTAGTGAGTTACCAATGACATTTTACTGGAAACTAAAAGATTACTCATTTTTCTTTCTAACAGATCTGGAAGCTGAACTCTAGGCTAATCTGTGATACATTGAAAATATTGCAAATAAGACTTTGCAAGTGTATTTTAAGAACTATGAAGGTGATGCCATATGAAACTATTTGGTAGAACTTTGATTTCCAAGATGATTAACTATATAGTTTTCCAAAACTCAGTATGTATGCAGCTTAGTACCGATATGGATATTTTTGTCAAAACTTGTCTGTCCCTGGAGCTCTTCTGGGTCAGAATCTGAAGTAACTCTTGTTACCCCTCATTTCCTTTCTACCTGGGCCCCTGATGCTTCACGCTATGCCCACATAGGAAATGTGGCTCTAATCCATCAATACCATTTCCTAATGAAAAGTTCAAATAAGTGCCACATAACTTTTTTCTTCCTTTCACTCCATAAAAATTGTGGCAAAGGACTCCAGATTTCCTCCTGACCAGCTGGATGAATGTGCAAAGGAAAGGTAAGTCCTATAGAGATGGCTGTAGTTAATGAGAAAAGCAGAGAAGTTTTCTTGTTTGTTTATTGTTTTGGGACTTTTGTGTTGTTGTTTTGCTACTTTAATATTAGGCTGTGCATACTGCACATCAACTACCATGTACAGGAAGCCCTTATAGAGGGCTCCTTGATTATATCTACCAAAACACAACCCCAAAGTTTTTTTGTACTTTGGTTTCATGTGCCTAATAATATGAAATCTAAGTTCATTGTGATTGACAAAATTAGTGTGTAATGGCACCATGAAGCCAAAAAGTATTTGTTCATTCCTGTCTGATTCTTGGTGAGTCCATTTAGGGTTTTCTTGGCAAAGATACTGGAATGGTTTGCCATTTCCTTCTCCAGCACATTTTATAGATGAGGAAACTGAGGCAAACAGGGTCAAGTGACTGGTCAAGGGTCACACAGCTATTAAGTGTCTGAGGCAGGATTTGAACTCAGGAAGGGGAATAGGAGTCTTCCTGACTCCAGATCTGGTGCTGTATCCACTGCACCATCTAACTTTCCTCAAAAACTAAGAAGAAAGTTTAGAAAGGAGGAGGGTTTAGCAAGAAAGATGATGAGTTCAGTTTTGGACCTGTTGTGTTTAAGATTTCCACTAAATACCCAGTAAGATATGTCTAATGGACATTTGGAGATGTGAGACTGGGGGTCATCAGAGACATTAGTGCTGTAGAGGAAGATTTGAGGCTCATCAGCACCTAGCTGCTGGGAGTCAGAAAGATCTGCCTTCAAGTCCCATTTCAGATACATACTGAATGTGGGACCCTCATTAAAACATTTAATTTCTCATTGTTCTAGGGCTTTCCTACCACATAATTATCCATGTCATGCTTACTCAGCTCTCTAGTCAAAGCAGCTCAGTTCACAGGACAAGGGAGCATCAGTAGCCTTTTGTAAAAATCTGTACAAGTAGAAACCACTGTTTTCTACGCAAACTCGTCATGAAACCTAGCAAAAGGCCACATCGTGCAAGCTGCCTCCACATTGTCCTATCCCACATCCCTAGTTCTCTGAACAACTACAGTCAAGTTGGAAAAAGCACAATAAGGATTTTGAGATATTCAATTGCATTATTAAAATAGGTAACTTTTTTAAATGATAATTTTAACATTCTTTAGCATTATTTTAATGTTCTATTTTAACATTCTTTTTTTTATTTTGAGTTCTAAATTATCTCTTTTCCTCCAACCTCTCCCACACCCATTGAGAAAGCAAGCAATATATCAATTACACATGTGAAATAATACAAAACATTTCCATATTAGCCATGTTGCAAAAAAATACAAGGAAAACAAAGAAAGTAAGAAATTATACTTCAGTTTGTACTTACAGTACATTGGTTCTCTCTCTGGAGGTGAATAGCACATTTAATGAAAGAATGGGGAATTTTATTAACACTTTCTATGTTTTGTATCAGTCATTTTCTGATGTGACTTCCTCTATTGAATCCTCTCTTGTAAAGAAAAAAAACCAAATCATATAAGCCAAAATAAGCAACAAAGTGATAACATTGAACATGGCATGCGACATTCTACATCCATAATCTTCCATTCTTCAACCAAAGGAAATAACGTGTGTTTTGGCACCTGTTCCCTGGAACAATTATTCTAATTTCAGGAGGTCTGAGTATCATTTTTGTTTCTATTATTGTAGGCATTGTTGTCCTTTGACTCTTTTTTTTTTACTCTCTACCAGTTCATATATATTCTCATGCTTCTCTGAATTCCTCATATTCATTGTTTCTTATTGTACAACAATTTCTCATTACATTCAGTTACCACAATTTGCTGATAATTGCTTTTATGAAAGTATATAAAAGTAGATCTCCTTTGGAATCCTGGGTCACTACTATTATACTAAGGAGCTTCATAATGTAACACAACTCTATCATTCAATGAAGAAATAGGTTTGTTTAATATGAAGGTGGTTACATAAATTTAGACCCAATTCTATGTCTATTTCTTCTTCCTATTACTTCCTTATATGCCTGGGTTTCACCCCTGTTGAACTTCTTTCAAAGCCAGGAATAAATCTCTTCCTAACAATTTTTGGCATGTACTGTTATTGTTTCTCTAGATGCTAGATAGAGATACAATGATTGCTGAGCAGGCACAGGAAGGGTTATCATAGCAAACTGCTCTCAGGGCAACAAAACCCTCAGTAAGGACCTTAAAGCAATGTTAGTGTTGGGGGAGGGTGAGAATGGGAAGAGGTCAACACAGGGGAAACAGGACAAAGAGAATCCAAAAGATGTTTAAAGTGGAGACGTCTGCCTTGAAAAAGCAGATGTCCTTATGCCAGAGACGAGGTAAGGTTTGAATAGAAAACAAGATAGGACTTGGTCTAGTTATACTTCCCTTCTGAGCAGCTGTACTGGCAGTTCATGGGAGAATATAAAGGCCCAGGTCTCAGGCTTACAATACCAGCATACAACAATTAATTAGGTATGAAAGAATACCAAACAATCTCCTCAAGGTGTAAGGAACATAATTAAACACAGGAGCTGTGTGGATATTCTGCCTAAATAAAACAAATGTTTCAATCGGCTGCATTTTAGAGTGTTATGTGACCTCATAGTGAATTCAGAGATTTCATGAGCAAATGAATTCACATATCAGATAAGTAAGGCAGGAGGGAGAGAGACAGAGACAGAGAGACAAAGACAGAGAAGACAGATGGATGGATAGCTGAATAAATAAATAGGTGAATAGATAGATGAAAAAGGAAAGAAAGAAGGAAGAGAGGAAGGGAGGAAGGAAAGAAGGAAGGAAGGAAGGAATAGAAGGAAGGAAAGAAGGAAGGAAGGAAGGAATGTATTCTTAATGTATTCTTTGCACTTTTTTCACTTTCCAAATATTTTTATACTCACTTATCTGCACAAAATATTGTTTGCCTTGGTAGACTATAAACTCAGATTACTCAGTTAATATGTTAAGCATTTATGATGCAGCAGGCACTGTGCTTGGGGCAGCTAGGTGATGAATGGATAGCGTTTCAGAACTGAAGGTAAGAAGACCTGATTTCAAATCTGGCCTTACAAAGCTATGTGACTACTTAACGCTGTTTGTCTCAGTGTCTCATCCATAAAATGAGCTAGAGAAGGAGATGGCCTACCACTGCAGTATCTTTGCCAAGAAAATCCCCAAAGGGGTCACAAAGAGTTAGACACAACTTGAGACGACTGAGCTTGTCGCAAGAACTGTGCTTAGAGCAGGTGGTAGAAAGAAGGGCAAAATCATGTTGTCTGCTTTGTAGAAGTTCACATTCAAATGAAACAAAAAACATACAAAAGTCATGTACATGTGGCCCATAAAGGCTCTGGGATCACTCCCCAAACTCAACTCCATGGAAGGACTAGTTTTCAGAAGATGGTTCTCTCTCAGTTTCCTAAGGGTACCCTTTAGGGTGAAACGTATCTAATACAATTGCTCACAAGTCTTCATATAGGATGTTCCCAGTATCAGTCACTAGTATCAGCTAATATCTCCTCAATATCATATATCCCAGTGATTAATTCCCCAATGTCATTCTGATCAGTTGACATTTCTTCAGCATCATTAATAACCAATTGACATCCCATACCCTTTGAACGAGAGATTCCAGTACTGGGTTAAGGGCTTCTTTACCCTAGGGAAACTATTGATAGGAAGAAAATTCCTATACCCATCAAAATATTCATAGTAGCCCTGTTTTGTGATAGCTAAAAACTGGAAACAAAGTAGATGCCCATCAATTGGGACATGCCTACAAAAATTGTGGTACATAAGTGTTATGAAATATTATTGTACTATAAGAAATGTTGTCATACAAAGAAGTGTGAAAAATCTATATGAAATGATACAGAGTGAAGTAAACAGAGGTAAGAAAACAATATCCACAATAAATTAAAGCAAAAATGAATGTAACAAAATTATAAACATCAAATAGAATTCAGATGAAGAGATATAAGATGATGTCCACAATCCATCTCTTCATGGGAGATGGGAGGACCATGGGTGTTACACATTCCACATGTTTTGGACTTTTTCAACGTGTCAATCATTATGCTGATTTTTTTTTCCCTCTTTAAAAAAAACTGTTATGTGGGAAGAGGAGAAGGAGGAGGAGGAGGGCTACTAGGTATAATTACGATGATGTAAGAAAAAGAAGACCTAAATAAAAACTTGTTAAGAAATAAGCGTTGACATCAATTAGATTTTACAAAAGACTATTTACTGGGAAATTATAATAAGGATTCAAGTACAAAAAATATTCTCCTGAACTGAGTCCCACACTCCCTTCTCCACTTTGGCCCCCAGAGAGAGTAGACTCAGCCTTAAACACTCCTCTTCTCTCCAAACCAGAGCATCTTTCATCACTTTGGTCCCTGGGGTAAGTGATCAACTTAAAGTGATAACTTCAAAGTATTCCTCCCACCAAGTTCACTTGTGGGTGCCACATGGGTAATAAGCAAGCTGATAAGGGATCAGCTCCAAGACTTGGTGTCTTGGCTGCCTAGTCAATCCACCGCTAGTTTTATCAAGCAGAGAAGATCTCTCCTCGAGGCGGCTCGGTCTCACTGAACTCTGCAGCTGTGGCTAAAGCAGACCAGCAGTGGGCAAACAAGATGGCCCAGACCATAGAGTGTTAGACTGGGAGTTCAGGAAGGTCAAAGATCAAATCCTGCTTCAGATACCTTATAGTTGTGTGATTTGGGGCAAGTCATTTAACTTCCTTCAGTATCAGTTTCTTCATCTGTAAAGTGAGAAAAATAATAGTATGTGCCCCCAGGGTTGTTACAAGGACCAAATAAGACAATACATGGCAAGCACTTTGTAAAACCTTGAAGCACTACTTAAATGCTAGCCATTCTTATTCTTTTTTTGGGGGGGGGGGGGGAGGCAATTAAAGTTATGTAACTTGGCCAGAGTCACACAACTAGTAAGTATCTGAGGCTGTGTTTGAACTCAGATCCTCCTGACTTCACGGCCTGTGCTCTATCCACCAAACCAACTAGCTGCTCCTCTTATTATTCTTACAAGGCAGAGACTATTTTGTACTTTTCTTTGTACAATGTCTGACACACACATACACACACACTATGCATACATAGATATATAAGTGCTTCATGAATTGAATTTAACTGAATCAACTTTTCACTGAATGTACAAATGACATTACAGATAATTAGTTACCAAAAGTACAAAGCTTCATTAATATCAAATAGCCTTCATTAACATCAAACAACATTAACATAAAATGGCATTTAGTGCCCAATAAGGATATTTGTTTTATCTTATAGTGTATTACAATATTCTTTCTCTTAATACATCGTTGGTCCTAAAATGTTCACAAATAGCACTAAATTTTGATCTTCCTATTTTTTTCTCCAGTTAGTGAAGTAGCATTTATTAATGCTATATGTTAGAAATGTGCTAAGTACTGGAAATACAAAGAAAGGGGGTTAAAAAAAAAGTCCTTGATCTCAAAGAGCTGATAGTCTAAAGAGGAAGGTATCAATCAACTATATCCAAACAAGACATAAACAGGGAGCCCATTTAAAGAAAGAGTTATAACTTCTGTACATCCTTCTTTAGTGGTAAAAGAGAAAATACATAGCAAGTAATGTGTCATCTTAGGCTTAAAACTAAAAGATGGGCTGAAAAGTCACCAGTAAAACAGCAGGAAGATTAAAAATATTATCCACTTTAGATCTACTTAAGCTTGTCATTTTCAGTATACACAGCGGAGACCAAACAGCTAAGAAATGTAAACTGTTCTGTAGCAAATTTATATAGTCCAAACAGCTCCTTTGGACAGGGTCTGCAGTATGCAATTTCTATTTAAGAGAGACACCCAGACTTAACAGTAGATATTATAAGCATCTTGGATCCTTCAAAAGAGGATAAAACATGGTTGACAGGCATTTTAAACAAATACTAGCCTGTCAGTCGATCCTTATAATGGCATACAGGGTATTTATTGTAAACCAGAGATCATTCCAGCTCCCACTGTTTATGCCTAATTTGATATTGGGCTTTTTTAACAGCCAAGAAGCATTGAAATATATACCTCTTGTCTATGACTTATCTGAAACAGCATCATCAATTTTTTTTTTGGACTAGGAAATACATTGTCCATTTACAACTCCATTGTAAATAGTGGGTGGCCGAGCAAATAGCCTGATGACATTAATGAATTTGATATTAAACTGTGCATGAAAATCAGGATTATAAACACACTGCTCAGCCAACAAGCTTGACTGATAAGATTTCACTGCATACTGTACTTCTTTCTTTTTCCAAATCCCAGTTACTGAGCAGGCCAGAACAGTAATTGCTCAACTATTAAAAACAATCACCCTGGAAACAGACCTTATAGCAACGATGCTTGGACAGAATAGAAAAAAAAAAGGGATATTCTCTCATTGCATTTGTGCAAATCTATGTAGGCTAAACTTAAATAGGCATTAGTAAATTATGGGGATGGATTAATTTGGGGGGGGCCTCCAAAAGGAAAGCAGGGGGAAAGGACCCTGATGTGATGTTTTTTTCCAATTCTCAGTATGCAACATAAAGGAACAATTTCTCATTTATCCTCACTAAGGGCTGCAAAAACTACCAGACAGTGTCACAGTGAGCCTGCTAAGGAAGCAAAATGTCAAGAACAGTTTCACTTCAGAGCAGAAGGTCCCCTTAGTGAGGAATGGAGTAGACTTGGACTTGGCAGTGATTCTTTAAGGTTGGATAGCTTTAGAGAAAACATCTCTCATATGCATGCATGTGCCCACATACATATATGTGCATGTGTACATTGTGTTATGTATGTGTTGTGTGATGTGTATAGTGTGCATATATATATATATATACATATATATATATATATATATATATATATACACACACACAGATATATGTGTGTACCTGTGTGTATGGGAGAGAGAAGAGAGAGACAGAGACAGAGACAGAGACAGAGAGACTTTTTGTAGAAAGTCACAATTGAGCTGATTCTCGGAGGAAAGTGTTGCAGAAAAGTAGGCACTACAATCATTTCACCACATGTACTAACAATGTAGAAATCCCTCAACCACCTGCTGGCCTACCCTTAGGAATTTCCCAACTTCTATGTATAGATACAATAACACCCATGGTCTCATTAACTATTGAAATAACTGCTTCTTGCATACTCTTTGACCCAGTAATACCACTTCTGGGGTTGTATCCCAAAGAGATCATAGAAGTGGGAGGAAGACCCATATGTACAAAAATATTTATTGCAGTTCTCTTTGTGGTGGCAAAAAACTGGAAATTAAGGGGAGGCCCATCAATTGGGGAATGGCTAAAGAAATTGTGGTATATGAATGTAATGGAATACTATTGGGCTATAAGAAATAGGAAGGAGATGGACTTCATATTTACCTGGAGAGGTAAATGCTAAATGCTAAGTGAGAAGAGAAAAACCAAAAGAAATTTGAACACAATCACAGACACATCATATGTGTGATGACCAACTTTGATAAACTGGACTCTTCTCAGCAACGCACAATTATAAGACATCTCTAAAAGTCTTAGGATGGAAGGAGATATCTACATTCACAGAAAGATCTAGAAAGAACAGAGTTTATGGAGACTGAAGCAAACTACATGTTCTCGTTCTTTTCCATGTTTGGTTTTGTTTCTTCTTTCCCATTGTTCACTCCATTGGTTACAAGCCTTCTTTACAACCAGACTAATGTCCAATGTGAAACTATTTGCAGATCCTATATTTGATTGCAGGACACCATGGGGGGAGGAGAGGATGGAGGGGAGAAAGTTTGAAACTCAAGAAATTGTGGAGCTGAATCTTGTAAACTAAAAGTAAATAAACAAATCAATATAAAATAAAAAAAAATTTTTTTCAAAATAATGCTTGGGGAAAAAAAAGAAATAACTGCTTCTTATTCTTGGTTTTGTCTAAAAGGACTACTTTCACAACTGCAAAAGTATTTGGTCTTTTCCCCCTGTCTCTGACCCTTGAACAGGGAATGTTGTCTTTTTCTCATAATAAAGACTTCTACTTGTATTCCAATTACTTCTTTCATCCACTTGGTGTATCCCCTTTTCTTTTATCCCTCCCACACCATATACTTAACTTTTCTTTCCCAAATGTCACCTATGCTGCTGATTGACTGTATACTTATCCTAAGCAAACCTGAAAGGCTATAAAAACCAAATCTGCACCCCAAGAATCTGAATTTGCTGTCAGGGAAAATATACTCCTAAGCATGCTAATAATTCTCTTTACTTTCAGTTTGGCCTCCTATTTTTGCCCCACCGTCATTATATCTCCACTGAAGAGTATACTTCTCTGCTGAAGAGGTCTAGAGGATTTCCCAACAAAATCATAGTTTCCAAGAGGAAATTTGAAGAGAAAGTATATTCCAGGCATCAGGGACAGTCCGTGCAAAGAGGTAGCGGCAGAAGGTGTAACATTGTGTGTGAGGAATAGCAAGAATCCAGGTTTGGCTGGATCACAGAGTATTTGGAGAAGAACAAAGAATGTAAATAAGGTTGGAAATATGGGATGGAAACAGCCTGGGAAGAGCTTTAAATGCTAAGCAGAGGTGTTTATATTATATTCTACAGGTATTAGGTAGCATTGGAATTTACCGAGTAGGGGGTGACATGGAAACTCATTTTGGCATCCTGTGTAAAAGATAGATTGGAAATAGGAGATACTTGGACCAAGGAAGCTAATAAAGAGGCAAATGCAATACTTGGGATGAGATGTAGTGAGGGTTTGAACCTGCTTGAAGTCTACATATGAGTGAACAGAGGGGATCTTGAGACCTCAGCATCACAGTATCTAAATCCTTAGATGCCATGGAGTCCATATCCCTCATTTTGCAGAAAGTGATGTGTGAGAAATGTAAGGATTTGACAAATGACAAGAGATGCAGGGAGAGGAAGAGGGAAGAAATAAGGATGATATCAGGGTTGAGGTTCGATAGGCAGTCAGTGATAAAAGACTGGAGCTCAAGGGAGAGACTAGAGATAGATGTCTGAACCTGGGAGTCATTCACATAAAATAATAAATAAAATCACCACAGTTAATGAAGTAACCAAGTGAGAAAGTATAAAAATAGAAGAAATGAGGGCCCAGAACAAAATCTTGGGATATACCCACAGTTATGGAGTGTGTTATGATTCATGATCCAGCAGTAGAAACAGCAGGAATGGCCAGAGAGGTAGGAGGAAAACCAGAAGAAATTGATGCTATAAAACCCAGAGAAAGGAAATATTTCATTAGGAGAGTGGAGTCAATAATATCAAATGTTTCAGGACGACTGAGAACTTTAAAATTATTCAGCAACAGTCATTTATTAAGTACCCACTATGTGCCAAGCACTGTTAAGAAGCCTTGGGAATACAAAGAAAGGTAAACATAAAGAAATGGTGCCTGCTCTCAAGGAACTTATAGTCTAATGGAACAGATGACACATACAAACAACTACATTCAAATCAGATATATACGAGATAAACTGGAAATAACAAACAAAAGAAAGGCACTGGCATTGAAGGGGATTGGGAGAGGGTTCTTGCAGAAGTGAGATTTTTGCTCAGACTTGAAGAAATGTTAGGAGATGGAGATGAAAGGAGCAGGGGGGAGGGTTCTAGACACTAGAGAAATCAAATAAAAATTCCTAGAGATGGGAGATGGAGTCTCTCATTAGAGGAAGAGCAAAGAGACCAATGTTGCTGGATCACAGAATACACAGAGAGTTAGATAGAAGGAGAAAAAGACTGGAAAGAGTTGAAGTTTTTTTAACGTCCATTATTAATATCTAACGATGATCCTCCACTAAAGTCAGAGGCAGAGCTCTTTTATAGTATCAGGAATTTAGAGACGTATTTGGCAGAATTTAAATGAAAATTTTACCATCCATATCAGCTTAGCCCGGGGAGTACTATTTGTGCCTAGCCAGATCAACTAACTGTACTAGCCAGATCTATAGGAGGTTCTGAAAAACTGGCAGGAGATGTTCATTAAGTTTTTCACCTCTTCCAACAGGGTCTTACTAATATCTGTACCAAAACAGACCAAAAAAATTGGACCAATTATAGTTCTGTTGTGAATATTAGGCTTTGAATGTCATTGTCATCAAGCACCAGTGCCTACTGCTCCTAATGCCTGATCTCAAGACAGATGATTAGAATAGGACCATTTATAATATGTGACTTCTCAGGGAGTATAAAATTTGATCCCTCTACAAGGTGATTTTCAAGTTAAATATGACCTTCCAGACCAAGGGTGGCCTCTTTGAATCTACCATTAGACCACTTCACTTGGGCAGCACTCTCAGGGGCTTTCAGAGATTCATGAACTCTATTTCTCAAAAACTACTGAACTATGAGAATGCTATCTTTATCTACTACCAGGACCCTTTTCTTCCTAGCATGCCATCTTGATCCATTTAATTATCTGGGTGATATTGGTTACTTAGAGAAAAATGTCAATTAAATGAAGATACAGAAGAAAGATACACACACACACACACACACACACACACACACACATGTCTGGTAGAAGCGATGCTATATTGGAAAATATACACAATTAGCAAGAGGGCTATACCAGTACTTGTTGAATGATACAACCACCACTACATTCTCAAATCTCCTAATGGGACAAGACTTGGCAAGCTGTTAAATTTCAAGACATTCCATTGGAGAGCAAAAAGTACATACATAAAATCTACCCAACTAATGGTTTGCATTGGCCCCACTTTAATCTAACCGGATGCCTAGTCATGGTGACCAGCAATTTTCACAGGCTCAGTTTTTCAGGAAATTTTTATTGTTCACTTATTTCAACTGTGTCTGAGTCTTCATGACCCCATTTGGGGTCTTCTTGGCAAAGATACTAGAGTAGTTTGCCATTTCCTTCTTCAGCTCATTTTACAGATGAAGAAACTGAAGTAAACAGGATTAATTGACTTACTCAGGGTCACACAGCTAGTAAGGCCAGATGTGAAAAATACTTTAGCTAATTGATCATTGGACATGGAACACATATTTGGAGTTCTAACAGTCAAATCAAAGTTTATAGATGGTCTAAAAACTTCTATTATTTTAATATATTCTGTCCCTTTTCTATCATTATGCCACTATCACTGCAGAAACAGAAGAGTTAAGGGCAATGTTATAGGCTACTTGGTTTCAAAGGTTTCATGGCCAACGAATCCATTACCCAGTGGCCAAGTTGCTACTGCTAAGCCTTTCTATGTCCCTTTCTATCCTGAGCTAGACTGGCCCTCAGACTCTTGGTCAATGCTATAGCTGAATCTTTTCTAGCATAAAAACCTATCAGAACCTTTGTTTCACTGGCATCACATTCAGGAACTCCAGGTCATCATCTTCCCACAATGAGGTATCAGAGTAGGGCTTTTATGACATAAATAGTATTAACTACATGAAAAATATTCACCAATTTCTGGAAAATGGTATGTAGATGTTTATCTCCATGGTTGAGACTACCAGTCTATGGAAATCAAAATATTGGTAAGAAGCTTCTTAACGCCTTTCTAAAAATTCTACCCTCCTCTAGACAAAAAGGTGATAAACTCAGAGTAAAGACTGAGACAAACTTTCACTGTAAATGGCAAGTGCAGGAATTTGTTTTTTATTTTCTGTATATGTTTGTAATAAGTTTTTCTTGATTTCTCAATGTTGGAGGAGGGGAAGAGATAAAAGTGAGAGAATGTGGATCTAAAAATAAGATAGAATTATATTTAAATAATTTTTAAAATCCCTTGCTACTGATGAATAGATTAACTGGAGGTGAACTAAGATAGCACCTGATGTCAGCTGCTCACTGTGGGCCCAATGGCATTGCCATCTAGGAAATATCTATCTCCCTCTCATTAAAAATCCTTAATATAGGACCTTCCAACTTCATGTACACCCTGACTTCTGGGGATAAGAGGAAAAGACAAGCACACAAACATGAACATTTGGGGTTGGGGGAATTAATGATTAATTAAAAGAAACTCTTACATTCAAAATTGCCAGTTGTCATCCAAGTAAGGTCCCAGAGTGACATGACCTTACTAATTTAACTTTGCACCTGTCAGTTGTTGGGTTACCACGAATAATTCTGGGACACACACAATGTGTCTCTTCCTTCTTCTGGCAAATCCTGCTGGCTCCACATTCCTAGACTATTTGTTCCATAAAACCACACTTGGGTGTGGGCTTAGCAAGAAAGAGCTTATTATCAAAGAAAATTTATCTGCCAAAGAATTGTGTCTGTTGCCTTACTTATCACCAACTACAGGCCTCCCATACAGACTCATTCATGATTAGCTCTTACCCAGGGGATAGAAATAAGGCAGCTAAGGCCATGAATATAATCTATATCTTTCAAGGTCTTTTTCTTCCTATTACTACAGTAAACATGTTAAATGATGTTTTTAAAACTTTTTTTATATTATGTATTCAGCCTACATTGTTAGGTGTCTGCTTGTTTAGATATCCTTAGGAATGTCATAATTATCGTCTGACACTAAATTACCTTCTAGCTATTTCAAATGGATGTCGCACAATTCATTCCTCCCCTCCTTCAGCTGCAGACAGAATAAGCTTGGGAAAGTGAGCCTCAAGGACTCTATTGAGTTTAAGAGTTGGCTTTTGGTTATTAACAAAGCAAGATTCTTAAATCATCCCTGAAGCTTCTCTTTAAAAGGTAGACACTGAAAACAGCCCTCAGATTTGCCCTAGAGCTTGGACTTGAAGGTATACATATTATCATTTTCAACCTGTGGGGAACCCTCATGCAAAAAGGAATTCACTCTCTCCTCATCTCAACCTCACTGAATCTTTATATTCTTGCCATCTTAAGCACTGCTGTGGCTGCTGTTGCTGTGGTATCCTCTGAACCCAACATCCAGGGACCACGGATTGAGAGAATCTAAACTACTCAGCTTTGGAATGGTCACCTTGGGACCCACCCATCCAATTGGTGACAGCTCCCTCCGTCCAGATGATCCTGACCTGACGATGCTTCACCCTGTCAATCTTTCTACCACTCACCCTGCTCACTCTGGATTCAGTCTCTGCACTGCTTGCTCTGGAAACAGTCATCAAATAAGTGCAATTGTTGTGTTTGGAAAAGGCATGTCCAATGGCTACTCTGTGGCTCTGTTACAATCTCTGTGACTTCCAACATTGAAACACCTTCCCAAGGGATAGCTAGAGCATTGGCCCTGGAGTCAGGAGGACCTGAGTTCAAATTCAGCCTCAGACACTTAACACTTACTAGCCATGTGACCTTGGGCAAGTCACTTAACCCCAATTGCCCAGCCTTCTCCCCTCCAAAAAGCAAAAAAAGAGAAAGAAAAAACATTTTCCTTAGTTACCCTTTATCTGTATTTATTGTCTTTACCTATTAAAATATAAATAACTTGAGCATAGGGACTACATTTCTTTCGTATTTGTGGCCTCAGTGATTAGCATGATATATGTCATTTAACAAGGGCTTAAAAAATGCTTTTTCTTTCTCCTCCTTCCTTTCCTTCTTTCCTTCCTTTATGTCTTCCTTCCTTCCTTCCTCTCTCCCTTCTTCCCTCTCTCCCTCCTTTCCCCTTTCCTCCTTTCCTCCCTCCCTTCCTCCCTTCCTTCCTTCCTTCCTTCTTTCCTTCCTTCCTTCTTTCCCTCCTTCCTTCCTTCCTTCCTTCCTTATTCCCTTCCTTCCTTCTTCCCTTCCTTCCTTCTTCCCTTCCTTCCTTATTCCCTTCCTTCCTTCTTCCCTTCCTTCCTTCCCTCCTTCCTTTCTTCCTTCCTTCCCTCCTTCCTTTCTTCCTTCCTTCCTTCTTTCCTT
>CM053580.1:368654159-368674430 GCA_028627135.1 Pseudochirops cupreus
CTCCTTCCCTTCTTCCCTTCCTTCCTTCCTTCCCTCCTTCCCTCCTTCCTTCCTTCCTTCCCTCCTTCCTTCCTTCCCTCCTTCCCTCCTTTCTTCCTCCCTCCCTCCCTTCCTTCCTTCCTTTTTTCCTTCCCTCCCAGATTTACCTCCTATAATAGCCTTATCTTAATGTCCCAGTTGCAGGTACTTCCCCTCAAAAAGAAATTTGTATTTGCACATTTGTGTTCATGTTGTGTGCTCCTTGAAGGGGCAAGGCAATTTTACTTTCTGCCATTGTACCTCCAGCACATGGCATACGTAGTCCCTGGCACATAGTAAGTATTTCATAAACATTTGCTTACTTATGAATGGGTAAATGAATGAATGAGTGACCTGGATTCTGACATATGACCCATATTACCTAAAGTGGCTAGATGTATAAGGTAGATCTTAACAAAACCAAGAATTTCTGGAGACCCTCTTTTTCTTTTTCTTTTTCTTTTCTTCTGAAGGGCAGAATAATAGAATCATTGTTCTTCACCTTATCTGGGAGGGACCCTTGCTGCCAGTCCATCAGCCTGCAGAGGCTGTTTTTTCCTTTCCTCTTAAGCCTGGGCAGGAGGAGGATACATTTCTTTCTCTCACTCTCTTCTAGGAACTGGAGAAACTACATGATTTATATTCAAAATTTATAGAAGTCATTATGATAAATGTGTGCATATAGTGAGTTAGAAATCTCCCCCCAAAAAAGTCTATGTGCTTGCCAGTCTTCATTAAATGCTTCTTTATCTCTCCAAAGCTAAAATGATCTGTTTATTCAGAGGTTCAACCCATCAAGCATCCTATTATGCCCTCCTAGAAAGATCCTGAAGTAAGGAGAAGGAAATAGCAAACCACTCCAGTGTCTTTGCCAATTAGGATCAGAAAGAGTCAGACACAATTGAAAACGAATGAACAACAATTAAAAGTAGCAATATCTGGATCTGAATCTACATCTTCTGATTCTGAATCCAGCGTTCTTTCCAATGTCTTAGCTATCTCTCTGGCTCAAAGGAGTGGCATAGTCAAACCTATAGGAATGTCAGTCTGACACTAAGTAACATTAAAGCATAGATTAAGGATGGCAGGGGAGAATAGTAGTCTGAGAAGTCATGTGGCAAAGTGGAAACAGTGCTAGAATTAAAGTCAAAAGGACACAAACACATGTGGCACAGGCACTTACCAACTGTGTGACTCTGGGCAAGTCACTTAATGTGACTTGTGCCTCTGTTTCTGCATCTGTAAAATGGGGATAATAAGAGCACTTAATGCCCAAGGTTGTTGTGATGATCAAATGAGACAACATGTGTACAGACCTTTACAAACCTTAAAGTGCAATATAAGTGCTAGTTATTGTTTTTATTAACCTGAGGTAATTGTCTCAGTGATGAAGTTAGAAATCATTTTAGGTAGAATGATCAAATCACTAACTTTGTTAGAACTATTAAAGTTGGGAATCATTTTATTAACTGTCTCATTTGATTCTCACAAAAGCCACATGGAGGAGACAGCGCATTATTATCCCCATTTTATAGATTAGCAAACTGAGCCTCAAAAAGACTGTGACTTGTTAAGTTAGTAAATAATAAAGCCAGAACTTGAACCTTGGTCTTCTGATCTCTCTGAGATCTCTTATCTGCATTGTCTTTTCTACTAATCCATGCTCCCTCTGTCTTGGAGGAAACATAACAAAACCATAATATCATTTACTGTGTGGTTTGTTCTTCATTATCAAAGAGGACCATGACAACAGGAAGATGATACCATGACTTGCAAGTGAATTGGATTATAGTGAGGGAAGGCTGTGCAAAGTCACCAGCCTCACTTTCTTCTCCAGAGCCATCTGGGTCTGGGGGTGACATATAGATCAGGATGGATGGAGATGGCCCACCATCATCAGCATTTACTACTTAGAACAAGAAAAGCATAGTGTGGATAGCATGCTGAACATGGAATGAGAAGAACCTAAATTTAAATCCTGCTTTAGACTCTTATGAGTTGTATGACCCTGGGCAAGTCTTTAAACCTCAGTTTCCCCACCTGTAAATGGAGGAGTGGTCCTTGATCATCTGGACCTGGATGTAACCTTGGGTTCAAGTCTCAAACATCTGTACATGGCTCTCCTCATTGGTGGCAGTTGGGTATCAGAGTGGATAGAGTGTTGGGCCTGGAGTCAACAAGACTAGAATTCAAATCCAGCCTCAGACATTCACTAGTTCTGTGTCTCTGGGCAAATCACTAACCCTGCTTCTGCCTCAGTTTCCTCAACTATCAAATGGAGATAATAATAGCACAAGGTTGCTATGAGGCCGAAATGAGATAATCAGTCACTAGGGATGCAAAAAGAGGCGACAATCAGTCCCTGCCTTAAAGGAGCTTACAGCCTAATGGAAGAGAAAGAGTGCAAACAAATACATAAGGCAAATTATATACAGGAAAAACACAATAATAATAACAGAGGGAAGACACCAGGTTTAAGAGGAAATGGGGAATGTTCGTAAAGTCCTTGGCACAGTGACTGACATATATTTGATATTTCATAAATATTTGTTTTCTTTCTTCCTTATTCCCTCCTTCCCTTCCTTCCTTCATCTCTTTATTTTTCTTCCCCTTCTTCCATCCCTCCCTTCCTCCATCCTTCCTCACCTTTCCTTTCTTTCTCCCTACCTTCCTTCCTTTATTCTTTCCTTCCTTCCTTTCTTCTTTCCTCCCTCACTCCCTTCCTTCTTTCATTCCTTCCTCCTTCTTTCTGTTCTGCCTTCCATACTTCCTTCCTTCCTTTCTCCCTCCTTCCTTTTCTTCCTTCTTTCTTTCCTTCTTTTCATCGTCTGCTCCATGCCTCCCTTCTTTCTTTTCTTCTTTCCTCCCTCGCTCCCTTCCTTCTTTCATTCCTTCTTCCTTCTTTCTGTTCTGCCTTCCATACTTCCTTCCTTCCTTTCTTCCTCCTTCCTTTTCTTCCTTCTTTCCTTCTTTTCATCATCTGCTCCATGCCTCCCTCCTTTCTTTTCTTCTTTCCTTCCTTCCCTCCCTCCCTTCTTTCCTTCCTTTGCTCCATGCCTCCTTTCTTTCCTTCCTTCCCTCCATGCCTTCCTTCCTCTGAGGTCCCTTCTGACTTTAAATCTATGACCCTCTAGCCCCGCTAAGCAGCACAGACATTAGGAGTTTCCTCAGCATGAGTTACACTGGGTATCTGAGTTAAACTGGATCTCTAAGCTGTACACCCGGCTCCACAGACCTATTCACACAGGTGGACTGAAACACCAGCAGCAGCCTCCTCAACTATGAAAGAAATAGAAGGAGACTGAGATGTTCATCACCATCGATGAGCGAATTTCCAAGTGAGTTAAGACCAGGCCTGGAAACATGAAATACAGTGGAAGTGGCAAGACAAGGCAAGACCCATTAGAAGTCTTTCTTCCCTGATTACTCCGACATTAAAAGGCTCCATGCTCCACAGAAATATTTATCTGAGAGGAAAACAAAAGCAGCATTTTACGTTTCATCTGCTTTGACAAATGCATAATTACCCTGAGCCTGGCAAGGATATCCCTCGTTGTCCCAAATGAAAGCTGACTAAATGTGACAGAAGTTTAGAATTAACCCCGACTGTAGCAGGCCTTTACTGTAAAGCAGCTGGTTCTGATTCCTAGTTTTGAGGATCATGTGCAGATTATGACAGAACTTATTACATGTCATTGGGAGGCTATCTGCCCAGCTCTTTCTGGACTTTGCCTGAGTTTTATCACAGCCTTGTTCCCCTCTCCTCTTGATCTCACAGTGGTTTTCGTTAAGTGACAGAGATGATAACCAAAAAGCAAAGGCATACCTCCAAACCTGGAGCAGGATGATTTGAGTTAGGCCATTTTTAATTCAAATTACTTTTAGTTTCTTTTTCAAAGGGAACACTGGGTCTTTAGTGTTCAAAATTCTTTCCTTTTATATAGTACTTTGAATTGGCGCAGAGTGGGACTGTTGTCTATCAGATGCAGCAGAGGAGTGAAATGGGGGAAATACTTTCACAACAATTATCTGTAGATAAAAAGACTTAACTGTTGGAGTCTGTCCATTTTCTAAAGATTTGACCCATTCATTAAAACAAAGTTGCTAAATTAAATTGTGTATCTTTTTTAAACTGTCTTATTGATGTCTTTTGCCTTTATACAGAAATTATTTCTCAGCAATCCCCAGACTCTACCCTCCTTTTATAACAAGGAATCAATTAAGCAAAAAAATGTACACTAAAGAAACTTTTTTCTTAAAATGTATTCAATATTCTTTATAGTATTCTCTGACTTCTCTACCATAAGGGGAAGGTATTGATTCATTATGACTTCTCTAAGACCCTCATTGATTTTTCTATCAACTAGAATCTAATTTCCATTTCTCAATTTTTTAAAAATCCATTTTAAATCCATTTTTAAAAATGCACTGTTGTGCTTACTGATCTCTTTGTTCTGCTTATTTCACTCTGTACCAAGTTGCCAATATTTTCTCTTACTTCTTCATGTTCATCATTCCTTAGTGCCCATTACATTCATATACAATAGTTACTTCAGTCATCTTCCAATCAGTGGGCATCCATTTTGTCTCCAGTTCTCTGCTACCTCAAAGATGCTACCATGAATATTTTGGATTAGTTTGCATGTTGACATCTTCTTTGAACTGTGTAAAATTCCTAATTTTCTTTTTATATTTTTTCTTTTAGGAGGCAATGTAATCCAATGGATAAGAGTCAGAAAAACCTTCTTCCAAGTGCCATCTCTAATACTTAGAAGCTACATGACCATGGGCAAGTCACAAACTCTCTGAAGCTCAAGGAACTCTCTAAGTGTATAAATTATTAACCAGTAGTGATCTGTATAATGATGGGTCCTTGAAACTTGGATTTTCTAGGCAACTAAAGAAATTATAGTTTAAAAAACTTCATAAAAATTATAAAAACCTAATTTTAAAAGTTCGCCCCCTACTTCTGTCATTAAATATTTGTCAATTTAATTCCCTGAAATAAAAAGCAAAAAACAAAATCAAAAGTTCAATTTGCCTGGAGCAATTCTTTTCAGACACAACATCAGCACATTCTTCTCTTTCTTTTTCATAATAAATCCATCATAAAGTGCATATCTTAATAATACTGAACACATTTCCTAAGAACACCATTTTTCCCTTTAGCATCACATCACTCTTTTCAAAAAAATAATCCCATACTATATTGGGGTGTGTGTGTGTGTGTGTGTGTGTGTGTGTGTGTGTGTGTGTGTGTGTGTGTGTATGGTTTGTTCTTCATTCTCAAAGAGGACCAAGACATCAGGAAGGTGGTAACATAAGTTGCAATTGGACTGGATTTAAATGAGGGAGAGCATCAGCCTCACTTTCTCCTCCAGAGCCATCTGGGTCCAGTGGCCAGATATAGATCAGGACAACTGGATGTGGCCCAGGATACAGTGGGAGATCTTGGCCTTTTTAAGCTAAGGTCTTCAGAGTTCTCACTATGAGTGAAGCAATGCCCATTCAGTGATTAGTCCTGTTTAAGAAGTGAGTCAAGGGATGGAAAAGGAGGTGTTTGTTATTATAAAGCGTTGACCTTTATATATGGTTTCAAGTTTGGCAAATAGTTCTCCACAAGTTGTTATTTGTCATTACAACCCTGTCAATTAGGTGTCACAGATATTATTATAATTATATTACAAATGAGGAAATAGACTTTGAAAAAAGTTTTAAGCGTCTTAAGGGCAGCTAAGTGGCTTAGTGGATAAAGAACTGACCTGGAGTCAGAAAGACTAATCTGGTCTCAAATCTGATTTCTTACACTTACTAGCTATGTGACCCTGGGCAAGTCTCTTAATTTTGTTTGCCTCAGTTTTCTCTTCTGTAAAATGACATGGAGAAAGCCATGGCAAACCACTCCAATATCTTTGCCTCAGTTTCCTCATCTGTACAATGGTGTGGAGAAGGCAATAGCAAACCACTCCAGTATCTTTGCCAAGAAAATCCCAAATAGGATGAAGAAGAGTCAGACATTACTGAATACTCAACAACAACAACAACATGTCTTGAACATGGTCCCATAGCTAGAGCTGAGATTTGAACCCAGGCCACTCTGCTCCAAATCCTACACTTTTGCTACTAGGTAAATATGAATATTTCATTGTTGTATTTCAGGTTCAGTATTGATTTTTACTCACTACGGTCTGGAATAAACCAAACTGTATAATAACCTTGGAGTGAAAGAAACTCAAGCTTTTGGCTTCATCAAATGCGAAGCCAAAAAAAAAACAAAAAACCATAGACAATAGTAGCATTTATCATCCTGTTGTCTTTTTTTTTTTAATTGAATTCATACTTTATAATGAGAAACACATAATTATAATCAGGCGACCAAAAGGTAAACTATTGACATGCTTACATGTGCCAAGAAAACATTCAACACAATCTTTAAAAGTCTGACTAACTATATCTTATAAACTCATTTTATTCTACTGAATGGCTTTTGTAGAATCTTCCTTATTCCACGTCTTGGCTTGTGTCACTTAATCTCTCAGTGTAAAAGCAACTCTCTAAGACTTCAGTTGTAAAAATAATAATAATAATTGTGATGATGATGATGATGAGTGCTGATTAGCATTGTTAGAGGGAGCTTCTCACTGGGTACTTAGACCAGTGAAATTACAGGTCTATTAAACCAACAATAGACTCACCACTGAGAAGGCTTGGAAGGATTGAAATTTGTATATATCAAAGATTTAGTCCTCCAGAGAAGAGTGTAAAAATACATACTTGTTAGCTTCAGTTTGCAAGTTCCTTTGTGTCTACTCGCCACATATGGATGCCAGCAGTGTCTTCTTTTTGATATAGAAAGGAAGCTGATCCTCCTCCACTCATCCAATATTCCACCCCCTCCCAGCCTCTCCCCCATGTCAAGGCTTTCATCTAAGTGGCAGAATAAAGCCTAATGTAAAAATATTAAATTTAAAGCTAAACACACCACAAATCCCTAAATTTTTGGAAGTTAATGAGGCCTGTTCACAGGCCTCAACCTATAAGCATCATTCTTCAATGAACAACATACCCTTTGACATATACTCATTCAAGCTACATAAGAGCCAAGAAGAGCTATAGGATGCAGAAAAGTCAAAACACTGAGCAGCCCTATGAATGCTGATCATTTGACAACATTTTATCTGGAATTAATGAGGCATAGTCTTCAGAGTTCCTTCCTGTTAACCCCAGTCAATGCTGGGTTCTTTGTGCTCTGATGCAATACAAGATATGGCATACCCAATAAACATGGAGGCTTAGGGATGAGATCAGAACCTCTACTACAGGGGGAACCCAGTAAAGTTAAGTTACTCTTCAAATATATGTCAAAAATATTTAAAGGGGCAAAGTATTAACAATTTGGGATGAGGAGGTATCATAATAATAGCTCATATTTATAACACACTCTCCAGTATACAAAACACTTTACTCATACCAATTTGGGGAGGAGGAGGAGGAAGGAAAAGGAAGAAGGAAAAGGAGAAAAGAAAAAGGAGAAGAAGAAAAAAGAAGGGGAAGAGGAAGAGGAAAAGAAGGAGGAAGAGGAAGGTAATGATGATGATGAAAAAGAATGAGAACAAGGACCCTCCAGACTTCCAACTCAAGTCTTGACTGCAACTGCCTCCTTCAGCCTCCCCTCCCTTCGGATCAGAGGACTAGAAGGTAGAACACCAAACTCCTCCCAATGCCTTCCTTAATACAGGGCAGAAACTGAACTTTTTGGCTCACTTTACCTCCATCAGCTATCTTCCTGGTTTCATAATTTGATAATACAGCTTAATTTGTTTAGTAAATGTATGTAAAAGTGGAATCTTAAGGCTAATATACCTTGCAAATTCCATTCAATCTCCAAATCCAAACTTTCCCAATGCAGAAATACTTTCCAAACTGATGCTCATTTTCCTTATCTATATCTTCTACCATACTGTAGAATCAGGAGAGTAACCCAGAAATCAATGTCCTATGATAGCTTTCTAGCTTCCCAAAGAAATGGCACCTAAACACAAATTATTCATTCACAATTGACTGAAAGGGCTTCCACAAATAAGCACTGGAGGATGCTGTGAAAGCTTTCAGTGATTTTCATGGTTACATTGACTTGGGTGAACAAAGAAACGGTGTCACCTAAAGGACTCCTTTTCACTGGGGTTACAACTACAGTGTAATCACAGCAACTTCCACACTGAGTTAGGGTGGAACTCAGTCAAAAGGCCACAACCAAGGACCTAGAAGGTCACATGTGGCCTCAAAACCACAGGTTCCCCACCCCTGTCTTAGAGGCAGGGCCTCTTGTTCACAGGGCATTTGATGGCATATTGTCTTAATCTAAAGTCAAGTGTAGATGGGATTTAGACTCATGCCAGCTGCCAAAGGGCTCCTCTCAATCTCTATTTCACCTTCAGAGTGGTACAGAGTTCTATATCTGATGTCACATCCTTCTATCTGCCCTATATCTAAGTACCCTACTCCCAAGCACTCTGCAATATCAGGAAATTAAATCAGCAGCAGCTAGTACAATGGAAAAACCACTGGATTTGGGATCAGAGGACCAGAGTTTGAATCCTGACCCTGAAACATTCTACTCCTGTGACCTTGGAAAAATCATTTTTATTTTCTGGTCCTCAGTTTCCTCAATTTACAAATTAAGGTGTTGGACAAAATGGTGTAATGCTTATGGGATTTGAAGATCTTCCATGCCCTTTGAACATGCTGACAAAGCAGGAAGGGGTGGGGCAAGAGGAAGCTAGAGCCAAGCTAGAGTCAGTGAGGTGACTGGAAGCAGCAGCTGTAGCATGAACTCCTTTTTTTTTTTTGAGCCAATCAGAATTTCTGCTAAGGAATCCTCTGAGGACTGCCCAGGATGGGAAGTGGGGGGTGGGGTGGGGGGGAGGGCGGGCAGGAGCTGCTGGGAGCAAGCTGCCTGGATGTTGAGCAGTTGCCATAAGTGAGGAGAGGAGGATCTTTGCCTGAGGTAGCCTGTTCCGTTTTGAAGGCTTGAGAATGTGGGTGTTTACTACATTAACTATGTGTGCCAACTCCATAACTACAGTGATGACCTTGACTTTCTGGTTTGGGGACTCAGTTTTCTAGTATCTGAATAAATGTTCTAGCCATATCCCCCATGTAGAGAGCCTGTTACATTTTGTGATTAATGACCATATCAGCATATTTATGGTTACTGCATTGTTGACACAAATGGTCTCTAAGTTCCATGTCAATTTAAATTGTATGAATCTACATGACCATATTGGTGGTGATGGTTTTTTTTTTCTTTTTGTTATTTATTGGTGGCAGTTAGAATAGTTAGCTTGTCTTCCATGAGCATGGTAACTTCTTTAAATAAAATACTGTCATAGAACTTTCATAGTTTGCCTAATCTAGTAATGAATGTAGATTAAAATTATATTGTCTTGAAACCTATCCAAGACTCCCCTGATATATCTGATCTGGTAATGGAAGTAGTCTTCTCCAGGATCCTCTTTCAATAATAAAGGTCAAGAAGGTAATGTGAAAACTTGGGATATCCATGAAACTTTTGTTTCTGGACTCCTGGGTGGTCATTTTCCCCAGAAATACCTGCTTCTTGCCCTCTGGAAACTCAAGCCTTCAATTTGTGAGCTAGACATAATATGAGCAAAAACTGAACAAGTGGAGCTCATTATCCCAGAGTTTCTACTGTACCATTGACAAAACAAAGCAGAACATCTCCACTCCAAAGTTAATGCATTTGAGGCTCCAAGGTATTGTTTTCCAGAAGCACTTCAATGGGCAGAGGCCATTAATATTATCAAAAATTTGGGTAGTTGTTTTGAACTAGAATTCTATTCTGTTTGCTGACATACATATTTTACCCCATTCTCTTACCTTTCTTCTATTACCTGTCCCATATTTTTAAATTAAATGTTGTATCATTGGATTGTTAGTTCCTTTCTTGTTTTTCAAAATTTAATTTATCTTCTCTTTAAGATTCCCAATTAATAATTTTTCTCCAAACTTTGAAGTTCATGTCTACTTAACCACTCTTTCATAATAACCTGTACCTTCCCAGACCTGAACCATTTGGGTTATCTATTAATTACTTTGGCAAAAAAAAAAAAAAAGCCTCCTCAGAAAAAAAATATTTTATTCTGAGTGAAGGTCTTAGAAGACAAGAATACTGAAGGCAAATACAAAAATTATGGTTAAAATGAAATATAACTAGAAATGGCCTTCAACTAATCTAACAATATTTTGGTAAGGAAGGCTAATATTTTATATTGAATGTAATATTGCCCTCTACTGTCCCCTTTCCAGTTTAGCAATAAATGTCACTTCAAATGAGAAAATGTAAGGAAGGAAATTCTTTTTTTGTGTGTGATTCTCTACATTTAAGTGCTAGAATGAGTTCTCAACTTTGATGGATTTTACTTAATTCAATGGTGAATGAATGTCCGAAATCTACCAGCTTCTATCAATCTTAACAGGTCACAGAAAAAAGATGTAAGAGAAAATTTAAGAATACTTCTGATAATATTCTATTATGGGTAAACACATTTTGTTGTTGTTCACTTGTTTCAGTCCTGTTTGATTCTGTGTGACCCCATTTGGGGTTTTCTTAGCAAACTGTTGGAGTGGTTTGTCATTTCCTTCCCTAGCTTATTTTACAGATGAGGAAACTGAGGAAAACAGAGGTTAAGCAACTTGTCCAGGGCCACATAACCAGTAAATGTCAGAAGTCAAATTTGAACTCAGGTCTTCCTGACTCTAGGCCACTGCTCCACTTTGCTGGATTAAATTACATATGTTGGTTTTTGGTTTGTTGTTTGTTTTTTTCAGTTAAAGCAATACCAGCTCCAGAGAGTGGTGTTTAATGTCTCATCTTCATTTATTCTCTGAATGCCTACCCAAATACCTGGATACACTGGAATCAAGTTTCTGAGAAATGAATATCATGAAACCAAAGGAAATAATCGAGAGGGCCTCAGATTCTGAGTCTTAGACTCAAGGCCAAGCTTTGATACTTATTAACACTGTGACCTTAGGCTAGTCATTTCACTTTTCTGAATCTGCCTCTCAATCTCCTCATGTTTAAAATGAAGATAATGATTTTTGCAGAACTTACCTCACAGTTCTGAGGAAAGCATTTTGTGAGCAAGTCTGTTGTTTTTATAAAGGATAGAATACTCCAAGACCTCACCATTTTCTGAATCACCCAGATTCACAACTCCACAAGGTCAGGCATATTCCTTGACTCTCCATTCACACTCACCCAACGAACTTGTTGCCCAGTCCTGGAGTTTCTGCCTTCACAACATCTCTTATATTGTGTTCCCTTATCTCCATTCACATTGCCATCCCCTTACCCAACACAAGCTACCTCTCACCTGCATTATTGCAAAAGGCTTCTAATTGATTCCTCTGTATAAAATCTCTGCTCTGTCTGGTTCAGCTTCCATTGAAATGCCAAACTGATTTTCCTCAAGTGGAAATCTGACTATCACCTCAGTAAACCCCAGTGCCTTCCTATTGAAGAGGTTACCCAAAAAGAGAGTTAGGGTTGCCCAAGACCCCAAAATACCAACATGCCGGGTCCTGCTGAGAGAATTCAACTCAAGTCTTCTCAGTCAAAGAAAAGTAGAGTTTATTAATAGTTCACCATATGGGGTAGACTCTTAAGGAGTCAGTTTATGCTAGGTCATTCTATGGCGCTCTCACACCACATGGAGGGAAGATGGGGTCTTATATACAGAAGAATCTAGGGGTGGTCTAGAGGAGGAGTTTGGGGAGGGTCTTCAGAAGGAGTTAATTAGGTCAATGCAAGGGTGGATTGATATGTTAATAGGCTCAAGGATAGGAAGTAGATGAAGAATGGAGGGCTAGGCTAGTAACAGAGGTTTGGGCCCAGCCACAATGAAAAACTTATGGCCTTTGCAAATGCTTCATCAAGTGGGAAGATTTAATCAGACTTCAAGGGGTTTCCCAGAGCCTGAACCTCAAAGATTCAAGGAGAGTTCAAGGGGGGTCCCAGAGTCTGTACCTCAAAGATTCAAGAGGGCTCCCAGACCCTGCACCTCATCACTATTACTTCCAAGATCAAATATAATATCTTCTATTTAGCATTAAAAGCCTTGGGCAACCTGACTCCTTCCTATCTTTCTAATCTTCTTAACATTTTTCTTGCCTCCATGTACTCTAAGTTCTAACTAGGCTTTCTACAGCTATGCCTTTGTACTGGCTTTTTTCCCTGCCTGGAATGCTCTCCCTCCTCACCCCTTCCTCCTGGCTTTCTTGGCTTCTTTCTCAGTTCAAATCCCACCTCCTACAGAAGACCAGTCCCCCCCTTTCCCTCCCAACATTCTATTTCTAGTGTCTTCTTTCTCAATTAACTTCCACTTGCACTGTATAGGTCTTATATACATAGTTATCTGCATATTATATCCCCCACTAGGGGCAGCTAGGTGGCACAGTGGAAAGAATACTAGGTCTGGAGTCAACAAGACTCATCTTCCTGAGTTCAAATCTGACCTCAGACACTTACTAACTTTATGACACTGGGTAAATCACTTAACCTTGTTTGCCTTGGTTCCTCATCTCTAAAATGATCCAGAGAAGGAAATGGAAAACCACTCCAGGATGTCTGACAAGAAAATCCCAAATGGGATCATGAAGACCTGGACATGACCAAAATGACTAAACAATAACAACTATATGCCCCATTAGAACATGAGTTCCTTGAGGATAAGGAATATTTTTTTTTGCCTTTCCTCCTATATTATCAGGACTCAACACAGTACTTGGAACATAGTACATTTTTTATAACCCATGTTGATGCCTCCCTCACTTCTCGTAACTCTCCATGGTACTTATTATCTGGCATACAATTTGGCACTTGATTAAATGGCTGTCCGTATCTAATTTAATGAGTTCATGGTGATGAGACTCATTAAAGGAGTGCATCTTTTGTTTCTCCAATATTCTCCATAGTATGCACTTTAGGTATTTCAATTGTCTCTACCTAAGCTCAATTCCCTCTTTATGCTAATAATTTCCAAATCTATATTTTTTGTTATGTCATTTTTCAGTCATGTCCAATCTTCATGATCCCATTTGATTAGCCATTTCCATCTCCAACTCATTTTACAGATGAGGAAACTGAGTCAGACAGGGTTAAGTGACTTGCCTAGGGTCACACAGCTATTAAGTATCTGAGGCTGGGTTTGAACTCAAGAAGGTAAGTCATGCTGATTCCAGGCCCAACAGCCTATCCACTGGACCATCAAGCTGCCTTCTAGGCCTATTTGTCCAGCCCTAGTTCCTTTCCTGAGCTTCAGCTGCACATCGGTTACTATACGTTGGACATTTCAAACTGGATAAACCACAAGTATGTCCAATTCAATATATCCAAAACTGAATTCATTATCTTTCCCACCAAATCCATCTCTCTTTCAACTTCTCTGTTTCTGTTTAAGGCACCACTATCCTCCCAGGCACCCAAGTCCACAGCCTTAGAGTTATCCTTGATTCCTCTTTCTCCTTCTCCCCATATCCAGATAGATAGGAAATCTTCTCATTTCTACCTCCACAGTAGTTTTTAAATCTGTCCCCTTCTCTCTGTTAGTAAAGCTATCGACCTATTTCAGGCCCTCATCACCTCTTGCCTAGATTATTCTGGTAACTTCCTAGTAATTTTCCCCACCTTAAGTCTATCCCCTCCCTGTTCTACCCTCCACAATATGCTAAAATGCTTTTCCTAAAATAGAAGTCTCCTACTCATTACACTCCAATGGTTCCTCAGTAACTCTAAAATAAAATATAAACCTAATACTACTAGAATAAAACAAAAACTCCCATTGTTTTTAAAACCCTTTCTACCTTAATTTAATCTTATTCCAATGTTACTCTTCTTCCCATACTCTACAATCCAACTGTACTTAACATGCATCTCCAGTCTCTATATCTCCATGCCTTTTCAGTGGCTGTCCCCCATATCCAAAATGCATTTCATCCTCGTATTTGTCTCTTAGAATTTTTTTCTTCCCTTCAGAATTCTTCTCAAAGTTCCTCTTCCATTTGAAACCTTTTCTTAGTCCTCTCCCACCTGCTTATAACCTCTCCTTTGTATACATTTTAAATATATCTATTTATATACATGTGGTCTTCCTGATAAGAATGTAAACTCCTTGATGGGTAGAGACTATTTTATTATTGTCTTTGTATGCCTAAGGCCCCTCACAGTGCCTGGCTGTATTAGTAGAATCCTTGCTAGAGGACTGATTGATAAGCAAAACATGACTTGTTTACTTGATGGTGCAGCAGAGATTACAATTGCTAAACATGCAATTAAGGGAGAAAAGAAAGAACAGTGAAGAGTCATGATTTGCATAGGTACAGGTCACTTGACCTTTCTGGGCCTCAATTTCTTCGTGTATAAAACAGAAGAGTTGGATTAGATGCACTTCAAGACCCCTTCAAATTCTTAATCTATGATCCTACATTGAATATTAAGGCAGGAAGAAACTATTGAAATCATTTATTCCAGTCCCTTTTCCATTTTGCAGATGAGAAAACTGAGGACAAGTCACTTTCCAAGAGCAACAGTTGGATTAGAACTCAACTCCAAGTTCAGCGTACTTTCCATTACAAGGCGTTGCCTTGTTTTTATTTTCTTCAGTACTTGTATAAAGGAAGCAGATAGGATTATTTGTTTGTTTTGGTCAAAGGCTGTGGTGTCAGGGATGTAGATATGCATGGATTTTGTTCAGTACAATTAATATAACAAGCTAATGAGCTAAAGGAGTAAATAAGATTTCTGAAGGTTTTAGCCCATGAGGAATCTAGATCATCAAATTCTAATTATGCTGTAGGTAGTATAGACAATCTTGTACCAGGTATAAGCCAGAAGAATCATCATTCATCCAAATTAACTCTCTACATGACCAAAAAAGCCCATAGAATTTGGGAAATTAGATAATGCTTAAAATTAATATCCCCATTCTCCAAGAAACTCATCGAGTATTAGGGAATGAAGTCTATGCCACTGGTCCCCACTAATGAGCTTCACTTTAGTATAAAGGGTCCCATAATCTACATACACTCCAGGAAGTTATCATTTTTATCTTTTTTTAGGCCTAATAAAATATACAGTATGATTCAGTGTAATAAATAAATAATACACATTCTGTAGACTGAACAATATTGTTCACCTATATTACCGTTTTTACATATAAATATTGGCTATTGTTTGTTTTAATTTTAAAAAATTCATTTAAAAATCACATTACATTCCATAAGAAGCTTTTATTGTGGTTGTTATTATCCTGAATTTTCTTAAGATCATAAAAGCGAGGTCATCTAGTCCAACTGTCACGTTTTACAGATGAGGAAACTGTCCCAGAGAAATTCAATGACTTGCCCAAAGTCACACAACCAACAAGAGAGTCCAGATTTAAATCAAGACCCTCAGATTCCCAACCCAACACTCTACCCCACTGCTACTAGAGAGCATCTCTTCTCCAGTCACGAGTTGCGGCTCCACAGAATCTTGACTTTCTCTGGATTTCTGTTTCCTTACTTGTAAAAGAGAGCCCTGGGTCCAGAGTCAGGAAGTTGTTGCTGTTCAGTCATTTCAGTGGCATCCAACTCTCTGTGACCCCATTTGGGGTTTCTTGGCAAAGATATTGGAGTGGTTTTTATCATTTCCTTTTCCACCTCATTTTACAGATGAGGAAACTGTGGCAAACAGGGTGAAGTGATTTGCCTAGGGTCACACAGTTAGTAAGAATCTGAGGCTGGATTTGAACTCAGGAAAATGTCTTCCTGATTCCAGCCCCAGGGACTCATGCACTATAGTGCCCCCTAGCTGCCTGGAGTCAGGAAGACCTGAATTCAAATCCAGCTTCAGACACTTACTAGCTAAGTGAACCTGGGCAAGTCAATTAACTTCTGTTTTTCTCAGTTTCCTCATTTGTAAAATGGAGGTAGTAAGAACACCTACCTCTCAGGATTATTGTGAGAATTGAATCAAACAATTTTGTAAAGCACATAGCACAGTACCTGACATGTAACAATCATTTAATCAATGCTTATTCTCTTCTTGCCCAGATGATGCTAATGGATCTCTTCCAACTTCTATATTTTATATGATATAAACTACTCAGGAGTAATCAGTTTTATTTCTTTGCATTATATATTTGTTGATATGCTAAGGTATTACTAGATTAGATGAATTTAATCCCTATATAATACTGAAATACCTGAGCAACTTTTCCAATTTAAAGGTTTTAAGAATAATTTTCTATCTAAAACCAAACACATTTGCAGTGCTTCAAAGACTGCATTCATTACAACATAGTGAATCCATTAAAGAAAAATTCCTAGTCGGCACATTTTCCTTCATACATCGACAATGGCAATGGTGAATAATAAATAATGGAAACCAGGCATTGCATCCAATAATAATAGTGATGATCGGGGAATATTTGCTTCATTAACGGTAATCATCCACCCACAAAAATTCGTGGCTCATATTTACTGTTCATCTTTCTTTGCTCTCCACTAGTCAGTATTGCTTTCTTTCCCAGAGTTTGTGGTATAAGAGAATATAGCACTATATAAAGTATGACTCTAGCTTATGACATCTTGTTACTCATACAATGAATCCATCATATCAGTGCCTGTTCATTTAGACTTGGATAAAAGATACACCAAGTTTTATAAAACTAAATCCTTCAAGGCTAAAATCAAGTCCCACCTGTTTCATGAAGCCTTCTCCAATGACCCCAGCACCTTGAATTCTCTCTCCTCTTGCATTCTATGGCATTTGGTGTCTGTACTATCCCATTCAATAATTTAGCATATTTTTTCATAATGTTTCCATTTGTGTAAGTTTTGTCTATCCGATGATCCTATATAAGGATTTTTAAGATGGGGCCATCTTGGATTTAAGTTGTGTATTCCCCATAACTTCTGGCATGCAGCTAGCCCTTAATAAATCCTTTTATTGACTTGCTTTACTAGTAACACTATTCCACTTTCAATGAAAACAATAAAATTCAGTCCACTTTCTCCTGGAACTATTTTATTTACCATCTTGACTTTAAAACAGAACTCACCCTATTGATTTGAATAAAGTCACTCAGACTGCGAACAATAAAATTAGAAAAACATGAGAATGAAATGAGAAATAATGATGAAGGAATTGGGGAAGCAGGAATATTCTGGAAAGGGAGAGATACATTGGGGTGATGTGGTGAGATAGAACTTATAGAGGTAAACACATGGAAATTCTATGAAAGTTATCAGGTTCTGGCTAGATATACATCTGCACTGGTCAACTAATACACATTTTGCTGGCTGAAGTCCTGAAATATAAGTAAAAAATTAGTGTGGGGAAGGGTGAGTAATAGGGTAATGACAACATTACAATGATTTTACTGAGAGATAGTTTCTTTAGACATGCTGATCTCAGTTCAGGTATTGACCCAGAATGTGGTTGAGAGTTGGTTAAAAAAAGGGGGGGGGGAGGTTATCCTAAATTATTTTCTGGGGAAATAGCAAAGTTCAGTAGGAAAAACCTTGGCATTGAGATCAGAGGACCTGGGTTCAAATCCCACTGTTGATCCTGAGTGTATTCATGTAAGTCACTTAAACTTTTGTGAGCCTCAGTTTCTTCATCTGTAAAATGTGAGAACTGGAATAAATAGATGACCTCCGAGCCCCCTTCCACCTCCAAATCTGCAATCTTGTGAGTTTGGCATTGGGTAGGGATGGTTGCATTGTAATGAGCTCTCTGCTGATGTTTATGAATTGGAAGGAAGTATGCAGTCCATTCAGTAGAGCTATAACTAGAGAAGGGTATAGATCCCTTTGCCTCGGGATGTTTACGTGGGGAGTAATATGTTCTCCTCTTCCAAAGGTGATATGCTACTTCTTGGTGACTGTTTTGCCCAAACCTTATTCCCTCCCTAGTCCTTTGAAAGTGTATGGTGTAGCTCCCCTTAAGTATGCCTCTTGTTACCATAATGGCCCTCTTTTAGCATCTCCCTTCTCCTCCAATCCTCCACTTCCTGGAGCAACTGCATTTTCAGTCACAGTTATCCTCCCCACTACCTGGCCCCAGCAATTAAATTTGCTGCACAGTCAGTTATGGTTGTTTTTGGTTCTACCATTCAAATAACCCTCAGCTTTGAAGTGGGATAGAGGGAAAAGACTCAGTGTCTTTCTCCATATCTCATTAATTTAGGGATGGGAGAAGACAATTCCTAATATTCTTACAAAAAGAAAAGGTTTGAGATTCTTTTCAGTCTTTTTCTTTCTATGGAACTAATTAAAGAACATTCACCAAGGCACCAAAGGGAATCAAAGAATTCTGTGGTGATATAAATAGTAACCAAGACTTTGGAATTACAACTTACTTCTTACTTGATACTGTAAGCATGCAGCAATTCACCTAGGATACTTCAGGATAAACAATAGCTTATTCTAGTTCCATGAAGAGTTAGTTTCCAAAAACAGCATCCAAAGCCACTGACCAGAATAATTTCTTAATTTCGAGCCCTTCCTAGTTTCCTAGTTATGTGACTGAGAACAAGCTACTTCATTATTCTGAGTTCCCAGTTTCTTCATTTGGATATAACAGGGAGGAAAACATCTAATCTTATCTGAAAACTATAGAACTGATAAATAGAAGTATGTATAGAATACACACACACACACACACACACACACACATGCACACACACACAAACACAAACACACAAATATTTGTGTCTAATGGTAGACATCTCTATGGCAGGGAGAGGAGAAAAAAAGAAAGAAAAGGAACTTACATGATAACTTTATTACATATTTAAAAGGAATATCAGTTGTACAAAATAAATTTGTAGTTTCGTGTATAATCATCTTTTTTTATTATACTATGTCATGAAAATGCTTGTTTTATTTCCTAAATTAAAAATAAAATAAATTTTTAGAATTAAAAAAAAATACCACACATTTGTATCTCATGATCAACTCTGTCCACAAAGTCAAAAAGCTAAGGAGAGTTTGAGCAGTAGGTGTTTGAGCAATACCACAGACCACTCTTAGCCACTAGAAACTTGAACTGAAGATTCAAGTTAAGAGATGGGAAGATCAGGAAGTAAAAGTGACATGATTGGACAGTCAAAGAGAGATGTCCTGTGTTAATGGTCTCAACATCAGAAAGGAGTACAAGGGAAGAATGGAAAGCAGGGTCTCTTGACTATGTCTAGTCACTCCACTCCCACTGCTCTACAATGAGCAAGCAATAGTGGGAGGGTCCTGACAGAGAGAGGGTATCAAATAGTAAGGCACTGGCTTTCAGTCATTCCAGATCCCCAATTTTCCATCTTGTGCTCTAACAGATCCTGAGTGTCAAGCTCTTGAGTTTTCATCTAAGGTTTGGAAATTTCTCTATTGGAAATGTGAGCTAGACATCACGTAGATGCTGTGCTGTATTGTACATATTCCTTTGCCTATTCATAGAATATTGTATAAAGAAAACAAACATGTTTTGACCATTCCTAATGGGACCAAATCTGTTATTCCAAGGTCACTTGATTAGGGCTCACTACAACATAGTAAGTAAAGAAAGAGATGGAGCTTGTCAGAGGAGGAGACTTAGGAGTTAATTCTGATTGGGAAAGTTTACATCAATCGTCATTCCCTAGGGGATCAGTTGGTAGAAAATTCCAGAATTGAAACTTGGAGAAAACAGCTTATTCGATCTATGAGAACCATAGAGAGCGTGGCCCTTCTCCAATACTTCTTGCCATCGGGTAATGTGTCATTATCATTATAGTGAGCTTGGTACTTGCAACAACTTCCCAGCCTTCCCAGCCCAGTCCATCCATGCCATTCAATGGTTCAGTGGAAAGTGGGAATGGTATGCACACCATCTACCTCACAATGTTCTTGTGAGGAAATTTTTCTGTGAAACATGTACTGTTTGAATGGGAGCTATTTTCTTTTTGTTTGTTTATCTTTTTTTCTTCTTTTTTCTTCCATTCTCTCTTTTTCCTTTCTTTCTTCTCCCATTCTTTCCTTCCTTCCTTCCTTCTTTCCTCCCTCCCTTCCTCTCTCCCTTCTTTCATTCCTTCCTTCCTTTCATCCTTCTTTCCTTCATTCCTTTCTCCCATTCTTTCCTTCCTTCCTTCCTTCTTTCCTCCCTCCCTTCCTCTCTCCCTTCTTTCATTCCTTCCTTCCTTTCATCCTTCTTTC
>CM053580.1:368674930-368689966 GCA_028627135.1 Pseudochirops cupreus
TCTCTCTCTCTCTCTCCCCCTTTTTGTATTTTGTACTGAGTCTTGAATTTCATATTTATAGAAAACTCCACATGCATTTTCTGCAATTGAAAGTCTTAGAGAATTACCCAGGAAACTAAGAAGTTAAGTAACCTGAATAAGGTCATGCAGCCAGTATGGCTCAGAGACAGGACTTGAACCCACATCTCCCTGACCCTAAAGTCAGCTTTCTACAATGCTGTGCTCCTTCTTCAGTTGTTGTTGTTGTATTATTTATTATCAACATCTTCATTATCATTCTAGATACTGAATATGAAAAGGACCAGAAGGTCATTTTTGTCTTCCTTAGTATATTCCAGTATAATGGAATTTAGAGTTAGACAAGACCATAGAAATCATGTGATCCAACTCCTTCACATATCACAAATCAAGAAACTGAAGTCTAGAAAGGGAAAGCCACATGCCCAGAGTCCCACAGAGAGCAAAAAGAAGAATCAGACTTAAAAGCCAGGTCTTCTGATTCTAGATCTGGGACTTTTTACACTGCCTTCTGATTTACCTAAATTACTATTATTTGTCATGTCAGTTCAATTAAAATTCTTAGTTAGTAAAAAGTAGGATATTGGCAAAAAGTCCTGGCATTACATGTCACATGTCCAATATGTCCAAATTCAACGTCTCATTGGTGAGAACAGGTATCCTGTGGTGTCATTCAGAAGGAGAAGGCGTAGGCAATGGAAATGGAGATGGAGATGGAAATTAAGATGAAAGACAAAAAGGAGAAAGATGAAAAATAGATGGAGGAATATGTATCCTTAGCATTTAACACAGTGTTTAGCACATTCTGGTATATGTATACACACATACATATACATATACATACATATATACATATATAGATACATATATGTGTATATATGGATACACATATATGTGTATTTATATATTTAACTCAAATTATTAATATTTACTACACATGGTGGCTGTCACATTCATTCTAATAAAATACATATATTGAATGCATACTTTGTTTGCTGGAAGATTGTTAGCCCTGTAGCAAACGGACTGCAGTAGATAGACATTAGGTAGAAAGATTGCCAAGAAGGTAATTACCCTAGTCTAGGTATAAGGTGATGGGTATACAGATTTTAGATGGTGGCCATGGAAATGGATGAGAAGGGTAGAATCTAAGAAGTGTTGTGGAGGAATGAACAAGACTTTCTGGTGGGAGAACAACCTACTAAGGTCTTCCAATGATGACCAAGAATATTTTGAATAATAGTCAACAACATAGATGGTAGTCAGCAATAGTATATGGTTGTTCATAGGCTATGATAATTATGCACAGCCATAGACCTCTATCTGAGAAACTGGGAGGAAAAGTTAGATGAAAAGTAGCAGGGCTTAGAGCAAGGGTTGGGTGGAAGGCAGAAAATTATGAGCCTTTGACATGCTGAAATTGACATGATCTTAGTACATTCAAATGAAGAGTCTGTAGATAACTGGAAATATAATAATGGATTATATGAGCCATGTCAGGAGATTTGGCATCCTGGGTCTACAGTCAATAGTTTAAAGTTATAAATGTGGATGAATTCATTGAGGAAGTGAAGTCTATAGAATTGAAAGAGGAAATGGATAGGTGGGTAATGAGTTTTGTTATGTTTGATTTTTGTGACCTAAAACACTGGAATCAATGTCTCAATTTTCCACTGCTTTTTGTAGTCAATGATGCAACTCAAATAATAAAAAACAAAGATAGGAAGGTTTGGAATAAAGAGATGAGGGAGAGTTCATAAACTAATGAGCAACAGTTTTTCCCAGTCATTTGAGGAAGGTAAAGAAGGACCTCAAAAAAAAGCAGGTCATTCTATTTTTCACAGCTTTAATAGAAAATTTTTCACAAAAATATATGTCCCTATAACTTCAATCAGTAGATTCAAGTCTTGTTCTATGAAAGCAGAGAGCTTAATTCTGATTCTGTCACCAGTTCTCCAAATATTTCAAGACAATTATTATTTATTCCCCTAAATCTTATTTTTTCAAGGCCAACTATCCTGAGTTACTTCAAAGATTTTTTTTTTTAGTTTTTTGTTTGTGCTTTTTTTTGGGGGGGAGGGGCAGTCAGGGTTAAGTGACTTGCCCAAGATCACACAGCTAGTTTTATGTTTTAGTGTCTGATGCTGGATTTGAACTCAGGTCCCCCTGACTCCAGGGCCGGTGTTCTATTCACTATGCCACCTATCCCCCTATATTTCAAAGATTTTTTATAACATTGTTTCCATATCTGTCATTATATACCAGTCATTTCCTCTAGATGCACTCCAACTTAGGATTTTCTATTTTGAATATTGGTGTGCAGAATTATCTTTGTGACTTTATCCAACTTACTTAGCTTCTCTGGACCTCAGTTTCCTTATTTGTAAAATTAGTAAATTGCATTAGTTCTAAATTTTATAACTGGCAGATAGGAATAAGGAGTGGACATGTAATTTCAAAGGTATAGGACAGGGGTGAGGAACCTGCGGCCTCAAGGTCACATCTGACCTTCTAAGGTACTTGGGTTTGACCTTTTGAATGAGTCCAAATTTTACAGAAGAAATCCTTTTATTAAGGGGATTTGTTCTGTGAAGTTTGGACTTAGTCAAAGGGCTACACTTGAGGACCTAGAGGGCCATGTGGCTTTGAGGCTGCAGGTTCCCAACCACTGACATAGGAGATTCTCAGGATAGGGAACTCTTACTATCAATGCAGATCAGCAGACTTTTAGTCTTAGTTTAGAGACTTAAGTCTCACTCCATGAGAACACAGAATGACTTGCTCATTCACATAGCCTGTATATATTAGAAGAGGACTTGAACCCAAGTCACCCTAGCTTTGAGGCCAGATCTCTATCTATTAAACAATGCTGTTTCTCAAGATCCCATGAACCAAGCACAATTCTCCAGTTTTGGCCTGATTCAAGAAGAATGAGACTATTATCTCCCTTGTTCTGCATGCTAAAATTACAATGAGTAGGATATCTCATGTTGATTTTGCAGTCAACTAAAATTTTGATTCTTTCATATCAGCTTCTGTTAAACTAGGCCTCTCTCAACCTATAGCATTTCCGTTGATTTTTAATAACTTAAGTACTGAATTTCATATTCATTCCTATTAAATGTCGTCTTGCTCATTTGGGCCCACTTTTTTAGCCTGTCAAATTCTTTTTTTTTAATTTGATTGTGTCATACTTACTTAAGCTGCATAATCACATAACCAAGCCATATAACCCTCTTTGCCTCTGTTTCCTCATTTGTAAAATGAGCCAGAGAGGAAAATGGCAAACCACTCCATTATCCTTGCCAAGAAAACCCCAAATGGGGTCACAAAGAGTTGCACAGAGCTAATAGACTAAAATATATGTCATCCAATGTATTAGATATGTCTTCTGATTATATTCAAGATAAAAATATACAATTGAAGGCCTCATTCCTTCTTGATGTTGATCCTGATCCATTGTTAATTGCTCTGATTTTATGTTTTTGTCCACATTCTCCACCTTATATATAAACCTATCCTGAGACTGCTAAATAAATTCCTTAATTTCAGATTCTTTATGGTTATAGTATTCCTATAATCTACCAGTAACTGTATTGAAAATTAATAATATAGAGCCAGTTGATAATAGGACTTGAAACTCTAGGCTAAGGAGCCAATTTGCATTTTATTTAATGGGCAGTAGACAGGCATTTTTCCTTTTTTCATGGGAGAAGTGCTACAAAAACATATATGTTTTTTTAAAATAGGCTGATCTCATAAGAGATAACTAATAGAGTGGCCACATGCTCTACTGTTATCTCAATAAGGTTAACATAACTTGATCAAGGCTTTGGCATTTTGAATAAACCTTCTGTGGTGAGGATACGGATTGGACAGGTATGGATGAGTTGTGATCTGCATCATTGAATGGAATATCACGTGGGTTTAGTTATCATCTTTTTCTGATGACACCCATATCTATACATCTAGCTCTAGTCTCTCTCCTTCTCCAAGGCCTGCATCAGCAGCTGCCCTTTGGACATTTCAAACTGCATTTCAAACTCAATATCTCCAAAGCAAAACTCATTATCTTTCTTTCAAACACACTTCTCTTTCTGATTTTCCTATTTCTGTTGAGTGCATCACCATTCTTCCAGACACTCAGGTTCCCAATATTGTATTTATATCCATTTCCCCATCCTTCCTCATCCTCCATAGCCAATCAATTGTCATCTCATTATTTCACAACATTTCTTATGTCTATCTCCCTCTCTCCACTCACCTAACAGCAAACCTAGTCCGATTCCTTCTCACTTCTCAGTTGGATTATTGCATTAGTCTTTTAACTGATCTTCCCAACTTCATTATCTCTCCTCTACTATCCACTGTATGAATAGCTGTCAAATTGATATTCCTTAAGCTCCATTTCACTCTCTAAATCCAAAAAACTCCAGTGGTTTCTTATTACTTATAGAATAAAATGCACTCTTCCATGTGGCATTTAGCATTCACAATCTGCTTCCAGCCTACCTTTCCATACTGATTTGAAAAGACTCACCCTCTACATTCCATTCAATCTCCCCTACCTGTTGTTCCTCACAAAGGACATTCCATCTGCCATCTCTGGGCCTTTGTACAGGCTGCCTCTCATGTCTGGAATTCACAGCATTCTCATTCTCTCCTTTTAGAATCCCAAACTTCTTCAAAGCTCGGCTCAAACACAACCTTCCACTCAAGGCTCATCCTGATCTAACAAAATGCTAGTACCACAATAATCCAAATGGCTATTTTTTTTTTTGCTTCGTATATTTAGTATTTACTTAAATGTACATATTTATCTCAAGATAGAATATAATCTCCTTGAGGGCAATGACTAGGCTAATATAGTATGGATTATGTTGATTTTTCTTTCCTATTTATTTTTGTAATACTTTGTCTAAGATACCTTTTTTTTTGTTTGTTTTTAGGCCAACCTTAAGCCATGGGTCAGCATTCTATTAAACCTACAAGCACTCAAAAAATGTTTGATTTTTTTAAAGAATTCATTGTCCTTGGTTTCTTTTTCTTTTTTTCATTTTTGTGATTAGTGTAGCAGCAGTGAGTCTCCAAAGAAGACCCTTAAAATTGCAGGTTTTAAAATGTCACCAAAATATATATATTTAGGAGATAAAAGAGGGGTGGGGATGACCTTAGGGTTACAGACAACATTTAAGTTCATTTAAATCAATGGCTCCTGTTTATTTTACTTACGAGACTATGGGCTAGATCAGATTTCAACACATCACACACCTGCACCTTCTAGGTTTGTTTACTTTCCACTCTATGACCGCATTCGATAAACAATAGCCCAAGTGAATAATAACACATTTGGAAGCGAGGGAAGAACAGAGATGGGAAATGTACCATTTATTTTAATGACTACAAAATTCTACTATGTAGTTCTGAACTGTTATACTTTTCAGGTGCTATGCATACAATTGACATTGCACTGTAAGTCAAATAGAATGTTTTAGAAAACATCTCCTTTTCTAACTCTTCATAGGAAACCACTGTAATATCACAAAGGCAAGGAAACTCTCATTTTAAAGCTGTATTTATAGGTGATTGACATGCACGCTATTTTTTTCCCTTTCCCGGCTCTAGATTTTTTAATGGCATTTTTTTTCCATATTTGTTTTGGAGATTGAGTCTTTGGTGTTCATTTTATCTTCCAGAGATCACATCCATGCAATGTCCCATCCTGTTCATACCAGCATGCACTTGTGCAGATGTGAAGTATTCACTCTTCCCTTTTATACTCACTGTTACTCCCATGGTTTCCTTGATGGAAATCTGAACTCAAAAGATGGTTGAGCAATCACCTGGTGATTTTCATCAGTGTGGACCATGTCTAGATATTTCAAGTCTGTGTCAATAAGCTAAAGAGCACTGATTTTTGTTTTCTAACTTTGAGACTACTCAAATCTGATTTTCAATTCAATTCAACAGATAAATTCTGCATATGCTATGTGCAAGGCATCTAGATACAAAAACCAAAACAGTCCTGGCCTTGATGTTTATGTTCTCTGTAGGAATATAGTATGTAAACAAGTAAATAAACACAAAAGGCACATAAAATCCTTTAAAGAGAGAGAGTGTGAGTAACTGGAGGAATCAGGGGAGGTCTCATGGATGAGATGGCATCTGAGAGGTGTTTTGAAGGAAGCTAGAGATTCCATGAGTCAGACTGAAGGACAAGGACATTACAGACCATTTACACAGACACAGTGGCCTGAGATGGAATGTCAGTATGGACAACGACTGACAGGCCATTTTGACTGGGATGGATACTGAGAAAAGGAACCATACTGTGATGATTAATTTAGTGGTAGAGATAAAAGCGAACAAGAACAGTCACAAAAAAAAAAATCTGTTTTCAGATTAGATGCCCAGGATGTCTGACAGGGATTGAAGCACCAGTAAAGCAATGTGATTATCTCGACTCTTGTATAAGTGCCACGTTGTTCATTTAGGTCATTACTAGAAATCCAGATTAGATTTGCTCCATGGGTGACTTGGTAGAAAAATGGATAGCGTGTGGGGGTTAGAATCAAGAGAATCTGAATTCAGATGTAGCCCTTACTAGCCATGACTCTGGGCAAGTCACTTAACCTCTGCCTCAGTTTCCTCAACTGTAAAATGGGGATAACAATAGTACCTACTACCCAGGGTTGTTGTGGTGGTCTAATGAGATAAAATTTACAAAGAACTTAGCATAGTGTCTGACACACAGTAGGCATTTAATAAATACTTGTTTTCTTCCTTCCTTCCCTGACTCAAAAAGAAATGAGGAAGATTGGATTAAAAGACCTTTTCAAATTTATACTTTTTTGACATCCACAATGTCCAAAGGTCCCTGGGGGTGGGAGGAGGAGGGAGATGAGAGAGAGAGAAAGAGAGAGAGAAAGAGAGAGAGAGAGAGAGAGAGAGAGAGAGAATGGGGTCGAAAAAGATCTAGGTTGTATAATGGGTCTTATTTAAGGTAAGATCTCTTGAAAAGAGAAATGGCCATAGGTAGGCCCCAGGTAGTATATTTCTAATACTCCAGGTAAATGTTAATGACTAAACAGTCATTGGTTAGCACATATTAAATGACTAACCAGACTATTCCAAGAATTCAACAAAGAGATTAAAAGAAGAACTCACAGAAGAGTTTTAATTTGGCATCAAAATCCATATCTGTATTCTATAATAGAAGAGAATTAACTAATTGTTTTACATCTTACAATTTATAGCAGGCAATCCAACAAGAGAAAGAGGCTCAAAGCTATAAGAAGTTGATTTTAAAGGGTTCCTCCAGCCTTAGTCCACTGGTCTGACTGGATTTGTGACAAGAGGACAGGGGATGACATAGTAGTATGGGGGTAGGGAGAGGTTATAATAACACTCACTTAAAGGTATGCTAGGCTTTCTCTACAGCAAGATCTTATGCTTATCAACAAACTTCAGATACAGGGACCATTCATCTATCATGTAAATGTTATTTCCTTTGAAGCACATGTGGATGCAACACAATCCAATAGTCTTTATTAGGGGAAAGAAAGAGTGACTACAAAAACAGGAAAGCAGGTTAATGCTGCATCATGAATCAAATCAGAGGCGGAAAAACACAGTGTAAAGGTTGCATTAGATTGTTGCAAATGTCACTTCACCATGGTTTGGGACAGCAAGATTAATAAGCTTCTACTGGCTTCTCTCGCTCCCTGTGGACAAACTCTACAGTCCAGGGAGAATTTTTTTTAAAGATTTTTAAAAAGGATGCTTGACCACCATTACTTCACTTCAACTGAAACTCATGTCGGCCTTTACTCAGGCATGCCCTTCTGGAGTAGAAATGCCACTTTTAATCCTGACATGAGAATCTTGTCACCAGTTTTGAAAACTTTAAAGCACTATCACCATATGAGTTGATATTATTACCAATCAACCAATGGGTGTCTAAAATCTTTTGCATGTTAGATGCTGGGCATATAAATATAGAAATTTTAAACGGTTCACCTTCAAAGGGTTTACTTTCTCTAACTTCTACTTATCATTGATGGTATTGCTACTGTTTGTTAGCAGAAAGATTCCAGAAGTTTGCAAAGAAATATGGAACTGAGAAAAAGAACCTGTTTTATAAGAGACACTAGAGAGGCTTGGCAAATCTTTTCAAATTCAAAAGATAACAGCAAAGGTAGAAGACCACTCATTTGAATCTTGACTCTGTTTCAGCTTAGAACTCCTGAGCTTAAAAGATAGCCCAGCCTAAGTCTCCCTAGTACCAAGAATTACAAGTAGTAAGGGTGGAAATGAGGGAAGTTGATGCATAGTGATATAGGCAAAAAGGAGAAGAAGAAGAAGAAGAAGAAGAAGAAGAAGAAGAAGAAGAAGAAGAAGAAGAAGAAGAAGAAGAAGAAGAAGAAGAAGATCAATGAAATATAAAAACATAAAAAGATTAGAATATAAAGAAGTTAAGAAGGAGACAGAAAAATTGAACAGGGGGAAGGTGAAGAATAGATTGCTTAAAGTGTGGCCAATTGTCCCAAGTTAGAAATGAACCAGGTCAAAGCTTCCATGCTGATCATCAGGGAAGGAGGGAAGGAAGGAAGGAAGGAAAGAAGGAAGGAAGGAAGGAAGGAAGGAAGGAAGGAAGGAAGGAAGGAAAGAAGGAAGGAAGGAAGGAAAGAAGGAAGGAAGAAAAGAAGAAAGGAAGAAAAGAAGTAAGAAAGAGAGAAATATGGGAGGAAAAAAGAGAGGAAGGAAGAAAGGTATATCTGAGAAAAATACATTTTCTATGTCTGAAAATGTATGTCTACATTTTACACCTTTAGTCCATCCCTCCTAGCCAAGATGAGGGAAACATACTTCATCTCTGTTCTTCTGGAGTCATGAATGATCATGGAATGATCATGGAATCAGAGTTCTGAAGCCTTTAAAACGTGTTTTCCTTTACATTATTGAAGTCATTATCTAAAATCTGTTATGATGGTTCTGCTTACTTCATCATAGATCAGTCCATGCAATTTGTCCATGGTTTCTCTGAATATTGTAATATTTGTCCTTTCTGATGCACACCATTGTAATCCTCAGGGGACTTGCATTCATAAGTTAATTATAGCATGTTAGAGCAAGAAGGCATCTCAGAAGCATCTATTCCAACTCCCTTTTTTATATAAGAGGAAAGGAAGGCCCACAACATAAAATGACTTGCTCACAGATAACACAGTTGAGGGATGCTTTGTAAATCTTTATATTTCCAGCACTCAGCACATTCCTAGCACATAGTAAGCAATTAATAAATGCTTGTTGACTGACTAATCATTGATGTTTCTTTTAAAAGGATTTGTAAGAAATGCTTGAGGATTCATGAAAAAAAATTGTTTTCTTATGTACTTTCAACATACTTTCTATCCTTCTCTAATCTATTCAGGTAGACTGCACCAAATACAGAAATGTGCTGATAGGTGAAAGCAGGAACTCACCTGAACTCACCCATGAATTCCTTCCATTACCTCTAAAAAAGTAAATCTGAATGGATTGTATGGTGGCAGAATGCATTGGGAGACAGAGTATGGCAGATTTCTAGCCCAGAAAAAATCAGAAAATTCACTGGTAGGATTTGTTGAGCCAGGAAGGGGCAGTGCAAAGGGCAGTGTGTGGGCTGCACCAGCACAGAGACCATAGTAGAGCCAGGGCTAGCCCAGGCAAACTGATTCACCCATAGCAGGGGTGATTCCCAAACCTCTCACTGCAGGGCAGGGTCTGTTGGAGCTGAGTAAGAGACAAGAGCAGGGCCTGAAGCAGCAGCAGCAGCAGCAGCTATTCCTGCGGCTGTCAGGCCACAGTCTAGTTGTTTAAAAATCACCTACCTGAACTTCAGGGAACCAAGATGGTAGAGTAAACCATGGCCACTCTCATCCCCCACTTTGATCCTAAAAAATCCATAGAATGTTGCCCCAGTGTAAAATCCTGAAATAGTGGAACCAGTAGCAGGCTTGGGAGACTTGGAGGAAGGGTGTGGCTGTGGCTGTGGCTGTGCTGAAGCTAAAGTGCAGGATGAAAGGTGTCCCAACAAGCCCCATCTCAGCCAACCAACAGGAGATCCTGAACCCCAGAGCTGTGGAGCCAGGAAGTGTTAACACCAGAAACCCAGGTGTGTCTTCACACAACCAGGGGAATCAGCAGACACCAACATGGCCCCATCTGCCAGTAGCTAAGCCTGCCTGAGCTCTAGCCCAGGGCTCAGAATCCTGAAGCAGCCAGACTCCTCCCTCACACTCATGCTGTGAGCTTCAGTGTAACTCTGGGGAAACATAGAAAGTCCTGTCCCCCAGCCTTGGTCTCAGCACTCACCAGCCAGAACTAGAGGCTACAGCACATAAAGCCTATATCCAGACCCCTAGCCCCCAGCATAAGACACATAAGTCAGAGTCCTCTGTATCCCAGAAGCAGAAATCCACTTTAAAAGTCAGAAAACAGGCAATACAATGGGAGAAAAAAAGCAAATTGGAAAAACAAAGACTATATAATCCTATTATAGTGAACGGGAAGAACTAAATTCAGAAGAGGACAGAATCGACCTTTTACCCACATCTGAAAGCCCAAAAAGGAATATAAATTAAAGCCCAAAAAGTATTCTTAGAAGAGCTGAGGAAGGATTTTTAAAACCAAATTAGAAAGGTAGAAGACAAATTGACCAATTATTTTAAAAATACAATTGGCAAAATGAAAAAAAAATTCACTGAAGAAAACAAGTCCTTAAAAAGTAAAATTTGCCAAATGGGAAAGGTGTGCTAACTGGAGAAAATAACTCCTTAAAAGTAAAAAATGGACAAATGGAAAAGAAGGTTCAAAAACTAACTGAGGAAAACAATACGCTAAAAATTAGAATTAGACAAATTGAAGCTAATGACTATGAGATATCAAGAATGAGTCAAACAAAATCTAAAGAATAAAAAAATAGAAGAAAATGTAAAATATCTCATTGGAAAAACAGCTGACCTGAAAAATAGATCAAGGAGAGATAATCTAAGAATTATTGGTCTGCTGGAAAGCCATGATAAAGAAAAGAGCCTGTATGACATCTTCCAAAAAATCATCAAGGAAAACTGCCCTGAGGTCCTAGAACTAGAGGGTAAAATAGTTATTGAATCAATCCACCAAACAGCTCCTGAAAGAGATCCCAAATTGACAACTCCAAGGAGTATTGTAGCCAAATTCCATAATTATCACATCAAGGAGAACACACTGCAAGCAACCAGAAAGAAACATTTCAAATACCACAGAACTTCAGTCAGGATCACATAGGATGTAGCAGCTTCTACATTAAAAGATCAGAGGGATTGGAATATGATATATTGTGAGGCAAAGAAGCTTGGACTACAACCAAGGGTCACCTACCTAGCAAAATTCAGCATAATCTTTCAGGCAAGGAGATGGTCATTCAATGAAAGAAGGGACTTCCAGACCTTCCTGATGAAAAGACCAGAGCTCAATGGAAAATTTGATCTCCAAATACAAGACTCAAGAAAGACATAAAAAGGTAAATGGGGAAAACACTCACACACACACACACACACACACACACACACACCTTGTTATTTAATGAGAGCAAACTGTTTGCATTCTTATTAGGAGGATGATACCTGCTAATATTGAGAATTGTAAAATTATCATGTCATTTAAAAGGGATATGGATAGAGAGAGGGTGTGGGTATAAATTAAGAAATATGATGATAAAAAAACCTTATTAAGGGGTGCAAAGGGATTTTAATGGGAGAAGAGGAAAGGAGGAGGCATAAGAGATTAAATTATGCCACATGAAGAGGCATAAAAACATATTATAGTAGAGGAAAAGAAGAAGGGAGATGAACAATGAGGGCTTTACTCTCATTGGTTTTGGTTTAAGGAGGGAATAAGATACTCCATTAAATATAGGAATCTAATGTGAAGAGACACAAAAATGTATTATAGTAGAAGGAAAGAAGGGAAAGAGAATTGTTTGAGATTTGCTCTCATCAGGTTTGGTTCAAGGAGGGAATAACATATTTTAGTAAGTATAAAAATCTAATGTACCTTACAAGCAGTAGGAGGAGAAAGGAGAAAGAAAAAAAGGGGGGGGGGTTAGAAATGAAGAAAGAAGTAGTAAGGGGAAAGACTAAGAAAATATTGGTTTATAGGGAGGGAATATTGAGGGAGGCAGTAGTCAAAAGGAAAACTCTTAAAAAGGGGAAGGGAGAAAGGAGAAATAAAAGCATAAACAAGAGAGGGAATAAGGTGGAGAAAAAGACACAGATAGTAATCATAACTATGAATGTGAGTGGGATGAACTCTTCCATAAATGGAGGTGGAGTGCAGAATGAGTTAAAAACTGTAATTCTACAATATGCTGTTTACAAAAAATACATTTGAAATAGGGAGATACACATAGCATAAAGGTAAAAGGCTGGAGTAGAATATATTGTGTTTCAGCTAAAGTGAAAAAAAAAAGCAAGAGTAACAATCCTAATTTCAGGCAAAGCAAAAGCAAAAATAGATTGAATTAAAAGAAATAAGGAAGGAAACTATATCCTGCTGAAAGGTACCATTGATAATGAAGCAACATAATTACCAAACATATATGCACCAAGTGGTATAACATCCATATTCTTAGAGGAGAAGTTAAGAGAGTTAGAGGAAGAAATAGATAGCAAAACTATGCTAGTTTTGCTAGTGGGGGACTTCAACCTTCCCCTCTCTGAACTTGATAAATCTAACTTCAAAAGAAATAAGAAAAAAGTTAAGGAGGTGAATAGAATTTTAGAGAAGGTAGATAATGACAGACCTTTGGAGAAAATTAAATGGGGATAAAAAGGAATATACCTTCCTCTCAGTGGTACATGGCACATACACAAAAATTGACCATGTACTTGGGCATAAAAACTACACAATCCACTGCAGAAAGGCAAATATATTAAATGCATCTTTTTTTAGAACACAATGCAATAAAAATTATATCTAATAAAGGGCCATGGAAAAATAGACTAACAACTAATTGGAAATTAAATAATCTAATCTTAAAGAATGAGTGAGTCAAACAACAAATCATAGAAACAATCAGTAACTACATTCAAGAGAATGACAATATTGAGACAACATATCAAAATTTATGGGATGCAGTGAAAGTAGTTCTTAAAGGATGTTTTCTATCTCTGAATGGTTACATGAATAAAACAGAGAAAAGGGAGATTAATGAATTGGGCATGCAATTGAAAAAGTTAAAAAAATAACAATTGAAAATCCCCAATTAAATACTAAATTAGAAATACTGAAAACCAAAGGAGAGATTAGTAAAACTGAAATTGAGAAAACTATTGAACTAATAAATAAAGGTAAGAGCTGATTTTATGAAAAAACACAATAAAATCAATAAATCTTTAGTCAATTTGATTTTTAAAAAGGAAGAAAAAAACCAAATTACCAGTATCAAAAATGAAAAAAGGGGAAACTTAGTTCCATTGAAGAGGAATTTAAAACAATAATTAGGAATTATTTTGCCCAATTACATGCCCATAAATTTGACAATCTTAATGAAATGAATGAATATTTACAAAAATATAAATTGCCCAGATTAACTAAAGAGAAAGTAAAATGCTTAAATAACCCCATCTCAGAAAAAGAAATTGAACAAGCAATCAATGAACTCCCTAGGAAAAAATATCCAGTGACAGGAAGATTTACAATGAATTTTATCAAACATTTAAAGAACAATTAATTCCAAAATTGTATACACTATTTGGGGAAATTGGTGGAGTTCTACCAAATTCTTTTTATGATACAAATATGGTACTGATATCTAAATTGGGAAAAGCCAAAACAGAGAAAGAAAATTATAGACCAATTTCCCTCATGAATATAGATGCAAAAATTTTAAATAAAATGTCAGCAAAAAAAGATTATAGCAGCTTATCATGAGAATAATACAATTTGATCAGGTAGAATTTATTTCAGGAATGTAAGGATGGTTCAATATTAGGAAAACTATTAGTATAATCAAACATATCAACAACAAAAGTAGTAGAAACCATACGATCATCTCAATAGATGCAGAAAAAGCTTTTGACAAAGTCCAACACTCCTATTAAAAACACTAGAAAGCATAGGAATAAATGGAGTCTTCCTTAAAATAATAAGTAGCATCTATCTAAAATCATCAGCAAGTATTATATGTAATGGGGGAAAGCCAGAAGCGTTTCCAATAAGACTAGGGGTGAAACAAGGATATCCACTATCACTCCTGTTATTTAATTTGGTACTAGAAATGTTCACTGTAGCAATAAGAGAAGAAAAATGATTCTGAGTGAGGATAGCAGAACCAGGAGAACATTGTACACAATTACAGACACATCATGTCTGTGATGACCAACTTTGATAGACTGGGCTCCTCTCAGCAATGCAAGGTGATAAGACAACTCCAAAAGACTCAAGATGGAAAGGGCTATCCACATCCAGAGAAAGAACTACAGAGTCTGAATGCAGATTGAAGCAAACTACTTGCTCTCTCTCTCTCTTTTGCTTTGTTTCTTCTTTCTTGTTCATTCCATTGGTTACAATCCTTCTTTGCAACTTGACTAATGTTTAACGTGAAGGTATTTGTAGAATCTATATCAGATTGCATGCTGCCATAGAGGGGGGAGGAGGGAGGAGATGGAGGAGGAGAAAATTTGGAACTCAAAAGCTTGTGGAACTAAATGTTGCAAACTAAAAATAAATAAATAAATAAATGTATTAAATTTAAAAAAGAAGTGTGTTGATAAATGTTGCAATTGATTCTGATAAAATATACAATGCACTTTTAAGCTTAATTTTCATCATTAACATTTTCTTTATCATTTTCTTAGGTCTAGAGTTGAGGCTATAAATTTGCCTGAATTGTAGCATTTGCTGATTTCTTAGGGGTAAATACTCCCAGTGAAAATTTAACAGTTGGCTCACGAAAGCCCTGAGCTAACTACAACATACCCTGGATTTTTTTTT
>CM053580.1:368690466-368713115 GCA_028627135.1 Pseudochirops cupreus
GGTTTTTAAAAACTTTGTGCCACCATTGAAATACTCCATCATTAGCTGCTTGGAGGCAAGGATTATTTTGCTTGTTTGTATTTGTGCCCCCAGGATTTGGCATAGGGCCTACAATAGAAAACACATCAATAATTCTATCTCATTCATTCATAATTCAACCCTCACTCCAGAGCTATAACCTGCAATTTTTGTGCCTGGAGAAAGCAGCATCTGAGATGTGAAAATAATATAAAAAGTAATTATGAAAAAAGTCAGTTATGTGGGAGGTGGAATTAGCTACTATTGTAGTTCAGTCAGTCAATGAGCATTTGTTCAATACCTACTACATGCCAGACATAGTGCTAAGTTCTGGGGATACAAAGAAAGTCAAAAGACAATCTCTGCTCTGAAGGAGCTCAAAGTTTAATGAATAATACCATGTGCAAATATGTACAAACAAGATATATACAGGATAAACTAGAGACAATCAACACAGGGAATATTTATGAATAGCAATGTTAATTCTCTGATAGCTTCCTAGTTTAACTAATTTCTTGCAAACTAGATACTAATATCAGGTTTTTTTTACATGCTGCAGAAGTATAAATGTTACATCACCCTCTATACTCCACCCTGGGGAAATGTCCCAGTTGTCCCACCCTAGTTGTAGCTCTAATAATGATAAAGGAGTGGAAAAAGTACCTAATTATCTGTAGAGAACTTTGTAGCAGCTCAGTAGCAAGTTAATTAACCCAGAATACCTGGGGGACATTATGGTTAGATTTGACTTGGATCAATGTGCCACCAAGGGCATGCTCATCAGATAAAATTATAAGCATGCGCACACACACACACACACACACACACACACACACACACACACACACAAAACACCCTTAATGGACAGTACCCAAAAGACATTTTAGCAAGTTAAAGCTAGGTGGCACAGTAGATAAAGTGCTAGCCCTGGGTTCAGGAATATCTGAGTTTAAATCCAGCCTCAGATACTTACTAGCAAATGTAGACCATGTCAGGAACAACTTCCTAGAGATGAAAATCTTCCCAAAGTGGAATGAGCTGCCTGGACAAATGATACACTTTCTTTTTGGAGGTATTCAAGCTAAGACTAGAATACCACTAGTATGGATTCTTCACAAGTATGGTTTAGACAGATGGTCTATTCCAACTCTTAAATTCTATGATTCTGTTATCCATTGATGTAAGTCAACATTGTTCCTGTTATTGAAAGACAAATGGTGGACAAACAGAATACTTTTGGGGATTTGAAATGAATAGCATTTCCCACTTAAGCAACAGAGAGTATGGTCATTGCACTATCCCATTTTAAAATGAAGCATGCTGCCTTGAGAACATCAAATTATCATTCACTCTAGTCCCATTTCATTTTGGTTTATTTTTGATTCCTTTGTTCTTTTGGCTGGGCATAATGACATGTCTCTAGGCTTCTATTCAGGTCTACTTTCTGCCTACTAAACTTATAAAACCTAGCCTGCACTCTTAATGCTATTATTATTATCATTATTTATTATTATTATTATTATTATTATTATTATTATTTATTACCTGGTGTCATGGGTGGTTGCTGGCCTTGTAGTCAGAAAAATCTGGGTTTGAATCCTGCCTCTGACACTTACTAGCTGTGTGGCCATGGGCAAAGTACTTAACCTCCCGGAGTCTCATGAGTATATAATACCTATAGTCATATCAAAATCAATAACACAGCATCAAAAATGTTGTGAGGATCAAATGAGATTGCCCTTTTGTTCACAAGGTGATTCTTCTCATAACTATTTATTTATTGTCCCTGAATGTCATATTTCAACAATTGCTTCTTTCTCCTTTGTTTATATTTTCACACTTCATATCCTAGTTCCCTCCAACCCACAGCTCCCTTGGCTATTCCTTCTTGACTGCTTGAAGAAGGTGGATTACATTTGCCCCTTCCCCCATCCTGCTCTCCCTCTGGTATATCAGTTTATTGTGGGGGAGCTCTGGAGATGATCTGGAGGGTTCAAATGTTTTAATTTTTTTCAGGAATAACAACTGACATTCTTTTAGTGTTCCTATATCTTCTAGCCCAAGGAGACCACAAGCTTCTCACAGGGACCATGCATATGCCAATGTTTTCTCAGGAAGTGCTAGACTATGTTCCCGTGAAGAGTGGAAATAAGAAGGTGAGAAGGAGTGATGTGTGATGAAATATGTCTACCTATATATAGGGAAACTAAGGAAAAGGAGCTGTCATTATTCATATGTTTTAGGACATGGAGTCTTAAACAGTACTGTAGACAGTCCTCCACGGCAAATTTTGGAACCGGAAGGAATTTATTTTTATCATTTTTACTGATCTTTCATTTTATTTCTCTTGTCCTTTCTTGTAAAATCAGTCAAATTACACCTTGCAGCCCAGATGAATAGAAAAGGCGGACCAAGGTGGACCAAGAGAATACTAAACCTAGAATCAAGAAAGACCCGTTTCCCTATTTGCTTTTGGAACCTACTAGGGGTGTGACAATTTCCCCATTTGCAAAAGGAGGATAATCATACACCTGCAATCCCAACTCCCAGGGGTGCTGTTAGACTTAAATGAGATAAAATATGTAAATTAGGTTGTAAACCTTAAAGTTCTAATTATGTCAGTTCTAATGATTGCTGTTTTGTTGTTATCATCTTATCATTACCTGTCTAAAGAAAAAATAAGATGATGGCTGTAAGGCACTAGTTAGTAAGGCACTAGATAGATGTAAATAAATACACTTTAGAGTTCGTATCTATCCAGACATCTGTTTCTTTACTATGCTCACCATGATTCTTCATACTGTTGTTACTTTTTTTACACACAGTTGGGACCTAAAAGTCAAGCATCCTTGCTCAAGTAAATCACATGCACTCCTTCCCTGCCTTGACACAGCCCTGCAGACATATTTTGCTGAGCACCAGCATCCCACCCTGAGCACTCTCTTTCTTTGAAGTGTTGATGTAAAGTGGTTTCATCATATATGCCTTGATCATTTCCCCTGGAATGTTTCAAGTCATTCAAAATCCATTCTTGTTCACAAGTTGCTGAATCACTCATTCTTTCCATATACGTTACCTTTCATTCCACAGTCTTATCTTTGGCCTGACTAAAATTTGCAGTGTCTGGAATTCAGAAGAGCACTCACATCCCAGCCTTGCAGTAATGTCTCAGCATACAAGCAGCACCCTGACCCAAAGGACACCAGCATTTCTTGAGAGGGCCAGATACACATCAAGCATCCAATAGGGTAAACCTTCTCAATGTTACTGCACTAACAGTCCAATTCTCCTGAATGTGGCAGGGGAGCTTCCTGGCTTACCTGAAGATGCTTCATTTCCAGAGAGTGTTGAGGACATCCTGATTCTGTGAGCTGACCTAGCATGCTTTCCTCTCTTTGGTAACATGCCATATTTTTCTCCTTTAAATTCTTCTTCATAATCCTCAGTGACTTCCTGAACAGGGTTACCCTAACCCATTGAATTTCTTCATGATGTCAGTAATCTCTACCTGCAGGGGTGAGTACTATACTGTCCTACATTCAACTAATTATATTTCCCACAAAATTATAGATTTTCATATTAAAAGCAAATTCTTCAAAATACTAACCCTTCTTCCTTAGCTTGCTAATTTCCTTTTTAAAAAAAACCTACAAGAAATCTGATGAAACAGTATATAACATTTCTCTAAATATCCAACTCTTCCCAGAGAAAATGTGAAAAGGGTACATGGTCTTGAGATCGGATCCCAATAAAATCATCCTGACTTTCTTAGGCAGTTTCTGTTGAAATACAATTGTTATCTTTGATGGTCTCCAAAATTGTTTTGGAGTGAAGGGGGATGAAATGTAGAGAATTTGCTTTTTTTAGTTATGCAAAGATGAAAATAAGACTTCTTCTTTTAACAAATAATTCAAAACTGTAAGACTCTCACATATCACACAGTCTATTTAATGTCTTCATTGGGAAAAATTCAAATGAATATGGGTGAAAATTCTATCTAAAATTTGGTGAAATTATGTGAAAATATGTCTAATAGAATATTAGTTGCCTTTCTTGAGGGTGACTCACTTATACATGAAAAAATAGCAATTGTTGCATTGCTATATCTTATAGTCAAAGACTCTATAAATAGCTTCTCCCCTCTATTAAGCTACAGTACTAGTCTTCAGTTTGTGTACAGACCAAATTTAGGTACCAGTAGTCTTCAACTTGAATACAAAATAAATAGCCAAGAACAACTGGTGACCACAGGAACTTGCCTTCCCTTTCTTATACCTTACTTAAAATCTCTCCTCTTCCTTCCCCTTCCCTCAGCCTGTTACTATCTGAAAATATTCCCCAATCCAAACCTTGTGCTTCTCATATTTATCCAGGATCAATCCAGCTTAGAAAGGGTCTGTGATGGGAGGAAAGATAGTGGCCAAATGGGAGAGGGTAGATAAAACCTACCCACTCCTCCCTCCTCCACTTCCACTTCTGAGACTGCCCCACAATTTGTCTCCCGTACTCCCATCTTACTTTCTTATCAACCCCTACCAATTAGAGGTTCCATCCTGTTCTTCCCTTGAAAATTCACCTCCACTCTTGGGAACTGATGACCTACCTAGCTAGCCTGGTAGGGTTTTTTTTGCTGAAATACAAATAAATCTAAGGGCCAATCTCCCATATATCAATATACTATTTAGCACCTCTAAGAGCCTCTTCCTTCTTTTAGCTGAGAGGAAAAAGTGAAGGGAGGGGATCCTTTGTCACAAGCACAAAATATTCTTTACATCCCTGAAAGAGCTCCTGGATGATAGCTAAAGTCAGAATTGTTCTATTCCTTCACAGAGACAGGAAAGAGAAGAAATACTGACTGGATATAACAGGTGTTATTAACAGAAAGGGAAGCAGATGGGCTAATCCTTGAGGCCTCCAGGGATAGAAGAAAGGATGGAGTCCAGAGATCCTGACAAGGAGTTTACACAGGCGTGAGTCCCAATTCCCACTCCCCACCCCCAACACCTCCAGCTCCATCTGAGCACACACACAAGCACATAACCCACTCCATACTCCTGGTCTTCTGGACCCTCTATCTCTGTTCCTAACCATCGTCACCAATTCCCAATTTTCTTTCTCTCACAATGCCCTCCAAGACACTTCCTGGGAATGAACCTCTTTCTGATAAAACATAGCTACCTTCAATGACTTAGAGATGGGACAGTTCAGACTTTAAGCATCCAGCTACTGGTGAACATGGAAAGAGGGTGAATATTCAATGCATTGTGACAAGACAGAGAGGTGCCCTCAATGTCTCAAGCTGTAGCTCTCAATGCATCATCCTGTAAAATAATTGCCACACATTTTGATCAAGTGCCATAACATTATTAGTTTTATTTTATGCTTCAGATGCATTATGGATTAAAGCCCATTTTTTTCTGGGCTGGCCTAGTATTTTAAGCACATTTTATAGCAATGATCCAAAGGAGAAAAACATCTAAGTTCCAAACAACTAATTTTCAGAACTTACAGAGCACATCCCATTCATAAAAAGAAACTGCATGTGTGATACAAAGTTGAAGAGATTCATAAAAAATGTATCATGGGATTTTAAGTGATAGCATCCATTTATCTTTGCATTTTTTTCTTTCTTTCTACTTAAATTTTATACAACGAAGCATTGAATTACTGTATTGATTGGGTTATGAGGTTTTCTGATTAATTGAAAATTTTTAAATCCTTTAGACAATTATCCATTGTGTTTGAATGTTTTTAAAAATGTATTAACGTATCTTTCTGCCTCATTAAGTACGGTGAATAAAACCAGACATTTCCTTTGTAAATGAGGATCATTTAGTAGTGCCACAAGCTTGTCATTTTGATTGCAAATTCCATATCAAAAAGTACAATAGTTGCAGACATGGAAATACATATAGGAAAGTGGACTGTTAGGGCAATGACATAGACTGGAAATGGTTTTTGTTTCTATTTGATTTTCTTGTTTGCTTTTCCAGTTTAAGCTTATTGCCCAGCAGAGGGGTCTTATTATTTGGACTCATTATTTGAAGTTATATCTCATCTTTGCATTCATATGTAATATTGATTACGTCTCAGTGTAACAGGAATACAATTCATTTATATATGTTTTATCTGCTGTGATGGTAAGGGAATTTGAAGATCTTCTTTGACCCTTAATGGGCCTTACTTGGAGCCCAACAAGAGAAGTTTTCTTAGGGGAGGTTTGTTTTTCAAGAAGGCCCACATATTTTGTAACTTTGTAATTGGACAGTGGATCAGGAAGGTTATGATGTTCTCTGACCCTGGAGAAGGCTATGTATACCTCTGAGGTGAGGTTTTGTTTTGGGGTTCACTTATGGGCAGAGTTGTGTGATTTGGCCAGATGAGACTCTGGACAGACATTGAGCCCCACAGCTTTGGTAATTCTCTCTCTGGTATCTAACTATGTAGGTATGTGATGGTCAGACAGCTAGAAGCCTGTCTGTTGGTCTGTTGAATTGTGTTATTTTCTATGTCTGTATTTTTTGTCTGCTTGTAACTTCTGTTTGTATTTTATTTGAAGTTCAGGGTGCTGACTTTCCCCCCGGAACTAGGTAAATGATATATATTTGATTTAACTAAGATCATTAACCCCTTTTAAGTTGCTTTCCTTTAGAAAAGCAGATCAAAGAATGTGTGCTAGCAGCCATCCTGAGTATGCTAGAGTGCTTACTGTTACATCTGCCTGCATCCTTCTGCATTTTATGAAGTAGGGTGTTACAGTATTAATACCATGAGCAAAAACATAAATGCACAAAAATTTCAGTGTCAATGTTGATACAGCTGTAGTGCATACACCTAGAATTCTTAATTGCCAACAAGATTTAACTGTCTTAGATTCAGGAGAGGCAACTGTACTATTTTTAACATTGCTATGAAGAAGTTGACCTTGGATAGTCCTAACTTTAAGTGCATACCTTTGAAGAATTAATGGCATAATAACAGATAGATTTAGTTTTTCTTTCATTTTAACTTCTTTACAAGGAAGAGAGAACTCTACTAAGTCGAGGTAAGAATATATTTCTCTTTGAGAGGGAGGCAAAGACAGACAGGGAGACACACAGAGAAAGAGAGAACGATTTAGTCCCTGCCCTCGATGACTTGACATTTTATAGGAAACATTCTATTCTACTTCATAGCTCACCACTTTGGGGCACCTAAGGGTGAATTAAGTTAATTCCTAGGATTATTTTTTTTTTAAAGGATCAGGTATAGCATTCAATAGAATCAACCTCTAAGTCCCAGAACCTTAATGTCGGAAAGGACCTCAGAAGTCATTCAAGTCCTTTCATGTGAAAAAGAATTCCCTCTCCAATATATCAACAAGTTATAATACAGCCTTTGCTTGTAAGCACATTATACTCAAGTGCTAGGAAGAATCACCTTGCACTAAGTTTAAATGAACTCCTAGTAACTTCTAACCATCACTGTTATTTCTGCTCTCTCAGACCAAACAGAATAAATCCAAGCCCTCTCCCACATGAAAGTCTTCCAAATATTTAAAGATATTCACTATGTCCCCCTAAATCTTCTCTTCTCTAGATAAGTACACCCAGCACCTTAAAACTATCCTCACATGACATGATCGTGGGACCCTTCACCATACTGATCGTCTCTCTAACTTTTTAATGTCCTTCCTAAAGTGGGACACCAAATTCGAATACAATGGTCCAACTGTCCAATCTGACCAAAGCAGAGTACGGAGGGTTAGCTAAGACAAGTGCCTAGTCCTAGACACTGTTCCTCTCTTAATTAAACCTGATTGCTTCCTTCCTTCTTTCCTTTTTTCCTTTCTTCCTTCCTCCCTCCCTTCCTCCCTTCTTCTTTCTGTCTTTGACTTCTTTCCTTCCTTTCTCTTTCTTTTTGTCTTCCTTTATTCCTTTCTCTTCCTTTTGGTCTTCCTTCCTTTTTTCCTTTCTCTTTCTCCTTTCCTTCTCTCCTTCCTCCTTTTGTCCCTTTCTCCTTTCTTTCTTTCTTCCTTTTTTCTTTACTTTCTCTTTCTTTCCATCTTTCTGTCTTTTGTCCTTCTTTTCTTTCCTTTTTTTGATGACTATGCACACTATTTACTCAGAGTGAGCACTCAGTCCTCCAAAAACCTCAGATGTTTTTCAAACAAATTGTTGCCTGGCTGTTCCTCTCTCATCTTGTAATTGTATTAACGCTTATTCCAAAGGTCTCCATCATGCCTTATTCCTTGCTATTCAAGAATACCAAGAGAGATTGTGTCAAACTTGCCAGTGCTGAGGTGGTGCAGTGGACAGAGCACTGATCTTGGAAACAGGAGGATTCATCTTTGAGATTTCAAATCCAGCCTCAGACACTTACTAGCTGTGTGACCCTGGACAAGTCACTTAACCCTGTTTACCTCATTTTCTCATCTATAAAATGAGCTGGAGAAGAAAATGGCAAATCACACCAGTATCTTTGCCAAAACAAAACCAAAAACAAATAGGGGCAGCTAGGTGGTGCAATGTATAGAGTGCCAGTCATGGAGTCAGGAGGACCTGAGTTCAAACACTGCCTCAGACACTTAACACTTAATAGTTGTGTGACCTCAGGCAAGTCACTTAACCCCAATTGCCCTGCCTTCCACCCTCCAAAAATACCAAAAAACAAATAAAGAAAGAGAAAGAAAACCCCAAATAGGTGTCACAAAGAGTCAGGCATGAGTGAAAAAGCTCAACAGCAACAAGAAAATATAGTCAGGTCATAGCACCCAACAGGCAGGATTCCTACAGCTGAATTGCAGTATTAAGGCTCAATTCTGATGGCACATTTTTCCCCTACCAAAGTGAAGTTATAGCACCAAGTGCCGCCAAATGACAGATAGTAGGATTTCCACTCTCTAATTTTTGTTTAATCATCCCCCAAAAAGAATCTTTGTGAATCATGTGTCTGCAGTGAATGAAAGAAAATTGTTCTCACAAACTTTCTCATCTTTTCGGTTTACACTTTGGCACAACCTTTCAAAAATTTACCTTCTCTGGCTGAAACTTTCAGCTGAACATAATGATTTATTTATATTTTTGTTGCTGCTGTTGGCCTTTTAAGATTTGGATTTTTCTAAGGCACTTAATATAAAATAAACTCACACACTGATAAGTTTGAAGCGCAGCAGTATTTTAAAACCACATGTTTACAATGAAACAGGGAGAGCTTTGAAATACTCAAATCCAAGCTAAGCTCAGGATAAAACTCAAAAGGTTTAGAAATATATCCATGGTTGAGAGTTTGGATCTGTGCATATTGTTTGCCTTGTTTCACTTATGTGATGGAAAATCCCCAAAGCTACAAAAATGAGATCATATGGAGAAAAGAAATCATCCTGAGACTGAGGGTTTCCATCCACTCTCTCTGAGTGGCCTTCCTGTCCTTGTCCCCATTTCCTGTCCTTTCACTTCCTTTACAAGGATGCCTTTTTTCCCAAATGAGTGCTGAACTTGAACTTCTCCCACATTTGATAGCTTTTGGAAGTGGTAGGAGGGGAAACTCTCCTAATAATAGCATGACACTGATTTCATTTCGGTATGGTTTTGCCGATTTGCATTGATTTAAGTTTTAGTGCCATCAATTAAAGGCAAAAGGCCTCAATATGCTTAAAGATATATACTCCTACACACACTGAAGACTTACTTTTAAAAAAATAACAATGGACTCAAAGGACACTTCTGATATAATCATGCTGCAATCTCAGGTTAGCAAGCTGACTTTCAAATAGGATACAGTGAGCCCTGTCATGATTGTCCTGGATGACGCTCTATGAACACTACTTTAACTTTCCACATTTGCTGAAAGTGACCATTCAATTGTTCAGTTTCTATTTTTTTTTCTTATGTTTACTTCAGACAAATAAGCTATAAGTTGGCGAGATTCTTGAATTGCATTTTCCTTCCTGGCCACTTGAGGGAATCAGACTATAGAAATGGCAGAGATTTGGGTCTTTATTCCAAAAAGGCCTAAGGATAAATATTTATTTGTGACCGAAAGGATCCTAATTTCACCTAAACCTCAAGAACATCATAGGGTACAAGTTCTGAAATAAATTACTCTTTATATATGAAATATCCAGCAGGAAGAGAGAAATTGCTGATAAATGAGAGTCCTGGGAGTTCCTAAGTGAGGTCCCTCTGTACAATTTATGATTGGGCACTCTTGGACTTCAGAATGATTAATACAGTTAATTCTCAGTAGAATAAGAGCTGTTTTAGCCCAGGAGAGAACTGCATATGACTGTTTATAGAAGCCGATAACATCAAAGTAACCCATGGCTTGTGTTAAGCAAATACAGAATTCTGGGTCAGTGCAAATTAATCCTAAAGGAGTAAGGAAAAGTTCTTAATGACGGTGAGATCTATACATTATCACTTTTCATACAAGTAGTAGAAAATGGTAGAACTGTTAATGAGATTTGCAAATGGCCTCACTCACTACACTGTGTCAGCAGCTGTATGTTAGCTAGGGTGTTCTCCATTAAAGAGTCCCATTATCTATACATCTGCAGCTTTTTTAATGAAGTGTAGAAGTCTGTGAAATTTTTTAATTATTCTTTTTGGCATCTGAATCATTTTAATATTGTGTTTCACAACAAAATATGAGGCCAATCACATTATACTTTATATATTCTTACACTTTAAGTGGCTGTGTAGATTGATGAATTAAAGATTGTTCTCTTATCTATGTTATATAAAACAGATGTTATTTTCAAGGGCAATTCACAAAGAGGTTTTTTTTTTTCAAATGATGCCCCTTGGTGAAAAACCATACGTTACTTTGTTTTCAAGAGGTCTAGGAACTAAATAAGGAGCTGGCATAAAGAAGAAAGGGTAAGTATATATGGCATGGGATTAAATTTAATGTGTGTAATAAATAGTAATCACATACAGGTTTTTTAACCTAGGGAATTTTGTATAAATGTGAGGGTAGATGTCAATTTATTAAGACAGAACCTGAGAGTTTCACAGTTTTAAATTTTTGTTTAATATACATTTTGATTATTCTAACACATTTTAGGAAAAATACTTTTTCTTATAGAACTTTTCTGATATATTTGGATGTATATCATCTCTCTCCTACCTCTGCAGTATATTAAAATGATGTCTCTTCTCAAGTGTTCACAGTAACAGAGAGCAAGGATAGGGTTGACTGAAATCTACCAGTTTGGGGATTTCAAAACATTGATTTCCATATCAAGTTCAACTTCTGTGGAAGGGATACTTTCTCATTTAGGAGTCTAAGAGAACAGGGTTCTGCTACTTTTAATGTAAGTCCTACCATTAATTTTCCTTTTATGCTCAACCTTGAAGAAGTCATTTAACTTTTGGTGGGGGGAGGCAGGAGGGGTATCTCAGTTTTCTCATATTTAAATGAGGTTGCTTGCACTCAACGATTTCCAAGGTCCTGCTCCACCTCTATGATTCCATGATCTATGAAACTTCCTCCTTCCACATTAAACGTTTTACCAACTTCAAACAAGTAGGAAATTGACCAATTAAGGTTTCACCTCCTTTCCCTTATACTTACCCCTGAGTATAGGTTTTAATAAGCAAAGAAATGATCAGTCAGCAGTCTGAGGGTGAAGGGGGAGGAGAAGTAGCAAGGGGTAATTCACAAACTTTTTAATCTACCTTCTGCTGAGTCGTTCAGAGCAGGCTGGGGTTTGAAAAAAAACTTTTAGAAAGGGAAAATGCAATGAAGGACATTACTTTTAGTAGAAGTGGACTACTATATTTTCAAGATTATTTGACTAATGGGAGGAAGCCTCTAAAACCAGGGCCCTGAAAAGAAACTACAAGGATAAATCATTGAATCTACTTTTCAACTAAGAATATAGACTCCCTTACACTGAACATGAGCATGAACAAAGTTAACCTAATGGAGACCCCATAGAACATTAATGACTTACAGGTAGGTCCCACTTAGCACAAATAATGAGTCCCCTGAAGTGTTCATTACTCAGATTTGCCCTGTGTATTTCCCTTGGGCTGGAAAAATTACCAAAAATTACATAATTATAACTTTGAATAGTGTGAATTCCAATACACATGACCTAATCTCAGAGGATTCTCTATGTGCACTAATTGGGACCCGGCTATTATGTTAAGTAAAGTATGCTTGTTTCAGGAGAGGTATGAGAAATTAGGAACTGGTATGCTCTACCATGAATGAAAAGTATTGAAAGACTGATCTTCTTTGCATCAAAGCATAGAACCGGTGGCCCATAGGTAGTGCTTACTCATCCTTGAAGTAGGCGCATGGAATTGTGGTAGTCATGAATACATCTATTTATGACAGGTTTTTAGGCAGAAATGTAAAAAACTTCAGGTATTTGGTTCTTTTCATGAAATTGCTTTCTATCCTTTTTCCTGTGTCCATAATCAGTCCCAGGATTTGGATTCTTGTAGCTGGTGCTGTCTATGACCATTGGCTTTCCATATCTCTAAGAGACAACTAAGTCCAACATTAACAATGTAAGTTTGCCCAAAGCTCAGGTAGGTCTGACCATGTCACACCTCACCCTCTCACTTAGTAAACTCCAGTGGCTCCCTATAACCCTCAGGATCAAATTCTATTTGTCACTTAAAGCTCTTCACAACCTGACCTCATCCTACTTTATTCATTTTATTCCTCTCCACATACTTTTTCAATCCATCCAAACTGGTCTTACTGTTCCTCACTCCATTTCCTGTCTCCATGACTTTGCACTGGCTGTAGGCCAAACCAGCAAAGTTCTCCAGCCTCACTTTTGACTGTTGGAAGCCCTTATTCTCCTTCCTGCCTGCCAATCCCTCCCCACTTCTCCCACCACCACCATCAAGTACTAGTGGTTTCCACCACAAAAGTTACCTCATATCTTTTTTTGTATATCTCTTGTATGTACCCATATATGTGTATATTGTCCCCGTTGGGGAATTTCTTAGCTTGAATTCCTCAAGGACCCAAGAAGAATCTCTCCATAGCAGGTCTATAAGACTGGAAGTCAAATAAAGAAATCTGAAAGGAAAAGAAAGTTATTAGCATTCTAAGGAAGAACTTAAAAGCTTCCTAGGCCACAGATTTAATTTACATAATTTTTTCAGACCTGCCAACCAACAACATTCTACAGTATTTGAATGGACCAATGGGTTATCTATCGTGTGTGTGCGTGTGTGTGTGTGTGTGTGTGTGTGTGTGTGTGTGTGTGTGTGTGTGTGTGTGATATCTCTTAAAGAACAATGATCTGGGAAGTTCTTCTCTGCATGTTGGGTTTTGTGAAGCCAAAGATTGTCTGGGAGAAACAGGGTTTTCTTTGTTATTTAATCTGCAACAGAATGGAAGAATGATTGTAATTCAATCAAACAGCACATTTTGAAAACAAGGTTGTTTTTTGTTGTTTTTTCTCAATACCCCTCCTCCATCAAGATGTAAGCACCTTGAGGGCAGGGACTGTTTCATTTTTGTCATTGAATTCCTAACATCTAGCAAAGTGCCTGGCACACAGTTGGCACTTTCAAAACACTGTTAATTAATTCATTTTTTATAATTCTATTTTAAATCCAATAACCATCAATAAAACATTCAAAAACACAAACACAGATTTTAAATGTTCATAACATAAACCTTAAACTGTTCTGTGTTTTTTTAAATGTGTATGGAAATTAAAATATCTTGTTGATCTCCACGTACTGTCCCACTCCTCTGAATGAATGCTTTTTTCTCCTCAGCAGCCCTCTAGATTTTTTTGTTCTTGTTATGTTCAGGCAAAGTGTGTGTTTGGGGGGCTAGAGTGGGGCAGACTAGGACACTCTGTGATGAACTGCACCACCAGCCCTTTCTCTGAGGGAATAGTATAGTCAGGCATACCTGACACATGTTCTATGAATTCCTATGTTATTATTCTTATGGACTCAAGAAGACCTGTGTTCAGATCCTTCTCTAGGCACTTATTAGCTGTTTAACCCTTAGCCTCAAATTCCTCAATGGTGAAATGAGGATAACACATTCCTTTCAGCCTTCTTGTGAGGATCCCAATATATACATATACATATGTATGTATATGTACACACACACACACACACACACACATATATATATATAATACACACATATATATGTATATAAAGTACTTGGCAATCCTCAAAATTCTATATAAATAAAAGCTATCATTATTACTAGGTATTATTATTATTAGCATATATATACATATATGTGTGTAGTATGTGTATACACACACACATACACACACATATGATAGAGCATTGGTCTTGGAGTCAGGAAGATCTGAGTTCAAGACACTTTAGGCCTCAGACACTTTCTTTTTTTTTTTAATTTTGCTTATTTTATTTTTTCTTGATTACATGTAAAAACAATTTTTAACATAACATTTTTAAAATTTTGAGTTCCAGATTTTTCCCTTCCACCTCCTCCCCCCTCCTTCTCAGACACTTTCTAGCTGTGTGATCCTGGGCAAGTCACTCATCTGTAAAAAGAGCTGGAGAAGGAAAGGGCAAACTATTGCAATAACTTTGCCCCCCCCCCAAAAAAAACCCAGATGGGGTCACAAAGAAAGGAATGCAACTGAAAAATTACTAAATAAAAAAAAATGATTATTGTCAGTTTTGACCATTATAGGTAACGTGTATGTTTCTGCTCTGATTCTTTTTTCTTCATTCTGCATCATTTCATATGAATTTTAGACAATTGGGACTAACATGCAGCCAGTGGTATCAGGCAAATGACCACATTTTCACCCCATTGTTTTAACTGATTGTCTTACTAAATCCATCTTCTACTTTCAACTAGTGATGACAATAACAAAAAATAACATCACATAAAATAGCATTTTATGCTTCACAGATCATTTTCACAGTCAGTTAATAAGCATTTATTAAGCAACTACTGTGTGCCAAGCACTAAGCTAATCACTGAGGATACAAAGAAGGGCAAAAGATAGTCCCTGCCCTCAAGGAGCTCACAATCTAATAAGGGAAACAGCGTGCAAATAAATATGTACAAACAATCTATTCGTAGGATAAATGGGAGATAATTAATAGAAGGCGGCACCAAAATGAAGAGAGATTGTGAAAGACTTTTTTATAGAAAATGAAATTTTAGCTGGAACTTGAAGAGAGCCAGGAGTAGGAGATACCCCACACTGTGGGGTAGGTAGGGAAGAAAATATGCCCATTTGACAGATAATGAACCTGAGGTACAGGGAGGTAACACAATATGTTAAATGTCAAGTTGGCCACAGCATAGACCTGGTCCTGTGTTCTTTTCACTATGGTCAATCCAATAGCCTTAAAATCTTTTTTAATCTTTTGAAAGTTAGATAGTTTCAGTGACTCAATGTCCAGAAACACCACTTAGAGAACAGGTTATGTGACTACAGCCAATATAGATGGCACTACTAGCCCTATGAAGACAATAACTTCATTCAAATTGAGTAAGAGTTAATTTGATCACAGGGCATTTTCACTGTAGGGAATATTGGAGCAGCCCTTTAAACAGCAATGCTTTCACAGAGGAGTCAGTCAGAGCAATTGTCTGCAAAGGGGAATAGATTTTCACTGCTACAGGTAAAGGGTAATGAGCCAGACTAAGGGGGCAATATCCTACTTCTGCTTATTTTGTTTTGTTTTGCTTTTTAATCCTCAAGAGTTGCTACCAGTGGACTCCCTGAAGCAAGTTTAGGGGAAGATAAGGACAAGAATCATAAAAGATGGACAGGCATGGAGAGGTGGTAATTCGTACCATTGAAGAAAATATATTCAAAGATTCGTTGAAATAAAATCTAGTAAACATTGTGAGGAAATCTAGCTTTGGCATATTCTTGAAAATATTGCATTTTAATCTGAAATTATTGTGTGCACACACACGTACTTAAATAACAATTACTGAATGTTTCTTCCATTCCTTTCTACCTGTGCTTTTTCCTTTTCTCCATATAAAACTGTAAAACATATTTATTCCATAATTCATAAATGAGAAGATAAGTTTTGCTCCTTTAAAAAGTTTTTGGGAAGAATCATTGAAAAGACACCATGAAATGCAGTCAACTTCAGCATAACAGTCATTAATTTATAGTTTATAATATGACTGTGCAAATTTAGAATGTTCAGAGTTTGCTTTTTTTTTCTCCTGGATACCCAATGGTCATTTTAAGACTAAATGGCCACTTTGACAACCCTAACAATTCAGAGAGTTTATAGCAACTGTAAATCTATTAAACCACAATTTGCACATAATAAAATGAAACAGCAAGCAGTTAAATGAAAGCTCAATTCTAAGCTACAGAACATTTTCCAAGAAAAGTCATTGAGACCGCTTCTGCTACCGCCGTCCTTTGAGAAATTCAATCATGCTGATTGAGGAAACCTGGAGAGAGTTGGCTGTTCCTTCCTCCAATTCATAATTGCCCTGTAGACCATTTAATCATCTGTAGATGAAACAAAGCTTGTGCTGTGGAGTACCGGAAGCAAAGGCATGCGCTTATCAACTGCTTCCTCCTCCGACATACATAACCAGGCACCCATCTCTGGGTTTTTGAGCAGCCCTGCTGTCAAACTGGGAAGCTAAGTGCAGACTGCCTCTTCCTGTAGTCACTACGGTGGCCTTCCTGAATGCCTTTATTTTATTACAGTAGAGCATACAGCAGCCAATTTTTCAGCCACCAGGTTCACAAGAGACAAAAGTCTTTCAGCCAGTAAATGCAGACCCACTGACGGAGACAAGACCTTCCTCTAATACTGGCTTGATTGAAAGAGATAATCTTTAAAATTAAATGAACAGAGTAATTTTTTAATAACCCTAAAAGAAATTCCTCCCAAAAATATGTGTCCATGTGTGTATATATGTGTGTGTATATAGATTCACACACATATAAAACCTATTATACATACATAATAGTTAGCATTTATACATCACTTAAATCTTTGCGAAGTTCTTTACATGTTATCTCAATTGCTATACATATGTGTAGTCCTAAATGTGAGCTCTAAAGGCCTACTCTTTTGTTATTACCCTCATTTCCAGTTTCTAGTAAGTTTTAAGGCTCCATGTTGTTGTATGACCCTAGCCCAGCATACAAAAGGTCTGGTCAGAAACCTTCATGCCCGTTTTCATTAAGTAAGAAAGAAAAGACAGCCTGGCAAGTGGAGACACTGAGAACTGGAAAATCTGATACATCATACTAATTGGCTGGGAATATTAGCCTTTTGTAGAGATTTGAAATCCATTTCCTTCTTAACTATAGGCAGTGTACACTATACGTAACCATGTGGAGAGAGGCTTTCCCAGATCCAACTCCTGCTTTGAAAAGTGGGTTTGAGAGAATATACTGTTTAGCAAAGACTCTTTTAAAGAATAGCATCATTGTTCAGAGTGGACCGTTTGTGTTTTCTAGCACTGTAAGTTTTTTTAAAACCTTTTTTTTTTTTAGTCAGTGGGAATTTTTTTTAAGGAATTTTAATTCTAAAAAAAAAAAACACTTACTTTTGTCTCATGCGTGCCAATTAAGTTCAATTCATTGAATCAACAGTTTTCTGTTACCTGTTCCTTCAGGTAGAACAGTGTCTGATACCCCTGCCCTTTCCCATGGTGCTGTGCAGGGACCTTTGCTGCCTGAAAACAGAAGGGACACCTGTTTTCAGAGAAGGGGAGGCTAGCACCTGAAATCTTAGGAATGGGGCTGCCATTGAAAAGGGGCGCTGGATAAGGCAGCCACTGTGATAGGCAGCGGAAATTTGATAATGAAAGGAGATGCCTAATAGATTAATCTGGTGCGATTTGCCAAAACACAGGGTTTTTTGGAAGATTATCCACACTAGCAATAGGAAGCCCTTTGTTGGGTGAAAGTCCCCACTTATCATTGTATTCTTTATCTCCATAAGAAACATAATGGTCTACTTGTTTACATGCAGGGTAGATATATTCAGAGCTGGGCTCTGGGACTGTGAACTCCCTTTCATTTGAAATGTTTCCAGCATGCAGGTTATTAGCTGAGAGGGAACAAGCAGTTGGACACATATAAAATTTAAATCAGTCTTGCTTGGATTGGCAAAAATGAATGTTATTTCATCCACTGGGAAAATGTTTTACTTCCTGCTCAAATACTTTTGGATGAAAATCACGAGCTCATTTGTAGCCTTCACAAATGGATGTGTGTATATACACATATATATTTAAAGTTTAAGTGGTATGTCTACAGGAATGTATTTGTTACTGTATACCAGTTATTTTCTACTACTCAATTATGTTATTTGCTTATCTTGTCTCTGCTTACTATAAAATGTGAATTATGGCTTCATATTATTCCCATTGAATATGCAATTGAAATAGTCTTTGATACATCTGGGACAGAACTGCTTTGGATTCTATAATTGGTTTTCAGATTTCCTGCACATCCTGGAAGGCCAAACTGCCAAAGCCCTGTGGCTGAACTCTAACCTCACCAACCTCAATGAAAGAGCCTCATACCTGGATACAACTTTATTAAAACTTCTTTTAAAGTAGCACTTGATCAACAGGCCTCTATGTCTCAGACTTGTAGGGCTTACAACAGGAGATGACTAGCTTGCACATTGTGTTTGTGGAGACATTGAGGGAAGGCATAGTTTTCAAGAATGAGGCTTCCATTGCCTTAACTTCCTGTATGCAGGTAAGGAAGCAGAAAAAGGACGCACACCCCTTGTCACCCATCCCCATCCTATCCCAACCCCCAGGAGCTGCTGGCAGGGTTTTGGCCCTGCCAGACTGCCTCTACTAACAAGTGTCCTTACTTATCATGTGTGAGCATGTGCACAAGGAAGGCCTAGAAATTATGAAGGCAAAATGGGTATGGAAATCTGATAAACCCATCAAAAGAGAATGGATCTCAAAAGAATTGTCTGTCTAGACCAGCTGACGGCTACAAACAAAAGTCAGTGGCTCATGCCACTGAAAATGGATACAATGCAATGAAAAATTACCACCAGGTAACACCTGGCATCATATGAAAAATGTCATTTTCCCCTCTTCAAACAGCTTTTACAAGTCAGAGTGGGGGCAGGGAGACATTTTGGAAATCTATTCCTTACATTTATCATGTTTTGTTTCATATTTTGCAGTTTACTTGAGGCACATGTGGCATTTTGGTCCGTCTCTTCCAGTCTTCCAGTCACCCCAAACAACATCTAGCCCCACACTGGCAATTCTAGACTTCCAGAAATAACGTTTCACTTAGGGGCAGAATCTCCACAACATATCTAAATGTTATTGCTGAGCATTCTAACTTGAAACAATGGGCTCTAAAACGCTTTCATACAAACTTTTTGCATTTTATCTAAGCAGTTTCCTGATTTAAATTATTAAAATATTTACCAGAGTAGAGGTCATTAGGCATCCTGGCTCAGCCAGCATTGACTTTCGTTATCCCACTCCACCAAAAATAAAATGAGTACATTTCTAATTAGAATAAGTTTGATCAGTCCAAAAGCAGGACTGTCAATCATCCTACTATCACAAATGCAGGAGCATGTATTTTCAATCAGTTTATTTTTTTAAGGAACACACCACCCTGGTTTATGTTTCTCAATGGAAATGTATGGCTGCGTGACCAGACCTAAAAGCCATGGTATTTCCTTTTCATAGATGTTAAAACACCATGAATAAGCAGGATTCCTCACCATCAAGCACCTTCATGGTTAATTAAATCTCTGCACATATGCTCATAGAAGACCTTGTGTCTCTGTGGTGTAGTAACTTAGTCCCAGGGATAAACACAGTAATAAAATTTGCTTCTTGAGCTTGGAATGTTTTCACTAGATGCTGACTACTTCAAATAACTTTTTTTCTTCTAGTACAATTATTTTATTTCCATGAATAAAAACATCCACTTCCCTTTTACTTTTCAAAAATTCATAATCCGGAAAGGAAAATAAATTAGTATACAAAGTCACATCAAATTCCAGTTGTACATTCATGGAAAACTTTGCTACATGTTCTGGCTAAACAACAAATGTGTCTCCATTTTATAATTGACATTTGTTTCCTCTTCTCATTTTAGAAAAAAAGACAAGTCATGTGAAATTGGGATTTTATTTCCCAAATGTCCAAATGATTCTGCTTAGTAGAGTGTTTTGTTTCCAGCAGGTTCAATAAATATTTGTTGAATGAATGCTAGGATTTTTTTTTCACCTTTTATCATTTTTAACTCAGTTCTCTAATCAGTGAATCATTAGCTGGTCTGCCTACGAAGAGAAAAGCTCCAGAGATGATTGTAGTTATAGAAGTAGAACACACACACATACATATACACATACATACATATACACATACACACATATACACATACACACACACACATACACACACTAAAGAGAGAGGTTCTTATTTGAAAAAATAATACTGGCAAATTAAGATGATCCTTCTTAAGGTGGGGGCAATTTGGAATTCAGCTGAATTGAAATGGGTAAGTTGGAATGCAAATTCAGAAAAGACCAAATTCAAGCATAATACTATATGCTTTATGCTTATATACCTTAGTGTGTAAGTTTATGTATTATGTATATTATATGCTTATGCACCTTTGTACAAATATCTAGTCTAATTAATACAGAAAAACTTTGATGGTAACATGCAAAGAATAGCAGACCAGAACCACTGTCATAAGTCACAATATCTAGAAAGATAATTATAGTAGAAAGATTTTTGAAAAGTCTCTTACTGTACAAATAAACTTATTAGAGAATATATTAGAAAATATTTCATTTTTTCCTAAATCTAATGCTATATTGATGAAGTAGATAAGTACAACTATCTATATTTGTCTAAAATAAACAAAAATTGGGACTTTGAAACAAGACAGTTGCTACTAGGAAGGATCTTCTCTTTTTTTTTTTTTTGGAAGGGCAGTTAGGGTTAAGTGACTTGCCCAAGGTCACACAGCTAGTAAGTGTTAAGTGTCTGAAGCCAGATTTGAACTCAGGTCCTTCTGACTTGAGTTCTGGTGCTCTATTCACTGTACCATCTAGCCCCCCCTAGAAAGGACCTTCTCAAACTTACTTGGTATATTCCTTCATACCTGTATGAGGAATCTTTGGCACTTATAAAATGAGTCAATTGAAAATTTATAAGAATTAAATATCATTTATGGAATATTTCAATCTGTCATTTCTTAAATGTGTATGTATCTTAATGTTCTAATTCTGATTCTTCCTAGCTCTTTGACTATGAATGAGTTTCTGAGAAATCACTCACCCTGGTAGCCTAAATAATGTTCTCTGAGCCTCAGTTTCCTCATCTGTAAATAGGAGTAATAGTTTCCATTAGTTGCCTAATAGCTTTGTTATCCTTGAAGTGTTTTACAAACCATAATGCCTCAAGGTTCAGTGATTTGATGGGTGTAGGTACTCCCTCTACTGATCCAGATGGCAACCCTTTTATGTGTTAGTAGACATTCTTCCTTAAATTGCTACATCTGAAAAAGATTAATCATCTAGTGAGTTCTAAAGAGTAGCCTTTCTGAATTTAGCTAATCTGGGCCTCAGATTACAGGCACACATCTCTTTACCCAACATATACTCAAAACCATTCCAGCTTGGTTGGACCTGCTACAGTTTCTATTCTATTTCTCCAGCCTTATAGAACCTATAGCATCACTATGCTAAAACTAGGCATTGGAATAAGAAAACACTCAAAACAGAAAGAAAAATGCAACTGTCAATTATCATCATCACCATCATTCTCATTATTATTTTGTACTTATCTTACAGGGACTTTCTTTAATTATTCTTTTTCACACTTTTGATGAGGTAAATTATTGTCCCCAAACTTAATATGTGTACATACGTACGTACACATACATACACATATACATGCATAGGCACGCACACACACATATATTCAAAATGCAGCACAGCATAGCAAATAGAAAGCCGTCCTCAGAGTTAAGAAACCATGGGTTCAAGCATTATTTCTTATACAAACTTGCTGTGTGACTTTGTATCAATCTCTTAACCTCTCTGTGCTCATAAGCACCTTTCTAAGATTTTAAGATACTGAATAGTTATTGATCTGCGCTAGCAGAAAATCTCCACATCAAAGGTTCCCTACCCCAGAGGTGTCAAACACACAGACAAATCAGATTGAAATGTAATTGGGAAATAGTTAACAAAATAAATCAAAATACAATAAAACACAGATAACATTACATTTTTTAACTAAGTCAATATGTGACCCACTGGGATCCTTATATATGGGTTAATAGCTCTTGTTTCTATTTGAGTTTGACAGAACTGCCCTAAAGAATGTCCTTCCTATTGTTGTTCAGTCGTTTTCAGTCGTGTCTGACTCCTCATGGTCTGATTTGGGGTTTTCTTAGCAAAAAAATCAGAGTGGTTTGCCATTTCCTTCTCCTTACAGATGAGGAAACTGAGACAAACAGAGTTAAGTTACCTATCCATGGTCACACTGCTAGTACATATCTAAAGCTGGATTTGAACCCTGGAACATAAGTCTTCCTGACTCCTGGCTCAAGATATATAAATATAGACAGACAGGCAAGTAGATAGATGTGTGCAAATATATATAAATGTATAGATATCAATATCAATAGATAGATAGATAAGTAGGTAGATAGA
>CM053580.1:368713615-368762172 GCA_028627135.1 Pseudochirops cupreus
TTTTTAATAAGTCACAGAAGACCAAGAGGTCAATCCTTTGTGTTTTAGGGAACATAGGTCCTGGGGCATAAAAATGGAGCATCCATCTTTCTTTAAAGGGCAGAAGGACCTTTCCACAATGCAGAGAATAACTGAGGTAGAGAAGCACTGCACTGTAAGCCAACTGCCTCCAGGCACAAAGTGTCTCCAACCGAAATAAGACACAGTCTCTACCCAGGCAGCAAAACTGTGCATGGAAGAAGATGGCTTATGGCAGCATAGTCTCTACTCTGTTACACACAGAAATGGAGAGATACCCTAGTTGCTTCTTGAAGACATCTTTGATTCCTCTTTCTCATTTGCCCCCCAAGTCCATTTAGTTGCTCTGCCTTGAAAACTTTTCTTTGTAATGTTTCTTCAACTCATTGGGTTGAATGCTCTATTGAGCGGCTCTATTCAGACACTAAAGTGATTTTTTCTAAAGTGCAGATTCTGATCATGTCACCCCCCCTACTCCATAAACTCCTTGGTTCCCTATTGCCTCTAGGAGCAAATACAAAATGCCTTATTTGATGTTCAAAGCTCTTCATAATTGAGCCTTTCCAATCTTCTTACCCTTTACTCTGAGATCAATGACACTGACCTCCTGACTGTTCCATAGGTAAGACACCTTTGGCTCTGGGCATTTTCTCTTGCTGGCCCCCACGCCTGGAATTCTCTCCCTCCTAAACTTCACCTATTGATCTCTCTGGCTCCTTTTAAGTCCCAATTAAAATCCTACTTTCTACAGGAAACCTCCACCAAGCCCTCTTATTTCCAGCGTCTTCCCGCATTTAATTATTTCCTCTATATCCGATAAATAATTCAATTCAATAATTCAATACATTCATTGGCATGTCATCTCCCCCATTAGACTGTTAACTCTTTGAGGGGAGACTACACTTTCCCTCTTTTTGTATTTAGCATGGTTCCTGGCATGCAGTAGGTACTTAATAAATGTTTGGTTGATTAAATGATATTTATTGTCTTACATTACTAATCAGTTTTACACAATAAATATCATTTAATCAACCAAACATTTATTAAGAGAAAGAAAGAGAGATTAGATACAGAGATAGATGTAGATTTCAATATCAATATCTCATCTAAGGCAGTACATAAACCCAGGCCTCCCTGGCTCCTAGGCCAACTCTCTATCTATTGTTCTGTACTGCTGAACCTCTAAAACCTCCTGATCTGGAGAAGTCACTCACCCTCTCAGTGTTCTACGTAACTCTTTAAGACTTTAATTGCAGAGAAGGTACAGAATTTCTGCATCTTGGAATTTTCTGTTTCAGTGAAATCACAGGTCTAGTACCTAGCTGTGTATCTTGCCTCCCAACTACAGCACAAAGTCTCTCAGGGCAAGGGGCTCATACTTCTCTCTGGTCACCAGAGCACCTATAATAGTACCTTGCACAATAGTAGGTATGCAGTAAGTATTGAATGATGAATTGATGATGGGGAGTTATGAAATCTTCTTTCTCTGTATAAATCTGAAAAAAACAATTCTACTCATAGAGAATCAGGGTCATTTTGGGGACAGTCTGGTGTAGTATAAGACTATGGGACTTGGAGTAAGAAGATCTGGTTTAAAACCCAGTTCTACAGCTTACAACCTGCATGACAGCAAACAAGTCATTTCTCTTGTCTAACTAGGCCTCGGTTTCCTCATTTATAATAATGAGGGCATTAGACTACATTATAGGATCATAGAGTTAAGGCTGGAAGGGATTTTAAAGGCTATCTACTATAACTGACTCATTTTTATGGACAAGGGAACTGAGGCCGCAGAGGTTAAGTGACTTGTCCATGGTCAAACAGCTAGTAAGTACTAGAAATCAGAATGTGAACTTTAATATTCTTGTCTCCAAGTCCCACACTCTATTTTCTCTACTACACAGATTGCCTCTGAGGTCTCTTCCAGCTCTGAAACACAGCATAAAAATAGACTACAGTATTTCAAAACATTAGTGATTTCATCAGGCTAAAGATGGCAACCCCTTCATAGCTCAACAGCGTGAACTGCTGGCCAAAAAAGTTCATTACTCACGGAGTAATGACTTACCCTGAAGTTCAGTAAGCTGGTCCCTAAGAAACAGAAGCATAGTCTGTTGTGTATTCTTTTTTTTTTTCCATTTTGGTCTAGTTGGTGCTCACACTCTATTGGGATACCTTCAAAGAATACAGATTAACTTCTACACCATAATGAGGAATGAAAGGGCTTTAGTGGAGCACACTAGAATATACAGGCAAAAAGTCAAAAATAAAGTCACTCATCTTGTTGTTCCGTCTTACCCACATATGTGTCAGTTCTTCATTCTACTGTTTCTAAGCATCTAGATGAAGATTTTAATTTACCAGGTGAGATTGTCTATTAAACCTTATGGATATTGTATTGTATGTGCTCATGGAGCGTAATAAGAAATCTAGAAATGTGGTAATGATGATGAAAGAAAACAGTGTTACACTGAGGATTCTGTGTCTCCAGTCTCATTAAGTCAATAATTAAGAACTCTGAATTTCTACAAGGGTGACATTATATGTATGTACATGTACATATATATGTATATGTGTGCATGTGTATATGGATGTGTGTATGTGTGTATGTATGTGGATGCATGTGTGTATATGCGTATGCATGTATGTGTGTATGTGTATGCACGTGTGTATGTATGTGTGTATGCATGTGTATATGTGTGTATGCATGTATATGTGTGTGTATGTGTATATGTATATATGACTTACCTAAGATACCTGGAAACTTCAATTATAAAGCAAGTAAATGAGTTCTTTCTCATGACTCATCCTAGATATCTGATCTTCTTGATTCTTGGTCTACAGAGAATGACTATTTGTAAATAGCAGTGTGTTGTTTCACTCTCTATTGAAACTTTTTCTTTATTTGGTAGATGTGGTTTAATTAATACAATATTCTAATTTGTTCAGTTGCTTCAGTCTCCATGCTTCGGTCTCCATGACCCCATCTGGGATTTTCTTGGCAAAGATAAAGTGATTTGTTACTTCCTTTCTCTAGCTCATATTACAGATGAGGAAACTGAGGCCAAGTTAAATGACTTGTCCAGGGTCATACAACTAGTAAGTGTCTGGAGCCATATTTGAATTCAGGAAGATAAGTCTTCCGAACTCCAGGCCCAGCACTCTATCTAGAGCAGCAGTTCTCAACCTTCCTAATGCCATGACCCTTTAATACAGTTCCTGACCCCCAACCATAAAATTATTTTTGTCGCTACTTCATAACTGTAATGTTGCTACTGTTATGAATCTATCTGATATGCAGGATGTATTTTCATGGTTACAAATTGAACATAACCCATAGGTTGAGAACCGCTGGTCTAGAGTGATACCTAGCTGCTCTAATATTCTAATTGGTGAAGAAAAAATTTTAAATTTTATGTATGTCAGCATATAAGACGTCACTGCTTATTGTGATAACGCTAAGATGGAAATAATGCATATAGCAGGTATTTAATAAATATTTGTCGTATGGAATAGGATGGAAGATAATAGGAGAGCCCTGAAGACAGTTGTTTCTTATCCTAAAGGAGTCCAGAATTCAAAGGATTAATTGGGAATTGTAGGGGCCAACTGTGGGAGGTGGAAACAATTGGAGGTCAATTGAGAAGAGCATAGATTATGAAATAGAGGCCCTTGTTGAGCATTTGTGTGATAGGATCCTAGATTTAGAACTGAGAGGAATCTGAGAAGTCCTCAAGTTCAAACTCCTGATTTTATAGATGAGGAAACTGAGACCAAGAAGGGTAAGAGGCTTACCCAAAATAACACACATAATAAATGGCAGAGAAAAGATTTGAAATCAAATTGTCTGTTTCAAAATTCATCCCTTGTTCCACTACACCTCACCTTGGGCTAGAAATGGGGAAGAAGGAGTCAGGAAGGGGTGTTGATGTGACCAAGGCCAGATTTCAGCACAGGCACATTAGATGACCATCTAAGGAAGCACAGTTTAAGGCAAATTGTTCATGGCATTTTTCGTGCCCTGGACTCCTTTAGCAGTTTGGTTAAGTCTACAGACCCCTCCTCAGAATAATGCTTTTAAATGTATAAAATAAAATGCAAATGATTACAAAGGAAACCAATTGTATTTAAATATTTTTTTTTCCACATCTGAGTTTATAGGCTCTCTGAAATGTGTGCTTAGATCATAGATTAAGAATTTCTGATTTAAGTTCCACCTGCCCAAAATTCTATCTGTTCACAGTTCATAGCTATGCTTCTATTTACCCTAAATTTCTGCCACATACATCACTCCTTCAGGTTAGATAAAGTGACATCTGAATATTCTATTTCTCTAACCCTCTTCTGATTATGTATTATCATGATCAGTTCTTAGAGGAGTTATACCTAGAGAACTTTGAAAGACATGGAAAGATAAAAAGGGTGAGATACAAGTTACTTAAATTTGGGCAGGCAATGAATTATGGCACTCCCATGGTAGGTATTTGGAAGAAAAGTTTCCCCAAAGGATGCTAAATGCTTAAAGAAATAGAGATGAATTTCCCATGCTTTGTAGGTCTTACCAGGGATATATTATTACCACTTTGATTTCATAAATCAGTTTGTACTACTTACAATCCTTGTGGGTTTCTTTAAAGTAGAATTACTTCAAGTGTTATTCTGAAATTAGAATGGTCCAAAGAAGTCTTTTCAAATATTTCATTTGGAGATCTATTATTTAAGTGTGTTCCATTCTTTACAACATCTTTGGGCATCCTAGGGCAACTAGGTGGAATTCTGAATAGAAGGTGGAACCAGAAGTCTGGAAAAGCTGAGTTCAAATACAGCCTCTGACACTCGCTGATTACGTAACCCTTAGCACATAAATTTACCACTTTGTGCCTTGATTTCCTTATCTGTAATATGGGAATAATAATAAACCCTATCTCACAGAGTTGTTGTAAGGATCAAATGAGACAGTATATACAAAGTGCTTTGAAAATCTCAAAGCACTATGTAAGTGTTATTATATAATTTTCTCATGTCACTTAGGTCATGATGCCATAATTCAGGTCAGTAGCCATTTAGTTCTATTCCGCAAGAATTTATGCCTTGGGACCTTGGGAAAATCATTTTCCTTTTGGAGATCACAGTCCTTCAACTGTAAAATAAAGGGATTAGAAGAGATGTTCATTAAGATATCTTACAGTTCTGAAAATATGATCTTGTGATTCTATTAAATACCTACTTGTGTAAGACAGTTAAGTTATAACCATCCTAAAACATAAAATCTAAAGAAACTGAATTATAAGAAGAAAGGAGAAAAAAAATAAAAGGTTGGCTTCCCTGTAGTTGTACCAGTGCCTCATGATGATATGCCTGAATTCATCAAATATGTCTTCAAGATCTAACTAAGGAACCTGGCTTGGAAGTTGACAAGAGTAGTATTTGTAGCAGCTCCAGCTCTCCCAGCCTCAGAGAAGTTTGGACAGCTCCATTGTTTGTAGGCTTTTTGCTTCCTCTGGAGCCTGATGCTGTGTTGACGCCAGCATCTGTCTGCTAGCCTCCCAAAGGACTTGCTGGATTTCTGGATGTGGTTTTCAATTTCCTTGTGTGTTCGTGCAGTTGAGAAATTTTTTCCATGCCTTTTATTATTTTTATTATTGTTGTTGTTATTACACAATATATGGTGGGGGAAGGGAAGGGGTTGGTCAGACAAAACTCTCCAGCTCTCCATGAAAAAGGATAGATCACTGCAGTGAATCCACAAGCAGACTCACATTTTTTTTTAAGTAACTAAGATAAGCAGAGTCAGGAATTTGTTTTTGATAAATTCTATATCATAGTCCTGACAAACTGTCAGTAATTTGACAAATCTCAGCAATTACCTTTACTCTCACTGTATGATTTGTCAACAACTGCAGTCACAGCTTTTTAAAATGACTTAATAAAGGCATCAGTGAGGAATTTTACTATAACTAATCGAGGAAGATTAGTAAAATCAGAGCCAACCCATAAAGATAGAGCGCCATGAAGATATTGAGCCAATATGATGTCCCACACTTTTGGGGGATCCAACCTCATGAAAGTCCTATTCTCTCACCTAGTTATGATACAGGGATATAACCCTGGTCGAGAGCATCAGAAGCTGTTCCAGTATTGCCCCAGCTCTGGAGAGCCTACCAAATGCAAAAGTGTTCAAAGAGGTTGCCAGTGAATGACTCATTTGTCTTCTAAGTACCAACCTAGCTAAGGACAGAGAAGATCATCACCTGGAAATTGAGTAGTAAGTAAATTCTTAGGCTGTGGCAATCTATTCTAAAATTGTCAAAACATAAGAGAAAGGGGCACAACATTGCCTTGTCTCCTATTCTTTAATCATTGCCTTTTTCTGTAAATAAATATCAAAAGAAAAAGGATTAACGTAGGGTTGGTCCAGCCTCAGTACCATAAACTATATGTGTTTGCATCAGGGAAAAAGGCATGAAATGTGCTCTCAAATTAACTTTTTTACAAACAAATTCAGGATGGGTGAAAGCATCACCTAATGTTTGAAAGAGGGGAAACAGAAACCTTAGCATGCTTCAAGCCCACTTCCAGGGTGAGGAGTAGTAGTTCAAGAAAGAGTTAGTTGGGGTGAGGAAGTATACCATCTGAAATTTTCCTATCTGGTTGTGTTAATTAAATGCTAAGTCCAATTGTTTCAACCCAGCTGAAGGATTTCAGGTGTTCTCAGCACCTTCTAAATTTCAATATCCTGTTGAGAAAGCTTTAGTCACTCTATCCTAGAGCTCTGCCCTCTACCTTAATTTGTAATCTAGAGAGCTAAAATAGGCTAAAATACTCCATTCTATCTAGAATGAAGTCCTATTCCCTTTCCCCAAGACTGGTGAAAGTATAAAGCCTTAGACAAGAGCCCCAGCTGGTCCTCAGATAGCAGTCAGGTTGTTGGTGTGCTGTTAAGGGTTCCAGCACTTTGAGGAATGAACAAAGTGTTGGAAATCAGAAGTTAGAGACTAAAGAAAACATTAACTACTTTCAAAAACAAGTTGGCTAATTTCCAATGACAGACAAAAAGGCTTTTTCTAGGGCTTGGTTATTGCTACTCCTTTATGATCCCAATACAGGTACAAAATGTAAAAGTTCCATACAGGTCACCTGAGTAATACATTAGATTAATGTTCCAAATAGCCTGACCTGGTTCAAGAGATTGCAAGAAAAGTAATGAAGAAGGGATACCTGTCCTTTGGGGAATTGCAAAACAAGTTGTGGTATCTGATTGTGATAGAATACTACTGTGTCATAAGAAATGATGAGCTGGTTGGTTTTAGAAAAATATGAAAAGACTTGCATGAAATAATGAAGAATGAAATGAGCAGAACCAAAAGAATGTTGTACATGGCAACAGCAATGTTGTTCTAAGTACAACTTTGAATAGCTAAGTAATTTTGAGTACGATAAATCCTCAAATCATCTACACAGAACCTATGAAGGAAAATGCTATCCACCTCTAGACAAAGAACTATTAAAGAGATGTATAGAAGGGGCAGGTAGGTGGCACAGTGATAGAGCACTGGACCTGGAGTCAGGAGGACCTGAGTTCAAATCCGGCCTTGGACACGAAACACTTACTAGCCATGTGACTTTGGGCAAGTCACTTAACCCCAATTGCCTTCCAAAAAGCAAAAAAATAAACAAATAAATGAATAAATGAATAGATAGACGTGTAGTATGGTTTTACACACACACACACACACACACACACACACACATGAAGACAATCAAAGGCATTTAGTTCGTGACATACAAGGATCAGTTGAAAAAAATAACGTTTATCCTAGAAAAAAGAAAATTTGGGTGGGGTGGGGTGGGATGGGAAGGAGCATCATGATAACTGTGTTCAAATATTTGAAGGGTTACCATGTCAAAAAGGGGTTAGATTTGTTCTCTTTGGTCCTAAAGAGAAAAACCAGGAATGATGAATGGAAGCTTCAGAGAAGCCAATTTGGGTTTGATGTGAGGAAAAACTTCCTAATAATCTGTTATCCAAAAGTTGAGAAATGGTGGATTTGCCTTGAGAAATGGTGGATTCTTCTTCCTTGGAGGTTTTCAAAAGAAGTTAAAAAATACTTTTTAGGTGTGTTATAAAGGGAATTTATGGGTCAAATTAGATGGATCCTGAGGTCCTGTTCCATCTCTCAAATTTGTGATTCTAGATAGGCCTCTCAAACTCAACACATCCAAAACTGAACTCATTAGTTAAGTTCAACCAAATCTTCTGCCTTCTTTTGAATTTCTGTTATTACTGGAAAAGGCTCCACCATCTTCCCCGTTACCCATTTTCACAATCTTGGTGTCATCCTCATCTCCTCAATCTCTTCACTCCCAACCACATATCCAATCTATTGCCAAATCCTTTCAATTTTACCTTCACAACATTTCTTATGTGCATCCCTGGCTTTCCAATCCATAGCCAACACCTATAGATCATAATAACCTGTGAGTTGGTCTCCTTGTCTCAACTCCCTTCCCATTTCAGTCCTTGTTCCATACCCTGACCAAGTGATTTTTCCCAAAATCTAAGTCTGACCATATCACTCCTTCATCCCCCAATACCCTAATACCTGGTAGCTTAGTGCTCAGTGCATAGAATGCTGGATCTGAAGTCAAGAAAATCTGAACTGAAATCCTGCCTCGCACACTTTCTAGTCATGTGAAACTGGACAATTCATTTAACCTCTGTCTTCCTCAGTTGCCTCATCTGTAAAAAGGCAACAATTATGGCATCTGCTTTCTAGGGTTTTTCTGAGGATAAAACAAGATATTTGTAAAGACTTCATAGACTTTAAAGTGCTATTGACATGTATGATGGCTGTTGTTATTTTTCTTATTGTTATCATATACCATCAGGACCAAACAAAGTCGTCTGGCATTTAAAGCTTTTCTCCACAAGGTTCCTTCCTACTTCTGTTCCAGTCTTCTTATAGCTTGCTTCCCTCCCACTATATAACCTAGTTGTACTGAAACGACTTGTGTTCCTCCAAAAAAGACATGTCTGCAATCCTCTCCCTCCTCACCTTCATTTTTCAGTGTCCCTGATTTCTGTCCAAATTCAGTTCAAAGAGCCATCCTAGACCCCCCAGTCACTAGTGCTGTTCCCTCTAGTGTTGCATTTTATCTATTCTGTACGTGTTTTCTACATACCTTTGATTTCTATATTTTCTCCCCCATTGCAATGCAAGCTCCTTGGATTTAGAAGCTCATCACTTAGCACAGTGATTGACACCTAGTAAACACTTAGTAAATGCTTATTCCTTGACTAACGTTTTGATGATGATCATCCAGAACTCCTTCTTATAGCATGTGAAATGAAATTATTCTTATTTGCTTTTAGAGAGACAGCTTGACATAGTGGATAGTTTACTACACTAACAGTGAGGAAGACCTAAGTTCAAATCCTACCTCAGACCTCTTATAAGCTGTGTGACCTTGGACAAATAACTTCATCTCACTGAGTCTCAGTTTTAGCAGTGGTAAAATGTATGTGATGATAGAACCTACTTCACTGGGTTGTGGTGAGAACCAATTTGTAGAGGTATTAAATATGGGCAAACTGAGGGCAAGTCTAGCTAGGTGCGTCAGGGCCCATCATTAGAAGATTCATAAAATTTAGAGTTGGAAGAAACTATAACAATCATTTCATTAAATTCCTTAAATTTACAGATGAAGGAATTAATGGCTATACTTAGCTTTGTTATTGCAAGAAAAGGTGAATTGGCTTTTGGGTTTAACCAAGGTGATGCATTATTTTCTATAGAACACTAGAATGTCTCCTGACTATGCCCTTTCTTCCAACATCAGCAAAGGACTGAAACTATATTCCCAATATCATCCTGCTACTAAGAAATGGAGGTAGAAGTGGAGGGCTGCATGGAAAGAACACTGGATTTGGTGTCAGGAAAGTCTAAATTCAATTCTGTCTCTGACCCTTACTGGCTATGTCACCATAGACAAATTGATTCTCACTTCTAAGTCTTTCTCCTCATTTGTAAAATGAAGTAATACCCTGTGACCTACCTCACAAGGTAAGTGTAAGGATTATGTTGGATAAATATATCTAAAAAAATTTTTTTTGTTGTTTTGGGGTTTGTTTGGGTTTTTTTGCAAACCCTATAGGACTATATAAAATAGAAGAAGAAAAAAATCAGGTTGACTATGAATCCAGAATTCTTTTCATGTCACCATCTTCTCTGGCCACAGAAACCAATGAATCTATTAATTAAGGTTGGGAGGAATTATACTGTGCATCAATGTGGAAAAAGTGTCCACACTGATGACAGTGCAGAACTTTGGAAGTATTGCACTAAGAAAAAACCAGTAATGATTAAAATAATAGTTTACATTTGTCTCTTAATTTCTTCTTTAAATAATCCATCATTGTGTTATGAATATGGATGAGAATTGTACAGATGCAAATAAATAAGTGATAAATAATTGAATGATTTCTCTTGTATCATCAGGTTTATGTTCTGACAGATTAAATTAATACTGCATGCAATCATTTAAATATCACTTCCTGGGAAGTTGAACTTGTCATGCAAGTGTATTATATTGTTATGAGTTGGCCTCAATCTTCTATATGACTGTAATAAGCTCCATGAAAAAAGGATCCCCATCTTAAGTTAACTTTATGTATGTGTTTGCTAGCAAGCTTGTTTGCTCCTTGTTTATTTGAAATTGGGTCTCCTAAACTAGCCCAAGCTAGGTTAAGCTTATGCTCAATTCCAATATTAATCATCATAGAAGCTTTAATGGTCTCCATTTTTCTTTTTTCTTTTTGGAGGGGGGAAGTCAGGGCATTTGGGGTTAAATGACTTGCCCAAGATCACACATCTAGTTGCCCAACATCACACGTCTAGTAAGTGTTAAGTGTCTGAGGTCAAATTTGAACTCAGGTCCTCCTGATTCCAGGGCTCGTGCTCCATTCACTATGCCACCCAGCCACCCCAGTCCCCACTTTACTCACCCTTCCTGAGACAGACAGCCTGGTAGCCTTCTATCTATAGAATCAGTTGTTGTTAGCCCTCTGGTAGTTCAGAATTCCTGAATTTAAGAGATGTTCCAGCCTCATCTTCCCCAGTGGAAGAGATTTCAGGCCTATGCTGGCTTATTTGAACTCCCTATCTCTTCCAGCAACACACATAGGCTCTGTAAAAGTTAAGTGCTTAAATATTATTACAATATGCTTCCTAGAGGATTGTGTTATATTGTATCCTTTAGTGAATGGATTTTACTTTAAAGAAAGAAAAAAAGAGAGAGTAAAGCTGTACTTCTTCTGACTCAAAAATGAGTGAGTGTAAGACTTACATTTGCAATTCTAATTCAAAGTATGAGGTTGTGTTGATTTATTTTTATAGAAAGATACAATATGATGTCTCTGTAAAAGGAGAAAAAGAAGTACTGTGTGAACTGTTCTGGGTGGCATTTCAGGCTGGGTGTTCAGGCCCTTCAATTCCCAGCTTTATGCATGTGCATAACTGGTCATTAAGAAATATCAATAGGAAAATGAACTTTACTATATTTTGACTTAAAGGCTTTTCATAACAGAAGCGTGTGGGAAACCAGTAAAGAAATAATGAAATAACCAGCAAAAACGGAGAGGGGAAGCTTCAAAAAGTCTGCATGCTTTGGCATCGTTATCTTGGATCCACATTTCTGCATATTTTAATTTCTATTCTGTTTATCATTCGTCATCTAAAAATAATGCTGGAGCCAAATTTTCATCCTATGTAACACTGTAAGAATTTTCCTTGCTTTCTTGGAAGCTAATTTTCCCATGGAGTTGCCTAAGATGTAAATCTGACCCCTACAGGAATATTATTTCGATGAGAGGAGAAACTACCTTTTAGGAAGACATAACATCATTAAAGTCTTGTTTTTTCCAAGTTTTATCTTTAAGTTCTATATAAAATTTGCAAGTACTAATGTATTGGTGTAATAATTTGAGAACAATAAAACAGCACACATTTAAAGTGTGCATTTTTTTTTCTTAAACTGAAATTGTCAAAGAAACAATGTATATGAGAATCTCCTTTTCAGGGAAACATTTGAAGGGTCTCTACTGCAGCTAGGTGGCACAATGGATAGAGTGCCAGGCCTGGAGTTAGAAAGACTCATCTACCTGAGTTCAAATCTAGCCTCAGACACTTCTAGCTGTGTGAACCTAGACAAGTCACTTAACCCTATTTGCCCCAGTTTCCTCATCTGTAAAATGAACTGGAGAAGCAAATGACAAACCATTCTAGTATCTTAGCCAAGAAAACCCAAAATGGGGTTGCAAAAACAACTCAGCAACTATCACTTAATAATTTGGTGAGTTATGGGGTAGAAGAAAATTAATTTTCTAATTCAGTAATTAGCTTTATTTTCACCGATCTTACCAGTTACATATTCCCTCTTTTCTTCTCCTTATCTTCATTCATCTACTTTTATGAATCTTGTACAGATGAAACAATGATACCCCCAGTCACAAAGTAGCCAGGAGAAATGTTTATTATACTACTTCAAAGGTGGTATCAAAAAAAAAAAAGTTGTATTTTTTTTAACTTGGCTGGGACAGTGATGACTATGATTATATGTAATTGTAATCCCCAAATCCACCTCCAGTCTAATTTCTTTCAGGGCTTAGAAATATAAACTTGTGACTAAGATCCTCAAATAATGACATCAAAATTATTCTATTGTGGAAAAACCATAAGGGAACACTGAGAACATCCTTCCTACCATAGGTTTAAGATTATGATATTCCCCTAGCCTTCCTCCTGCCTGCGGAAGAGAGAGTCTATAACTAAATTTTCTCAGTGAAAAAGTTACTACTTTTCTGTGACTAATTTTAAGTCTGCATGTTTTTGGGGGGGGATGTTTTTCCTGGTAAATCTATATAAAAGATCCAGAAGTTATTCATCTTCCTACTTGATTTTTTTTATAGATTTGTCTTATAGCTTTAACTTTCAATAATAAATATTCCTTGCCCTCAGTAACATCATCCTGATGATTATTGTGCATTTGATCCTGGAGGTGATAGGTAGCCAGGCATTTTATTCAAAGCAGGAGGTAACACAGTTGATGTATCCCTTTTGATTTCAGAATCATATCTCTGGTCCAAAGTTCCTATTATTCCTTCTGATTTAATTTTCTAGATAAGTATTTTTATGTTTTTAACAATACAAAAGTTGCCATTCTTAATGCAGACACAACCATTTGATTTTTGGACATGCTCACAGATATCACTTTGTATCTTAATATTTAAAAATCTCTAAATTAGTGATGGGAAATCACTGCAGTAGAGTGAACTTTGGTTTTGGAATTAAAAGACCTAGGTTTGACTTTGAACTCTCCTATTTACATACCTCATCCACATCATTTAAGATGATCAAGTCTTAGTTTCCTCACTTGAAAATAAGGAATTTGAACTAGATGACTCTGAAGTCTTTGCCAATCTAAGTCTATTATCTGACGGTGACAGATTTTGCAAATATTCAAAGAAAATTTTGAATTTGTTAAATAATTTATTGTTGTATATAAATACTATTTAACATCCAAGAAATATATATATTTATCTTATTGAATGTCAAGAATTTCTCTGCTTTAAAAATAGATTTGCATATGAAGTAATGTCAATACATTCTTTGTTATATTAATTACATTATGGAAATATTTTTAAATGTCTGTGGGAAGAAAATTATTTATGGAAACAATTATCCCTGTATTTACATTTTTGAGTTTTGATTTTCCTTTACCTTCCCTTTTTTTAAGGACAAATACATTACTATTGGGATAGAAAGAATTGGACCATAATAAATAATGTCAAAAAAGTTAATGAGAATGGAAAATTCAGAAAGATATTGCTGTAATAGTCTCTCATAGTACTAGAACTTAGCCTAGCAGAAGTCTATCTTGAACTCTTTGGGATAATTTTCTAGCTAATTAGGAATACTAGAAGAACTTTGCTATAACATAGACTGACAGGACAGTTTCTTTATGCTCCACAGAAAAAGAGCAGCAGCTCCAAAAGAAGTAGATAGAAATGGAGAACTAAGTGATCACAGAGCACAGTTTGTCTTCTGGGGAACCAAATTAGCATACAGCTAGTCCACTTACGAGTGGGTCTTCCTTCAAAAGTTCGTACTTCAGTTCATTATTCAGGGCACAAAATATCTGTTGTCATTGAAACACTGTCATATTTGTGAGGTAGGTTCCAAGGTTAATTAGAAAAACACATTTAAACCACAACTGATACTGCTATCATACCTCACTATCCCATAGCAATGTTTCTATGAGACAATCTGTTAATACTTTTTTCTGGGGATGTTAAGAACAAATCTCTTCTCCCTGAAGAGGTAGCTGGTGAAAGGGAGGACAGTAAGATGTGTGGTGGGGAATGGGGAAGGAAATGAGGGAGAATGAAAGGAACTCTGTGGTAACAACCTTAACAGAAACCGAGGACACACGAGAGGCGGGGCTTGGGTGCTGTGGGCAGTAAGTGTGCAGAAAGATGTTGTAGAGGCAGACCTCCTACACCTTCAAAATATTTCTGAATGCAGGGCAAGCTCTCTGTTCTCTGGTTTCCTTTTGTGGAACCTTGAGCACTGATACATTGATTCTTCCTTGTTCACTTGTATTAGACATGTGGTTAAATATTTCTCCTACCACTTCCTTTTCAGTCCCTACACCTTACATCACCACCACCCCACATATTCTACAATCCAGCAACACCAGTCTCTTGCTGTTCCTCAAGTGACACATTCCATCTCTGTCCCCAGGAATTTTTGGTGGCCTACCCCCATGTCTAAAGTGCACTTCCTCCACATGGCCCCTTCGTGGCTTCCCTGGCTTCCTTCAACTCCCAGACAAAATCCCACCTTCTACAAGAAGTCTTTCTTAAAAAACTTAAAATTAAAATTAATTCTTTTTCAAAAATTAAAAAAGAAGTCTTTCCTAATACCCTTTAATGTTCATGCCTTTCCTCTGTTGATTACTTCCGGTTTATCCTTTCTGTAATTTGTTTGTACACAGCTGTTTAAACATTACGTGCACCATTAGATTGTGAATGACTTAAGATTAAGGACTGGGTTTTTTTGTTTTAGTTTGTTTTTTTGGTTTTTTTTTTGCCTTTTTGATTCTGTAGTGCTTAGCATAGTTTGTGTCACATAGTAGGCAGTTAATTTATTTTATTCACTGACAGGTAGCTCAGAGAGTTTGCCATGTGTCCACTTTCTGAGAATTCTAGAATGATTTTAATTCCCTTCCCCAAGAGGATCCTGATACTGGGATGCAAACATCGTGTCGATATCCAACCAGTTCATCATCATGCTATTTCAACTAACACAAAATTCAGGTTTGAGTAAATGAAAAATATGCAATTTTCATGATTAAAATAAAATACAACACAATATATAAAGTTAAAAGTTTTTGCTTAATTACATTTCTCTTTGAGACCTACTTGAAATTATGTAAGAATCTAAATTAAACAATTAGTGACTTTGAATACAGCAATTAAAGAAATCACAGGAAATGGTGGGTCTATGGATAAGAACTACTCACACTTCAATAGCACTGAAGTTCCAAAAGTCATTTATACACACAAAAACTGTGAAGTGGATAAAACAAACATTAAATTTATTTTGCAGATAAAACAACATCAGAGAGATTGAGTAATTCCCCCATGTCACCATAGCAAACCAATGCCAGAGGTTTGATTTGAACCTGTTGTTCCTGAATTTTAGGTCCAGTCCCCACTCTATCACATCACTTGAACTAAGGAGCTATAAATATAAAGAGTTTCCTTATTTGAAGATACAACATGGCAGAGTGTATGGAGAACCAATCCTGAAATCATAGAGGCTCCTTATACAATGAAATCATAGGTCTAATACCTATTTGACAATTTAGATATTAACAATGACTATCACATATTTACTTGTGTGATCTGGGAAGACATGATGGGGAATATTCCTCAGCTAGCATACATCAATACGTGGTGTCTTGGCTAGAGCTGTTGACTGAGCTGGAATTGATCTTATATCAAACTCTGCCTCTTTTGCCTCAGTCTATCTGAAGTTGGTGCTTCTATAGAGCCATTCATTAGATTTCTGGTTGCTGGGACTATATTCAGAATTCATCTCTTTTATTTCTAAAAGTTTTAGCACAACCAAACTAAATGGGTTTATTTTGGTTTGGTTTTAAGAAAATGGAGTTTATCTGAATTTAATAGTAGAAGGGGTGTGTGTCTGTGTGTGTGTGTGTGTGTGTGTGTGTCTTTGTATGTCTGCACACGCATGTACCCAGGAGACACAGAGGTGGGGAAGAATTCTGAAGGAAACTTGACTCTACCCAGACATACTAGAAATTCAGACAAGTAAATGAGGAAAGCAGTGCTTATTAAATAAATACTGTGGATGGGTAAAGCATTATTTAAATGCTACCATTTTTTCCTCTTATTTGATTTACTACCTATGAAGACAGGGGAAAAATAGGAAGGGCAGTTTGGAAATATTCATTCCCAGGAGAGAGAAACATGACCTTTCAACTGAGCATAATGGATAAGAAGAGTAAAAGACATCATAAGCAAATTCAGAGATGTTGAGAAGCCAGTCCAATTTCCTTCATAAACTCTTCATTCATGAAATATCCTTACTAAGGTGATGGTAGCAAAGTACAAGAATTTTCTAGTTTTCCATTCTCCATGTCTTCATGTTAATTGTCCAGCTCCTATTAAAATCACCTTAAGATTTGTTAACATCATAAACAAAGCATCATCTTGAAAAATAAGCTTTATCAGTTAAAAGTCAAATCAAGGAATTGAATCCCTGATGCAATGAATTTTTAGAATTTTTCAGCTAGAGTTCTATAGTTTATTGGGCAGCCAGGTGGCACAGTGGATAGAGTGCCAGGTCTAGAGTCAGAAGACTCCTCTTAATGAATTCAAATCTAGCCTCAGATATTTCTAGCTGTGTGATCCTGGACAAATCTCTTAACCCTGTTTGCCTCAGTTTCCTCATCTGTAAAGTGAGCTGGAGAAGAAAACAGCAAACCACTCCAGTATCTTTGCCAAGAAAACCCCAAAGGGGGTCAAGAAAACTTAGACACGACTGAAAAATGACTGAATCTATAGTTTATTGGTTGTTTGTCTTTACTGTAATCTTGAAACAGCCTTTGACCAAAAAGTACAAAAGTTCTGCTCTATGTTGGAATCTATATGATTTGACACTTCATAACTAGAAGAATATTAGAGGCAGCAACAACCTTTACCTGACCCTTCCTCCCATCCCATCCCAAATTCTCCTCTTTTGTACAACTTCTCAAGGTCAGTTGTAATCATTTTGAAATCAAATAAAAAGTCTCCATCAAGGTGAATCATGGGAAATAGGAATGCTGATAAGGATACCTAGTTGAAAACTGAGTGGATTGATCCATTACACACCCCTCTTACCACTTCAACCAAATACCTGAGCAGGAGAGGCAAGAGGGGGCAGAGATAGTCTCTCCAGCTCCCACCTCACTGAGTCAGACATTTAGTGAGATATAATATTATATGGAGCCTATTCATAACCCCTTTTGTGGTTTTACCACTTTCCTTCCCCTTCAAAGAGCCCCAAGAGAACCAACAGTCTGATTCTTGCCAGTAAGATGATGTCAGGCATACTCTGGTGTACAGAGACGTAACAAGACTTCTCACTCTGAATTACTCCCTTCCCCTCCCTCCCCTTCCCCTCTGCTTCCCCTTGCTCCCCTTTGTCCCTCTGCTATGAATGGTCAGATTTGGCCCACAAGCAAGCTAAGGCAACAAATGTATCTTTAAATAACTATTATGTGACCATCAAGTATTTCTAAGACTTAGAGAGGAAAACCAAAAGGGGGAAAGAAAGCTAAATAGACTGAAATGAAGCAGCAATTAAGACAAATGAAATAGTAAGCAATAGGGAGGAGATAAGGAGAGATAACAGAACTCATGAAGGCAGGTCCAAATTTTCTTGAAATCTGAAACGCAGTGTGAATACATTAAATCAGATCCAAAATTATATAACTTTGCACACAAACTTTCAATAAGTGTTTAGTGAATGAATGAGTAAATTAAATGAACCTGCCAAAGCTAAGTTGTGGTCCAGACCTAGCCTGAAAGATTCTGTAATCCAAAATTGGAGCCCATCTTTCATTATAATGGTTACCAACCCAAGGCACAGACAGACACAGGTGTGTCAGCAAGAGCACAGGCTGACTAAGTGTTTTGGCAGTCTACAGTAGGCACTGATTAATTATTCTGGATGGAAAGCCTCCTTACTCCAATGGAACACTTCCAGGAAACTTTGTCATGAAATTTTTAATTGGGTAGATTTCATTTCACTGTCACTCCTTCCCAACTGGTTTTTCTTGTTGCTGTATGTGTATGTGTGCTTTTTGTAATTCTATGGACACAGCCTGATTCTTCTGGATATAGTTTTATCATAAACTATAATATAAAACTTTTAAAATATTTAATTAAATAAAGAGGTGTTTGTTTTTCACGTTCACCTAGTGGTGGCAAAGTAGATAGTCAGGACTGAAGTCAGGAAGACTCATCTTCTTGAGTTCAACTCTAGTCTCACACTCTTACTAGCTGTGTGACCTTGGGCAAGTCACTCAACCCTGTTTGTCTCAGTTTCCTCATCTGTAAAGTGAGCTGGCAAAGGAAATGGCAAGCTACTACAGCATCTTTGCCAAGAAAATCCTAAATGGGGTCAAGAAGAGTCAGTCACAACAAACAACTGATCAACCAAAACAAATATTAGAGTAGTCAGTGAAGTAAAATAGTTAAAATACACAAAAAGAAAATTCTGTGGATAATTAATTGTGTTCCCCAGAGATTAAAATAACTTTGAACAAAGACATTATTAATGTTGAAAGTACTGCATATTGTAATATCTGTCTAATAGGGGAAACTTCAAACTTCGTTGGAAGATCGGCATACTAATGACCAAGCCATGGAACTTGGGGCAAAAGGTCACAATAGAGCCAATAATGACTATTTGGAGATGTAAAGGAATCCTTTCCTTTTAACAGAGTGGTTGGTTTAGGACGGGGGTGGGTAACCTTCAGCCTGGGGGCCACATGGGGCCCTCTAGGTCCTCAAGTGCGGCCCTTTGACTGAATCCAAACTTCACAGAACCAATCCCCTTAATAAAGGAATTTGTTCTGTAAAACTTGGACTCAATCAAAAGGTCACACCCAAGGACTCAGAAGGCCACATATGGCCTCGAGGTCACAGGTTCCCCACCCCTGGGTCAGGACATCAGCCTTCAAGATGCACTTTTGACACAAACTGTTACACATATCTAGTGATAACAAGCCTGCCAAATAGCAGCTCTTCCATTCATTATCACTGGACCTTCTTAGGGACTAGACTCAGAGGACTCCTCTCCTCAGAAACAAGGGTAACTTATGAAGGCATTACCTAGTCTTCCCTGTGTCACTGATTGTAATGCCAAGCAAAGGCAACTTTCAAGGTTCGGATTACCAGCATAGCAAACCCCATTTATTCAGCAAACGTTCACAGAACAGAGAAAGTCAAAATATAGTGTAACTTGTTCCTTTGGCAAGCTAGTTCTCAATTCAATCCAGGTACTACTCCACCCCTAGAGAGTACATTCATTCAATCAAAAGTCTCTTCTCAAATGGAGATTAGTCTCCAACCATAAATAAAGTACATTCATTTGGTCAATCACAGAGCACAAAGAAAACTCAAAGGCTTCCCACTCCTGAATCTCAAAAGGGGCAGAACACAAAAGGCCATCCACCCTTAAGTTACAACAAGGTTAAGATATCATCTCAGCATTGAATACCCAAGGAAAGGGCCTTCTTTCATCTTCACTCAAGGCAAGCCCTCAGCAATCTCAGTTCCTGAGGAGACAAGGCTCAACAAAGCCATAGCCAGTGTACCCTCATCAAGTCACTCTCTGCCTGTAGAACAGTCCCAGAACCCCTGAAAACATAAGCAAGGCCCTCTTCTAGGATTTCTGTGCAGGAGCCACAAGAAAATCCTCCTTCAGGGCTTCTGAACCAACAGACAAGTTCCAGGACCTCTAAAACAGCAGCACTGTCCTTCACCATCAGGTGAATTTGGCAAAACAACATCAAAACAGACAGACAAAATACCAGCATCATAGCCATGCCTCCTCAGTTCTTGGCAGTTCCAGGTGGCAGTTCTCAAAAGTCCTGGGCAGTTCCAACAAGCTCTTAGCAGTCTTTCTCTCAGCAACTCAGGCTCCACAATACTGGATGCTGCTCTCCCAAAGTCCTTCTGGCCTTCTTTAGGCTTGGGCCTCTCTCCCAATTCATGGCTCCTCCCAGTTCAGTCCTCTGTCTTCATGTCAAGAAGTCCATCCCACAAGGGGGATTCACAAGCTCTGGGTTTTAACACGCAACCCAAAAACCAAGCCAATACAGGGGGCATCTCCAAATTCCATTACCATTACACTGATCCATATGAGAAATCAACAACCCCACACTCTTCCATTATCATAGACCACCAGAGGAAGCAGGGAGGCAATATCCATTCTATTCTACACTAGCAATTCTATGAGAAAAAGACATTCTATTCCTCAGTAACCAACAAACACCAGAGAAATCGGGGACTAAGATAAAAGTAAGGCTCCAGTCAGAGTACATATCCTTCCCTTATGGGTCAGTACTGTGGAAAAGGGTCTGGATTTGGAAGTAGAGGAGCAAGATTCAAATCCCAGGTCCTCTATTTGTTACCTGGGTGACTTTAGGCAAATCTCTTAACTTCTCTGAGTTTCAGTATCTTCACCTATAAAATAAGGGAATTGAACGTGATGATCTATGAGGTTTCTTCCAGCTCTGAATCTACTATCTTGGCTCCTCCATTTTTAAAAAGGAAGCTGAAGTTCCAGACTCTGAGCTCCTAGGGGCTAGGTTTGGAAGCCTCCTCTTGAATTGCTACTGCCAATATCTACTTTCCCCCCATTTCATCCAACTCCATGAGAGAAAGAACACTTCAGCCCTCTACTACAAAGTAATTGTTGTGAAAATGTGTTTAATAGGAATGTATGCATGGAATCTATATCAAATTGCAAGATGTCTTGAGGAGGGAGGGGGGAAAGAAGGAGGAAAAAATTGAAAACTCATGGAAGTGATTGTTGAAAACTAAAAATAAATAATTTAATTAAAAAGTGACTGTCATAGAAGAGGTTCAGTCAAGAGTTGAGTACCTTCTCCAAGATATCTTTTCTAAACAATATGAGATGAAGCAAAATAACTAGTGCTGAGATTAAGTGCGTTTAAGTATTTTACCAGCTAACTTAGAAGTCAAATCAAGGAATAGAACCCCTGATGAACCAAACATTCAGAATTTTTTGATGCTAAAACTGAATCAACAGATATTTTACAACTCAAATCTTTCTCCTGCCTCTACCACCTGCTCCCTTTGGGAAGAAAGGTCGATGGTATCATAGGTTTTTTTAGTCCTTTATACCTTTGTCCAATCACCAGTCACAACTTTCCAAATCTCAATTGTGAAGTACTCCCCTAGCTTCCATCTGCCTGCTTTATTCCTATTCATAGGCTGTCGAATACTTGGGAGAATGTCATGTGATTGAATTCAGTACAAATTATTGTCATTGCTCATTCATATCTCACTCTTCATGAACCCATTTGGGCTTTTCTTAGCAAAGATTCTAGATTGGTTCACCACGTCCTTCTCCAGCTCAGAGGAGGAAACTGAGGCAGACAGGGGGAAGTTACTTGCCCGGTGTCATATAGTTAAAAAGTGTCTGAGGCTGGATTTGATCTCAGGTCTTCGTGACTCCAGGGCCAGAACTCTATCTACTGTACCACCTAGCTGCCCATTCAATACAAATATTTGTTATCATTTCTCAGAAATTCTTTTATTCTTCCCTAATTCACTGTTAAATTCTCCAGGTGCTATTCTAAACTCTTTCCTCTCTCTTATACCACATTCTCAGCTGAGCACCTTGCCTTCTCCTACATCCCACCTCTCCTGCTCTTAAATATGCCTCATTCTCTCCATCTTTTCTCTACTGTTTCCTTATCAAAGTAGGGGTTGCACTTTTTAAGTCTTGTCTTTTTATGCCCACCACCTAGCACAGTGATTTCTAGTTAGTAGGTCCTTAACAAATGTTTTGTTGTTGATTTGAATTGAATTGAAAAAGGAAATGTTTTAATGAGAAAAAGAATGACAAACTGGTCTATCCTTTAAAACACAAACCTCTTTTCTGCTAGTGTTCTCTTGCCCAAACATTTTCATTCCCATTAATAGAATGTCATTGCCTCAAGCAGACGTTTGTAGGTTAATCTAAAATATTTTATGGATGCCAAAATTATTTTTCCTTAAAGCTTTTCAAGGAATTATCATTTTAAAAAACTCATAGATTGCATAAATAGTGGCTCTATATTTCTCAGTTCCAATTACTACCATGACTTAACAAGCAAAAGAAGTATAATAATCCCGGATTTTTCAAATCACCACAAAAATACACAGGAGGAGATGAAGGAGTTATGTAGGACAGATTCTTAGGAATTTTAGAAATAAAGGTGAAATGGACTTGAAACTAGATTCATTCTTTGGTAATCCTGTACTGCCTTGTGTAATTACCCTGGGTTGCTATTACTTTTGACTTAAAATGGTGGTTATGATGCATGAACGAAAGTGTACCACCCAAGAGTAAATCAAAAGTATCTTCCTCTTTTTCTTAGCCATTGCTCAAAGAAGCAAGCTCTTTAGCACAGTCTATGAACTTTTGTAGATTCCTACTGGTAATATGGTGCCTTAGTGTCCTCAGCCCACCATTCTGGAATCTGTAAATACCTTGGATTACTCTAGACATAGTAAGCACTTAATAAATGTTTCATAGATTTCTTTATAGATATTTGCATAATAGATGTTCCAATTCCATTTGAAACCTTAGCAATAAACCATAAGAAGGTATAGTTGACAGTTTTGGAATAATTAATTAAATGTGGACCAAAAAGAAGTTATATAAATCATCCTTTAATCTATTACCCCCTAATATGTATAATCCACTAGACAGTAGATTTTCAACTAAAAGGAGATTAATTTCTTGACCTGCGGTTACTTATCAGAAAAAGAAATTAATATAAATAAGACCTGGTGAGGTATGCACAACTAGTATTTTATTATAATTTAGAGATGTTATAATTTTGTCCCTGTGTATGTAAACCATACAATTACATGGTACATTTTGATACTATGAAGTCAGCTTTCTCAGCTACCACTAATTTTCTTTCTTTCTGTTTTGCTTTTTTTGGAGGGGGGAAGGTAGGACAATTGGGATTAAGTGACTTGCCCAAGGTCACATGGCTTATTTTCTATTAAGTTAGGTCAAATTTGAACTCAGGTCCTCCTGACTTCAGGGCGAGTACTCTATTCACTGCACTACCTAGCTGCCCCTATCATTAATTTTCTTATCTGTAAATGCTGAGGTTGGACTAGATAGCTTCTGACATTCTTTCCAATTAAAACTTTTAATCATTTCCTTCCTCCTGTTCTTTCCCTCCCCCTCCAAAAAAATTTCCCCTGATTTATTTCATATATATGTATACACACACACACACACACACACACACACACACACACACACATAAACACAGACACACACACACACAAATATATATATATATATATATATATATATATATATATATATATATATATATATATATGTATAGTATATACTTGTTGTTTCCCTTGACAGAATATAAATTCCTTGAGGACAAGGATTGTTTAACTTTTGTCTTTGTATTCCCAGCAAATATTACAGTACCTGGCACAAATACAGTACCTGTTAATTTAACAAATGCTTAACAGATGAGTATTGATTGGCTGAATTTGGATAATCCATGTCTTAGTGTAAGATTGTTTAGGCCTGAATTTAGGAGATTGCTCCTACACACACACACACACACACACACACACACACACACACACACACACACAAACACACACACGCACACACACACAAGCTCGCACACATTACCTAAATTCACCACTGTTTATAATCTATCTAAAATTTAATTTCATTGTATATGCCACAGTTTGGGTAATTTCTAAAAGAGTCAAAAAATATGTTGATGTTAACCAAGGAAAGTGTGCCATGTCTAAATATTCAAAAATGAACATATACTACTGCTTCTTTTGTTTTCAGGCCTTTACTTAGAAGACAAAGGAAAATATCTTTTAGAAGACTATGAATGTGGATAAAAACATGTCAGTTAAGAATAAGAAAATCTCAAAATTAGAAAGAGTTTCTAAGTCCATCTAGTCCAACCCAGACCTGAACAAATATTTCCTCTACAACAACTCTAAAAAGTACTTATCCAACATGAAGCTGACTTCTAATGAAAAGAGACTCATCACTTTTCCAGGTACTCTAAATATCAGATTAAATTATTTTATTTAAATGGAACTAAATTCTTTGCAATTTCTTCCCATTGCTCTTAGTTCTGCCCTCTGGGGGAATGATGATCAAATCTAATCCCTTTTCTTTGTAAAAACCCTTCAAATTCTTGAAGACTTATAAAATACTGATCCAAATAAAACATCATGAGTTTATTCAAACAGTCCTTGTGGAATGAACTAGAAACAACTTCCATCCTTGTGTCCTTTCTTCTAAATGGCCTCCAACTTATCAATATCCTTCCAAAATATCAACCCCAAACTTAATACATCATGCTATTTTTGTTTGATCAGAGAAAAGTACATATTTGTAAGGGAGAGACTATCACCTCTCTAGTTCATCAATACTATGCCATCTTGAGGTACCCTAAGCTTATGGTAGATTTTTTTTTTTACTACATTTTCTTATTATTGACTCATATTGATCTTGCTATATACCAAAAAAATTCAGGTTTTTTTTTTCTTTCAACAATACTTCTCACATCTTATACTTGTAAATTTAATTTTTTATACCAAATGCTGGACTTTCCATTTTTATTAGATTTATGGGATTCAGTACTGTTGAGACTTATGCTCCAAAATATGTTATCTTCCCCACTCCCTCAGATTTCTGTCACCTGCAAATTTAATCAGTATGCAATTTATGAATTGGTCCAGGTCATTGGCAAAAATGTTAAACAGCATCAGGTGAAGGACAGATCCCTGAGGCCTTCTACTAGAGTCCTATAGCCCTCATTGACAAAAAAAAAAAAAAAGTATTGAAACCTTAGTATCCATTAAGAGAGACATAACTTCCAGGAATGAGTAAATGAGTGTTTCAGTGAACTCTGACCCAGTCAAATCACATCTGGAGTATTATGTTCAGTTGTGGGTGCCATAGTTTAGGAAGAACATTGATAATCTTAATGGTCACAGGAAGGCAACTAGGATGGTCAAGAGCCTTGAGTCTATGTCATAGGATCAGGTGAAAGATGTGGTACTGTTTAGCCCAGATGAGGGAAATATACTGCTTGGAAGGCTGCCAATTGGGAAAGGAAGCCATGCTGCACAGTGCTGGAATTAGAGGTAGAGACCCTGACCAAATCTGGATTCTGCTTTTTCCTACCTCTATGACTTTGGGCAAATCACTAATCCCTCTGAGCCTCAGGTTCCCCATATGTAAAATAAGGCAATTGAACTAAATGATCTCTTGGCTTCCTTCTCTTTTAAAATCTATGATGCTATGACTTGTTTCTTTGACATTGGAGAGTATAACGAAGTACCCATTGACATTGTAAAAAGTCAAATTTAAGTTTGATATCAGGAAAAAACTCTGTTACAACTACATAAAAGTAAGATAAGCTGCCTTGTCAAGCAGTGAGTTTCTTTCCTCATCGAAGCTAAATCTTTAAACAAGAGAATGTAGTATGGAGGTTTCTCTTGTACATAAATGGAGTAGGTGGCTTCTGAGGTCACCCATAACCTGGAAATTCTGTGATTCTGTGTCTCATTTATGACTGTTCTGTAGGCACAATCATTCAACCAGTGAAATCCACCTCTCTCTAACAATGCCTATTACTTCTCTAACTTGTTCACAAGATTAACACAAAACATTTCATGAAATCATTTGCTAAAATCTAGGTAGATTATGTTTACAATAACCCCTTGTGCTCCTAGTCTAGTAACTGCTTTTTTAAAGAGGGTAGTCAAGTAGGGCCTATTCTTAATGAATGCCTGTCAACTCTTAATGATGTTGTTGTTGAGCTGTTTCAGTCACAAGTGACTTTTGAGTGACCCTCTCTGTGGTTTTCTTGGCAAAGACTCTGGAGTGGTTTGTCATTTCCTCCTCCAGTTCATTTTACATATGAAGAACTGGGGCAGAGTTAAGTGACTTGCCCACAGTCACACAGCTAAGAAGTAGTCAGAGGCTAGATTTGAACTCATGAAAATGAGTCTTCCCAATTCCAAGCCCCATGATCTCTCTGCTTTGCCACCTAGCTGCTCTTGATGATGACCATTCTTTAATTCCTTACTAACTATTCCTTTAGATAAGATGGTACACAATTTTGATAGCAATCAAAGTCAATGTCAAGTTCCTTTAGTTTACAAATTCCACTCCTATCTTTCAAAAGTCTGGATTTTTATCCCTTGTGAGACCTGTGGCATCTCTTCCATTCTCCATTACTTTTAATAACAGTAGTTTCAATGTTTAATGTTGAATGTTTATTGGAATATGCCAATAAAAAGTTAAGAAACTTACCAGATCCCCATTATTAGAATATCTGTCTTAGGTACACACAGTACTTAATAATTGCCTATTAAATTTTATTGGAATTCTCCCAATATAAAAATTAAGGAAGAAGCACATGCTTTTTCCTAAATTATTTGGATTATCTGTCTGAATTCAAACTAATGCTAAATTCACCTGGTCATTTCATAATTTTTATTCACATATAGATCTGTACTCAGAAAATTAAGTTTGTTATGTTAGGGAATATTTTTAAGAAGAATATTTTTGTTATGAGATTAAAAGAGATCCTTTGTTATTAGTCTCATTGTGAAGCACTGCATTTCTCATTAACCACTATGCTGGTGAAAAAGGAATATTGAACCATGGTAGCTATTTGGTATATTTAGAGGTTTCCAAAAATTTCCTTTTTTTTTTTTTATTTCTTCCTCCCCTTAGAGAAGATCCCAGAAGTAAAGGAGGTGGGTCTTTTGTGACTAAACTAGATGCCATTTCATTGCTGACAAGGAATTATATCAGAAATGTTTAATGTGAAGTGGATTGGTTTTGAAGAATAATTGGTTTTGAAGAATACTTAAAAATCCAAATAATACTACCACCTGGATACCTATATAAATTTTAACCTTACAAGATAAAATAGCGTGTTACTCTTTATACTCCACATTTTAAAAGAAATAAAATTATTTACCATTTCTTAATTTGGCACAAAATAATGGGATCTGCCATTTGGATTCCCACCCCACCCCCAATCACCACATGATCCTCAGTTTGGTGATATTTTTTTAACTCTGTAGTTCTGATGTCTTATTTAAATCTATCATTTTCAACACCTAGAATGATCATGAAATCTTCAATTGTTTTTGAACATCCCCCTAGTTTTAAATCACAGAAATTTTTCATTATTCTGCACCTGAACTGGAAACTTAACTACCTATTTTTAACTAAAGAGATCAAGTTTTCTAAGTAATATGGACACTAAGTCACACTAATTGTGACAAATTTTATTTATACATACTATCCTCCAGAAACTCCACTGAAGCTGCCATTTTAATTATGTGGTGAGTGGTTTGTCAGATCACAGTTTTATATTCCGAATTAGTGGTTCCATATGAGGAGATGATAAGACAGAAAATAAGAATCCTGTTCATACATTGTTTCAACAGATATTCATTGGGCAACATCTATGAACAAGGCACTCTGCTGGGCACTGTGGATCATAAAAAGAGGAAAAGGATATTATACCATGTCTTAATGAACCAAATAAGTTAATGTATATAAACACCTTTGCAAACATTAAAGTGTTATAGAAATGTTAAGAAGCAGCTACTACTGCTGCTACTGCTTTGACACCTCCTACTCTCATAATTACTACTACCACTACTATAGTCTAGTAAGGGAAAGGATATGTTCCCCTAGAACTATAACTAGGAAGTGATTGGAGGGGAGACCTCACCAAGTTTGTGGTTCCACTCTGCCATCTTAGCTCCACCCCCTAGATCTATAACTAGGATGCAATGATTTGGGCTTTTCCCTAGGCCACTAAGATTTAAAGAGGTATGACAGGCCATGAAAACTATCAGACAGGAAAAAAATGTGCTTAACACCAACTTAAGAAAAATAATTGGTTAACATGAGAAACTAGAATCTTTCTTCTCCTGGTATTTGAGTCCCAGGTAAATCCCTCACCACTCTATCTTGCCCTCATTTCTTCACACCCATCTAAAGCAATGGCTGCACTCTCTCTATGGAGGCTTATAGTCTCTCCCTCCCCAGCTCCCCACGAAGCTTGTGCCTTAGTCTCTTTCCCCATACAAATACTAAATTTCTCTTTTAAAAAATGAGGTGAGGGCAATGTGTTACTAACCTCAAAAACATTTGAATCTCTTTGCACTCCTTGCAGAAATTGCTAAAAAAAAAAAATTTGCCTCAAAATCACTATTTTATGAGGATTGTGTTGTAATAATTCTCAGAAGACAAAGACATCATTGATTAATTTTAATTTCAGTTTTAGTATATATATTAATGGGTAATGACATATAATATTTATCTGCAAAATAAGTTGCTTTTGAGTAAAGATTTTGATTTCTTCACAAAATATAGCACCATGCTATGTCTCATAAAAAAGAAAGAAAAAACACTCAAATATTTTAATGAGGTAATTTCACTGTACCTTCAGGGGTGATTTTTAGTAAAAAAAAATCACCAGTAGTCAGTAAGCTCCAAGTTCAGAACAGAAAGAACACAAAGACCCTGTCTAAAGTGCCCATGATCTTTCCTTTGTGAATTACAGTGTAACTGTCAACCACAACATCCGCAACTGACAGGCTCTCCTTGTGGCCTGGAAACTTTTCTTCATTTTTCCTTTCATTTATTATTCCACAGGCATTTGCATTTTTTGTATGTTAATTATATATCTTCATATAGATAGAAAAGAAAAAGAAGCAAAGAAAGACATTTCCTGGAACTATTTATTGTACTTTTATTCTGTGACACATATTCTTTCTTTTTAAAAACTGGGTCTCCCTATGTTATTCAGGATGTAAGTGCAGTAGCTACTCATGGGTCTGATTGATTGACAGAGAAGCTCTGACTTGTTTCTGACCTGAGCTGGTTTTTCTCTCCTTAGGCAACCTACTCACCCCCTGCTCCCAAGATGCTGATGCCAATTTTAGTGTGGACATCTCATTGACTTAACCAGAGCCCCCAAGCTCAAGAGATCTGCTAGCTTCAGCCTCTCCAGTAGTAGGGATCACAGGAGTGTTCTACCAACCCCTGCCATGATGTAGATTCTTATCCACTTCAACCCAAAGTAGTATAATCATCCCCACTCCAGTTTTTGGGTTAAAGAATCCAATTAAATTAGACCTCATTCTTCATTACATGTCAGGTCAACTAGAATTCTGATTTACACTTATAAGATGCTTCTAATTGATCAATTTTCAAACACATTTATGAAACCTGACTTCACTCAATATGAATTACACCCATTGTATAGATTAATAAATGGAAATACAAAGTGATATAATAAATAAACAAAGATTTATTAAATGGCTTCTATCTGCCTAGTCACTGTTCTTGGCTTTGGGGATACAAAGACAAAAAAAAAATTTTAATGGTATCTGCCTTCAGAGAGCTTACTTTCTATCTGAGGAAATAGTATATAGACACATTCAGTGAATATACCCAAGAAATTTTAGTTCCAAACCTTTGCTATGTGGAAAATGAAAGTCATGTATGTCAAGTATGGTAGACAGCAGAGGAGGAAGAGAGGGATGGGAGCAAAAAAAGGAGTAGAGCAATGGGAGTTTCAACTTCTCACTTACTTATTGTCTCTCAACTGATTTTTTCCTTTGAAGGTATATTAAAATAATCAGTGTGATTCAATTGTCTCTTTGTATTCTGAACACAGTGGATCTCTCTTAACTCCTCCTCCAGATTTTCCATTGTAGCCACTAAACACATCTCTTTTGCTTTGTAAGGGAGCCAATGGAAATGCTTGCTTTGAAGGAATATTTTCTGTGGTCAAAAAGGAGAGTAGAGAGCATACTCATTTGACTTGCCACTCCCTACCCTCAAACGAGCCCCATTAATGATCGCTGGCTAGGCAATGTATGTTTGTTTCTTTTCAAAGTAGTGTGTTTAAATACTGTTGTGTGTAGGTGTGTACATTTTGGTGCACAGAGGATAGGATGACAGCTCATCTGATTCACTAATCCAATGTGGAAAACAATTGTGATGACTGTTATATATGCTGGATGGTCAGATCTTAAATTCAGCATTTTAATACCCCATTTTAACCTAATTTCTTCTCTACTATACTTTTATACTTGAGTGTGAGATATTCAAATGCTGTTCAAATGTGTTTTGAATAATATACTTTATCTTATGTTTTCTAGATAGATAAATGTAGCAAGTCATTTATCATTGATATGTTAAATATTTGTGCCAAAAATTCAGGACAATGTAATTTGGAAGGTACAGGGATAAATGAAGCAATCAAATAAAAATATGACAAAGATTTCCAATAGCTGTTTTCACTTCCCTAGGAGATATCTTCATGGTAAATCTGAGTTTCATGAACACAAATTACACACCTCCTAGTTACAATTATCTTGTTTGTGAAATTGGAGAAATGTGGAATGAACACAGAAAGAAGTAACCCCTAACAAAGAAGACATTTTGAAACCCACAAAATAAAAACCATGGCTATAAAATGGACATAAATTCAATATTTTGACACACTGAGAAAATGGGTATGAAGTAATTCTGACTACATCTATCAGTGGCTTGTGGTTATTGCCATTGCCTTTTTTATCATATAAAAATATGATGGACCTAATGTTGACACTTTTTAATGACTTCTCAATTCTATAGGTTGATGAAATATGGCATGTTCTCACTGTAAGTGGTAAAACTATAAATATATATAGTAAACTGCATACTGAGCTTTACATCAGGAAATATTGTACATAACTGAGAATAATCTATAAATCTAAAGTGATTTGGCAACCAGAACATTGGAATCGTTGTCATAGGCAATCACAAGCTACTACAATAAGCTATAGATTGCAGAAGTAAAACATAAATTCCCAATATATCCAGTATAGTTGAGTCATCTATAGTGGAAATACTAACACATTACTTCTCTCCAAGATGTGTTGGCAAGGTTTGATATGGAGTCATGTTTGTATGTGAATGCATATATATATATGTGTGTCTTCTCTCACCATTGAAGGCAAAAAGTAAATTTACTGTAAGTTCAATTACCCTCAACTGGTTATTTGTTTGTTTGGTGTTTTGTTTTGTAAATTTGGATTTTACAAAAAGTGCCATGAACTTGGTGGATTATCTTTTTAAATTGGCAATTTTGGGATCTTCTCTGGCTATTAAGTAGTACCAGAGGGCACCCAGTGAAATTCACTGACCCTGGAAAGATCTAAGATTCAAAGCAAACATGTAAAGTTAAGGAATGCCAACATGCTGCTGAATTAAAATTAACACATCGAATCACATGATTAAACATATACTAAACCTTTAATGTGAATAAGAGTACTGTGTCTAAATCTGCATTCATGAATCAACAATGTCCACGTTATCTTTTTCTATGGACGTTGCATGTTCTGATTTAAAATTTCAAAATGCTTTCCCATGTCAATGACAATCTTAATAGATTCCAATTAGTTCCACAAGGCACTTTCTGATGCACAGGCCTCTGGCTTGATTGCGGTGAATGGTGGGTATTTCCTGTGTTTAAGCCCACATATGGATTGAGTAAGGCAGTGGCAGAGAGACTACTGTTTTCCTTCACTACATCTTCATCTCTTTTTTACAGGCTAAGCCTTTTTTGTTTTTCCTGGCTCTGTTGTCAAAATACTGACCAAAGTTTTGGCTCATGGTATTGGAACACTGGGCCAAAACAATCCTCTGGAAACCAGTGTGGCAAAATGTATTTTAATCTATACATTCACCATTCAAAGATGTGCAGAACCACACCCATTGACCCACTCTGTGGTTTAAAAACAACATGGGTTTGCCCCCAGAATTGTTTGATTTATAGGGCAAGCTTTTTTCAAACTAGATCTATCAACATTGGAAATGCTCTGTACCTTGGTTTCATCATGTCTTATAAGCAAAACAAAACAAAACAAAAAAACTAAACTAAATACACCAGATTCATTTTGTTTCCATTAAATGAGACTAGGTGAATGCCTTTTGCATTCTACAGGATACTTTGGAAATATCTGTCAGCATCTCTCTGAATGAAGGTAGGTCAATGACGTCTTCTGGGAGAAACAGAAGAAAAAGACTTTTCCTCTGCATATCAATAAAGTGAAGCAGATTTTTGAAATGCCTACCAAACAAGGTACAAATAACTTGAACAAAATTAAAGAACTTTCTTTTAATGAAATAAAATATTTGAGATTTATCCATTCCTATGAGCTAGTGGGGCTTTGCTTTTTATACTAATTTTCAAAATGTACTAGAAAAGCCCAAACTGATCACTTTTTTTTGCAATACAGGTGATCAGAAAAGAATCTATAAAGAATGTATATTTCTTTACCTTTTGAGAGATAACATCATAATTTTGGCATCATTCCAAAACTTGAATGAAGATTTTTAGTATTCACTAATTTTATGTCTTTCTCTGCACACTGGCCGGACTTATTTTTAAAGTTCTAAATGGACTCCTATCCCTTTAACTTTGTTATATTGATCCTTTTGATTATATTCAAGAAACATTTGTTGTTCATCTTCTTTATGCCAGGCATTAGGTGTTAACAGAATTGGACTTTTATTTTCAAATAAAAGTACCTGCTCCTTTCATGATCTGTCTGTCTTAAACCTATTTGCACTGGAAAAATTTACTGAATTACATTTCCACTAAATTTAAATGTGCCACCTGGATTTTCTCCCAGATGAACAGCATGAACCAGAAAGCAGTCAAGAAAATGTCTTTTGCTATTAAATTAAGCATTAAAACTTTCAGCAAACCCCAGTTAATAGTATAGTATATGCTGTAGAGAATTTTACAAGAAAAGGAAAAAACTGGAAAGGGGTGGGGTTGGTTTTTTTTTTTAATGTAGCACCATTTATTCTTTCCCCATCTCTCTCATCTAACTATTCATCCTTTCCTTAACTTTCTCTTCTTCAGGAAAGCCGATTTTTGAGATGAAAGTAAGGACTGAGGAAGAAAGTGAATAAAGAAGGACGTGGTTTTCTGGCGTCTTAGAGAACAGTCTGGTGATTCGTTTTATTCTCCTGGGGTTGCCACGTTTAGGAGACTTCCTTGGTTCTTGGAATCAATCAGCAGGGATTGTTATCTTTAATTCACTTACACTACCTTCTTCTTAACTCCCAACACGGCTAATCCCCAACCCTGCGGCTTCCCTTTCACTGAATGTTGGAATCTTCACCCTGGATACCTAAAGCCTTTTCATGGTCAAGGTGATAAAAGTCCAGAATCAAAGGTGGGTTTTGCCTTTGGAACTTAACTAACAGTTCAGTGGATCCTGTTGGTTGCCTCTATTACCAGATGAGTATCGTTCTCTCAGCATCCGGTAGTCCCGGATGGTGACACCTGGGATTCATTGAGACTGTGCATCCAGCACGCCCCATGAGCTACTTTTTCTAAAAGTAAAGTAGCAACACAAGTCAATGTGTGGGCGTTGTTTCTTCCGTTTGGGCGGTCTTGGGGGTTGTCCAGAGTATTTGGCTCGTCTCTATTTGAGTTCTGTTTGAACGTACAATTTTCAAGCTTTCTGCATGCACCATAGTCTTTGTTGTAGGCTCTGTTTTCTAGTCCGGAGGAAAAGCGCAAAGATATGTATTAGAAGGTGCTCAGCTATTATTTAGATTTCTTAACTCTCCATATACTCACTGTCAGAAACAAAAATCAGACCTCTCAATGTCACTTGGTGAAGATTAAAATCACTAGAAGGCACAGAATGAAGGAAAAACTAAACGTCTTTCTTTAACAAAAAAACAAACAAGCAAAAGAAGGTTCTTACCTGTTGGTTGCAAACCTTGTGTTTCTGATTACTGATGTTTCTTTTCTGATCGTCCTGAGCAGTATTGACTAAGAGATTGTTTATTGTATTATGGGATTGTGGTCCAGAAAGGTTTGAAGAAGATGGAGGAAATACATTATTTTCTCACTGGCTGCTATTGATTCTTTTTAATTTGTCATCATTATTTGTTTATACATTACAATTTTATGTGCTATATCTGTTCCTAATAAATGTTCTGTATAGGGAGGGACCTTACCCTGTTCATTTCATTCCAATCTATCACTTGAAATACCCAGTATTTCTGAGTGCCGTGTCAGGCAGGGCAAGTGCAACAGCTAATGCAAGTTTAATATGCATACACATACCTTGAATTGCAGAAGACCTGGGAGCTTAATAGGTGTACTGAAATCATGAAATGACACCCTGCTGCTCAACACAGATAGGTTATTATGTGGAACTAAATGCATCTACTAATAACATAGAGGAGTTTGCAAAGATACACCAATCAAAATACTAATTCCAAATGAAAAGAAAACACGGTTCTTTAAAAGTGTTTAGAAGTGTGCACAGCGGGATATATTTACTTTCTTACTGGCAAGAGTATGTAACTGGATACCTTAACATTACTGAGAACATGAAAACATGAAACAAAAGTATTGATCCAAGAATACACTGAAGAATCCAAGTACACTCTGGCTTACTTGCTTGCTTGTTTGTTTGTTTAAATGGAGTCACGTCAGTTGTTTATTGGGAAAGCTAAAACCTAGCCCTTTCCTTTTCAATCATTCTTCAAAGGTACCCATAGAAAGTGTTATTCGTATTGTTAAATTTACATTAGTCAAACTTTAATTGCATCAGCTGCTAAATAGATGTAGAAATAATGGTATTTATAGGGAAGATGGCAATCATCTTGTTAAGGCTGCAGTCTAATGCAGGAATCTAATTAATTTAACCTGGCCATCCTCCTTAATGGCAGCACTTTCTCATTCCCACAGATGGAGCTCAAAGGAATTAGCAAAGCTGTTTATCCCAACAGAAGTCTCAGAGTATGGTTAGCGGGTGGCAGGTCTTTCTTTGTATTGTTTCTCTTAAGGGAAGCCAACTTGAACGTAGGCAAAGTCTACACAAAACTCATTAGAAATGCCAAGTGCGTGTGGTAGCACCAGGTAAAAATGAAACCTTCCGTTGCTCCTGGCTTTCTCTGGCAAAGGCTCTTTCTAGAAACATGGAAGCAGAAATTTAAGGTTAAGTAATTATAAACTATTACTTAACGTTTAAATAATAACAGAACAAAAAGGAAGTTAGAGTTTGTCCCGAGAAGAAAAATTCCATTAATCTTATCATCTGTCCTAGAGAATTTCTTTAAATACTCTCTCCTCCCACAAATATAGTAGATGTTTCTAACAGAAGGAATCTGAGTAGAGTCATGCATTCCTACGTGTGCACTGACATACAATCAAAACAAAGATTGTTGGAAAAAAAAATAGACGTTTATTATTTCAGGAAATAACGCATTTTCCGAGTAACTATGCCGATTTGATTCCGTTAACATAGAGTCTGCGTCACCGTGGCTGTTTATATTGTTTGAATTCGTAATCAATGAAGTTGCTGTGCCTTTTCTCCATATATTTGAATTTCCTTCTAAATCCAACTAAAGGGTTTTGTTTATAATTGGAAATGTCAGCATGGATTGATATCCTCTTGGGGATAAAATAAGCATTTTGCAACATGGCCATTTGCAATAAAATGAAGGATTTTTTTTAAAGACCCAAAGAGGAATAACTAATAATGAATAGAAACGATGGAGGATACAATTCTAGTTTCTTCATCTCTTTCTGGGACGAGGCAGTCAAGCACTTTAGAATCGTTTTTTTGTCCCTAGTGCAACATTGAAAGAAATATAGAGTGGTGGAGGTGGAAAGGTGGGAGGAGGCTAGAATAAGCTATAAGCACATTTTCTCTAATTCCTGCTGGTTATTTGCAGTTCTCTGCTCTCTTCACCCCGCCCCCCACAAGATAACTGCCATCCACCTTTGGGTAAGTTAGGGTAGAATGTATCCCAGGAAATCCCGATTGGTCTTCAGACGTGGGTGACTATCGGTGGTCTTCCTAAACGCGAAGGTAATTAGATGGCTTTTAGATTCCAAAGTAGGACCCAAGAAAGCCATTTTAAATGTCTTCAGAATCAGAACCAGAAGCCACCAGAAGGTCAGGGAGGGGCCAAACTGAATTGGGCTTGGTCCTGCTTTCTGTAGATTTCTGTCTTTTCAGAGGTCCCCTTGCCCTCCATGACTCCCGTCTTGTGTCTGTGTCCCTGGTGTGGTAGCAGTTTGCTCAAACCATCCCTTGACACCAATAATACCAGGGTAAAAGGCTACGGGGGGTGGGGGCGAGGGGGTGGAAGTGAGGGACTATTACTACATTTCTAACTCCGAATTCTTATTGTCTGCTGAAAAGACAGTTCATCCCCCGTCGGTGAAATGATGCTTATTAAAATTTACCAAAGGATTAAAACGGGCATAATGGAGTGGTTAGAAGTAGGAAAAGACATCATCAATCTCATTGGTGGCAATTGGGAATAACCTTTTCGAGTTGGTCTGAGTCCCCCCTATGCAGCTACATCGGTCTGGGAGACAGAAGGTAGAGTAAGACATCTTTCTGAAAGAAAGATTCCGGGTACAAAGGCGGGAGAAGGGGGAGGGGGTGGCGGGGGAAGGGGAGGGGGTGGCGGGGCGGAAAGGTGTACTATTAAAAGGACTGGGTGTATTGGCACCAGAATAGGTGCCCCATTCATTTGCAAAGTTGCGGTTTGAAGGAGAAAAAAAATCGACATCCAATGAGACCTCAATCATCAAGACTATGCAACTGTTCAGAGAACTAACCCTAAATACAAAATAGAAACCAACCAATTTCTTCACAACCACTAACAGAAGCCACTGGATAGTGACTACACCCTACTCGTATTTTTCTACAGGTTGGAAAGTCTGTCGGATAGACCTTATTCAGACTAAGTCAGAAGGAAAGGCGTTGAGTTCAAAGAAAAAAGCCCTGAATTCGAGTCCTACCTCTGAAGCTTACTAAGTGCGTTAACCGAGTTATTTCAAGATTCCTGAGCCTCAATCCCTCATCTGCAAAATAGGAATAATAATTCTTATGCTACCTAATACAAAGGGTTGTCATGTGGTAAGCCCTTTTTTAAAGTGCAAGACGACTAAAAGTGGCCCATTATGTATATGACACCTTTCTTCGGAGGCACTTTTGCACTTCTCTTAAAAGCACTTCTCTTCCGTCACCCCTAAAGAGAAGAATGTAAGGCGGGCAAGATTAAATGCAGCACAGACTGCATGCTGGGAACTAAGACCTAGGTCCTCTTGCTTGTTACATCCAATATTCTTTCCATTAAGACCAAAGTCTATGTCTTGTCAGATGATTCTATTCAATTGCTCCCCCTACTTTAGCACTGAAGCCACTACTCGGCGGTAAATTTGAGAACTTACAAGTCAACACGAATTCCTTCAGGCCATTAGCGACTGACCACAGAAATGATGCCCAAGTAAGGCCTCTTCTGGTTACTGTGCCTCCCTGAGCTTTCTGCCAGGTACGCTGAGCTCACACACAGTATCTAATGCCCTTTGTTGGCACAGGGCCTAAGCTCAGGTTCCACAGCCTATTAAGGTTTTTAGCTTTCTTTTTGAAATGATAATTTTCCTGAACTATTCCGTCCTTCTACTACTTAGTAGCTCCTGGTGGGTATAAGTGATTGACATCAAAGAAGGAAACCCCGAGATGAGGCAGTTAGGCTGTAGTTCTTCCTCGTCTCTAGGAGTTTTCCTTATGGTCTTCTGCACTCACGCTGGAAATTCATCTCACCCCTCTGGGCATATATGCCCAGCTGTCCGGGCACGGAGAGACACCCGCACGCCCTCCCCCTTTAGGACCCAGGAGCTTCCCGGAATCCCCTCCCTCTCCCAAATATCCAGTCCCAAGAGAAAGCCACAAGCGGCCGGAAGAGGAGTGAAACCAGGTTGGGTCTGTACCGCACTGGCCCTGACCACTATGGCCGGGGCCACCCAAGCGCTCATTGGAACTGTGCAAGGTTGGCTCAGTGTCGGCTCTCTAAATCTTTAGTGACGCTTTCCTTCGTTTCCTATCCCATCGCTCCACTACATTTCTCTGTTTCCAAGTCAGCCTTCTCCTGAGGTTATTCATACCTCCTCGTCCTCATGGCTCACTAAATGCACTCGCATCCCACCTCAGTCCTTCCCTTCTAGTTCCTCCCCTACCTCTTCGCACCCATCCACCTCCATCTAGGGTACTGGAACCCGCGCCAGTGACTCTAATTGGAATGAGATATCATTGATTGTCGGTGGTAGCAGAGCTAGGCTGGAAAGGCGGGGGCAAGGGCGGGGACGGGAGAGGATGGGGGCAGAGAGAGAGAGAGAGAGAGGGAGGGAGACGGTGAGTTGGGGGGCAAACTGATCTTGAAAGAGTTAAGCAGAAGCAGCTGCTAGGTAATAAGGCGCTGCTGGGGATGAAGCGATTATTTCCCCAGCTGGACGAACGGAAGGGGACACTCACTGCTTCGGAAAGGGGCAAGAGCTTCTGCCACTGGGTAACATACCATTAAAAAAGGAGGGACTCAATCCCCAGGCGAATCCTTCCCCTTCCTTGGGGCTCATTCGAAACCTAAAGGGCATCACCAAGGCTTCCTTTCAGACTTAAGGATCCTGTACTAGGAATCTGTCTGATTTCCGAGTTGGTCCGACTGGGGAATGAAGTTTCCCTGAGATCTTTGATGAACCGGTTCCTCTCACACAGGCGGCCACATCAAATGCTCGGAACACCCCACATCTACAATTTGCTGTCCTCTCTTACACCCTCTTTGCACACCCTCTTTGGAACACCGAATGTGATGCCAGATACTCTTTATTCCAAACTTCAGAGGTGAGACAGTGAAAATCAATTGAACTCCCCCTCCACCCACTACCAACACACACACACACACACACGCACACGCACACACACACACACACACACACACACACACACACACACACACACGCAATTTATCCCGACTCAGAGAGGCTACAGAGGTAACCAGCTCGAATGTTTCTCATTGTCTACAGTTATCTAAAATGAGGAGAGAGTTACGGCTAAATCCTCCCCACCCCCCCCTTTTTTTATTCCCACTCCCCTTCCTCCATCCAAACCTTTGGGAAATAAAATAAGAAAACTACTGCTTCGGAAAGTTGCAAGTGATGTTTTTATTTATTTAAAATTAATCCCTTCGACAAGTGCATGTTTGTAAATGAAAAAGTTTGGAAATCTATGAAAATTAAGAAAAACAGAAATTCCTGACAAGCCATAACAACTGATTTTTATCTGTCTTTTTATACTCTTCCATTACCCACCTAAATATAAAACCCCCGTGATTTTATGTAGTTTACAGAAACCACAGGCATTTGGCACTTGGTCTAGTGTTTTATTCCAATACGTTCATGAATTGGCAACTTGGCTTCCTACGAAGCCCTCTAAATACATATTCGAATCCTGAGGAGAAAAAAAAAACCCACACCAAACCACAGTTGAATTTATTGCATTCAATTTTTAAATGAAGTTTTTTTTTAATGGGAGGAAACATCCCCTGCAGCTACCTTAGCTTCCATAACTAAGAATTCCAATATTTCGAAGGATATCTAACAATAAAATCTATGCGCTCCCAGGAATAATAATCAATGGAGAATTTCTTTCTTTGATGTTTACAACGAGCAATGTTTTCATTACAATCTTGTTAACATGTTTGCTTAATTCAAGACACTGTTAGAAAAGAAAAATGACACCGAACAAGGTCTTTTCTTTAGAAAAGAAAATAACATTTCTCTGCTAAGAACACGTCAACGTTACGGAAATATCCTTGCTACCTTGTTCTTTCCAAGTTGTTTTTTTTTTTTTTAATTGTTTTGCTTTATCAAGTTTCACGTGTCTAGATTTACTGAAAGTTTGTCTTGAGTTTATATACTGTACATGAAAGTGTCTAGAAATACCTGTAGAACACTGCATCAAACCAATCTACAAAGCTTTATGTATTTGGATATCTGGCTAGCTATATTATATCCACAGCTATATAGATATATTGCCTTCCATTTTTTCCACTTCAAAATTGCTAACGTCTGAAATATTATTGTTGGATTAAATTGGAAATGCCTCATATTTGGAACTTACCTAATGCCTGTACTTTGGATTTGGGCAATGTGGAGTTCATAGGTATGCTGTCTGGGGAAATATAGGACCACAGATTTATTGACGCAGCCTTACATGACATCTGTCCTTTTCCACTCAAACGTTCACGCGAATTGTATGAACATCCGTGTCTACAAACACGTCTCTGTGTTGGAACATCTGCCTTCTTTCATTTTTGTTGGGCAAGGGCAACTGTAAAAAAAACAAAAGTCAGTGAAAAACGATGAAGCAAAATCTCTAATTTTACAGCTCTGCCATAATTTCAAGTTTCTCTTTATTCCCCTCCTCCTCCTCCCATTAGCCACCCCTCTGCCCATGTGTATAACCACGTGTGAGGGGCTGCATCACACAAACCTATCGCGTTTCTTCTACGGACTAGATTTATTTTTATTTTTTCTAATTTTTTTTTTAACCAGGAAACAGGCGAAAAAAGCAGAGAAGAAATAGCCCGGAGCGAGCGAGTCTGAACTCGAAAAACACACAGACATCCAGGCTCTACTCTGAGTTAGAGGGATTGCCTGCAGTCTGAACCCTGTAGTCCTGGAGTAGAAACTGGACTGGCTGACTATATAATGTCTGCTAAAGTCCAGCCAGCCAAGCTACATTAAGAGTAAGAAGCTAGATTTCCACCAGATTAAAGGCTAAATCAACAAAAGAACACTCCTACCTGAAGTGGCTTTTGCTCAACTATCTGAACATGGCTCAAGCCATTTCATGGTACTTCTCCACGCAGGTCCCAAAGCAATTCGTCCCACCTTAGCTATCGAGCCGAGTCCCCCAGGCGTCTCACTCTCCCTAACAAACTCGCTCCCCGACTCTCTCGAACAAACTCTCTCCCCCACTCTATCTATATGCTCAGGCTAACCAGCTCAATTTTCACATCAAATGGTCTATTCAGTTTCGATCCTGACTGCTACATTCCTGATTTCCCAGTGATGTTTCCTGAACACGAAAAACCTCATTTAAACGCAAACGGATTGATCTCTATATTTCTGCCTCCAAATTTAATTTTGAACTTGAGCATTCATGAATTCCTGTGTCCTTGGCCTCAGTTCGAAGTAAGCCTGTAAACGAAGAATTAAGATAAGCAAAAAGAGTCCTGCCTTCTTTGGCTCCACTGAATCTCATTGCGTATACAGAATTTATTAAGTTGCTAGAGTGCAGCCCCATTAAAACTTTGACTGGTGGGCCAGTGAAGACAATTTACATAACTTCAAAGATTAAAGCTTGTTGTTAGTGATTGCAGAGCAGCCACTGAACTGGGCATAGGAATCAGATGCAGACTTCCATGTTCATAGATGATTAAGAAAGAGTGACTCATTCTTCAGGGGAAAAATATTTTTGCACCATTTAATATTCACTTTTATTTTATCTGCTTCGACCAGCTGAGAGTTATGTAATAGGGTTCAAGCTTTCCTTCAATGTGTAAATAAATCTCCTCTAAGATTTAAAGGGCCATGCAGCCATCATTTGAAACTTGGGCAAATCAATGTGATACATAGGTGTAGGACATTAAAAATCAAATACTGGACAAATATTTCAAGGTAAAATGGCAATCAGCCATCAATATGTTCTGGGTTTTGAAATGCCTAAAAAAAGTCAAGTACAGTCACAGTTTTTCCTCCTTCCACAAACTGCACTTAACAAACATAAAAATGATTTTAGTCAGGACTTGTGAGTGTACTATACTGCTTAGAACATATGTTTAAGAGTTATACCAAAATGGTTTTAAAAGAGTTTGTTGTGACATCAGCAATGTTAAGCTTTTAGGGTACTACATTTGTTTAACGAAAGGGAGAATACATAATTGTAATAGGAAAGGGCTGAAAAAGAAGTAAAACAAATAAAGAATCCCCCAAACCCTCAAAAAACCCAAAACCTCTCTTCACTTCTGACTGAAAATTCAACATGCAATAGGATTCAGGACCAAAAATGACTTCAAAAATTCTTGCATACTAGATAGTCTAAATCATAACAATAAATTTACAGTATTTTGTGATTATGTTCAATTATTCCATTTTACGCTCCTTAGTCACAATACAAGTTTCCTGAATTCTCCTCCCCATGACTGTCTAATATGAGAAGGCACTTAGGTTAGTATTTGTCATTTTTAATATGCATTATCTACTTTTAGGATTATTATTAATGTGCCTTTTTGTTTGCCCACAGAGGGCTGAATGCTGAATATAAATGGGCCCTAGTCCATAATCTATGGCTTATTATTTAAGTGTTTTCTTTTGCTTCAATTTTTTAAAATCTTTTTTTTTTAATGGAGGTGGGGTAAACTGTGTATAATTATTTCTGAATCTCTAGATGGGGACAATAAAAAAGAATTTTACATGTAAATGAAATTTATGAACTAAACTGCTCTTCAAAAATAACATCAGTTATATGCCAAAAACTTGGACAGGAAATAATAAAATGAGATTCAACTTAGATAAGTACAAGATAATATGTCTAGAGGGAAATAATCTAAGACTCATAAACATAAATTCCAACTCACAATTACTTCATGAGCAAAACTATGTCCTTCAGATTTGCTGGCTATTAAGGGTTTTTCCCTATGCAGCAAAACTAGGAAAACAATAATTTGAATAGTGGACAGCTTTTATTTTAATTGAACCTGCATCTTTATCCTAGTAGGAAAGGGGGAGGGGAGATGATTCCCTAGTGGTAATGACTAGTTAATTGGATGCTTGCTATATGATATGGCAGGAATTATAAAGACTGACCAAGTCAATGCCCTTTGTGGTTGCAAACATGTGACTATCATACAAATATGATGTAGGAAGGTGACATTTAGTGTTTGGTACAAGAGAGTGACTGGACTATATCTATTTGCTTGATGCTGAGTACCTCAGCACTGGGCATGTGCACAAATAAAACAGTATTAATTGCTGATATGCATATTATGTTTTATGACTTACAAAGCATTTTACATTTATTATCTCTTAGATCCTCATACTAATGCAATGAGGCAAATATAGTAGGTATTATTATTCCTCTTTTACAAATGAAGAAAATGCAGCCCAAGAGATTGAATGACCTGACCATGATCCAACAGGTAAGATTTGAATCTGGAACTCAGGTCTCTTCAGATTCTCCCTAGAGTACTATTCTCTCCCCATCACACTTTCTCTTTTGGGCAATAATTGGAAAAAGAACCATGCAGAAGCTTTGGAGGAAGTTACCTCTGAAAAATGACAAAAGGATATAAGCTAAAAACAAGATGATGGAAGATTAAAGAGTCCTTCTTGGAGAATGTAAGGAAGTTATTCAAGGTGTCATGGGAGAGGGTGGGGAGGTTAAGACAAAAGAGAACAGAGAAAAATTTAAGTCGGATTTAATTCAGAAAATGATTCAATTGAATAATTTGAAAGATGCAAGAAAGCAATCAGGAAGGATTCCTATAGGAGTGATTTGAAGCTAGAATGTGTAAATATTTTAAGACATGTGCATTACTTATAGCAATACGACAGAAAAAGAAAGGACCTATGGGTACTGAACCTTAGTTCTTACCTGGAGGGTGGTCAAAAGTGAGGAAATTCTTTTCCAGTGTTTTGTTTTTTTTTAATTAGAAACACTGAAGTACAAATGCGTAAAAAAATGTACTAATTCTTTTTCCTTCGATTTCCTCTGGCCAATGAAACTCATCAGTATCCCCTTTATATGACTGAGAAATGTTTTTGCCCTTCGCATTTATATTCTACTTCCTTATATTTTTCAGTAAAGGGAAACCTCTATTTATCAACAATGTATAATAAAAATGTTCCAGAGACTCCTGTTCCAAAGTAATGAAACAAATGATGTAAATGTCAAAATTTATGAGTCATGTAATAGCCCAGTTCCTGTCAAATGAACCAGCTTTCCCCCAGGTATGCCAGGCACTTTTAAAGGTGGCAATAGACAGGGTATTAACTTTCAAGTTACAGGATACTCTAGTGCACTGAGCAGCGCTGAAAGTAGCATACAAGAGTACAACTGACTGTAAGCTCCTAGAGAACAGGGACTATGTCTGCAGCATTATCTTTGCACAGTGCCTACCGTAACATGCTTCATGAACGCTCTCAAGAAACACTTTTCAATATTGTTGACTATGATGATGGCATTTGATTACAGTCAAAAAATTTATACTCCTTCCTAAGCATGAAATTTACAACCAGGGAGTGATTTGGCTAAAAGGGGATAGGGAAAAATAAATCTCAATGTGTTTTAAGCTATTTTGCTACTCAGTTAAAATGTTACTTAATTTAAACAAAACAAAACAAAACAAAAAAGGTACCTTTCATTACCCCTGGGATGTTGGCTTCAGTTCTGGGTAGGTTCTATCCCATTATGGTATAGAGGCATCTAGATGGCCCAGAGCACTGGCCTTGGAGCCACAAAGATGAATTCAAATCAGATTTAGTCTAAGATTCTTCCTACCTGCATGACTCTGGGCAAGTCACTTAACTCCTGTCTGTCTCATTTTCCTTATCTATAAATAGTGCCTCCTTCTCAGGATTATTATAAGAATCAAATGCAAAAATATTTGTACATATTTGCAATTATTATTCTCTTCTATTTGATGCTCAGGAGAGAAGGTTGATTAAAATTAGGAGGCCTAATTCTGAACTTCCCATCCTTACATTCTCAGTACCTAATTGTATTTAGTGGATCTGTCCACAAGAAAAAATTCCATCAGAGGATGAAACAAAAGAATGGACATATTTCTATATTTGTAGTTTGTGCTTTTAAATAAAATGTGGTGTAGTGTAGTGTATGTGTGTAAGTGCTTTGTTTGTGTTTCTGTGTGTACTCTCACTCTGGATGTAGGCCAAATTCAAACCCGGAAGAACAACAGAACTTGTGTTAGCTTGTGGCCTTTGAATTTCTTGGATTTGAAAATCTGAATCGGGCTCAGGTTCTAAATGTACACTTCTGGCACATGTGTTCCCTGTTTATGCCATAAGCCCATGTATAACTCTACACTTAAGTAATTTTGAGCCCTCCATGTGCCTGTCCAATTTGCAACAGATTTTTTAGTCATTTCTTTACTGTACATAATGTAGATCACTATGGCAGCTAGGATTAACATTTTATGTTGCACAAACAGCTGGGTGCTCTGAGTTCAATATAAAATAACTGACATATATTAACATACTTGACTTCTTATGCCTTTTGCTAGAAGTACACTAAGAAATATTATATACACATACCATACATGCTTACTTGAATGTAAACATGCAAGCATTTTATGTGAATAGTCAAAATAGATATTTATGTGAAATTTCAATGCATTGCTTTTAACTTTGTTCTCTCTTGAATGACATACACCTACTAGAAATATTTGGTGACTAAAATACTATTTTGGTTTTTATTATAAAGTTTATGTCACTAAATATACAAGATGAAAATAGATAAAAATGTATTTGTAAAAAAAATGCCTAGATAAGTATGATGCATTTACTTATTGTAGATCTCTATTCCAGGGAGTATCATCAATCCAAATTGTATACCCAGGACTGAGGTTGGATTTGGATTTCTGATTTTGTTGAAAGATATGTAAAACCTCAAGTAGTCAGACAGCTCCCTATTGGCTATGCATCTGAGAAGGCTCAAGAGGATTGTTTACCCAAGCAAGTGTCTGCAATGAATTATGCTCAGTAAATTGGCTGCTGCTACTTCTGTTTCATAGAGAAAATATGAAGAATTTGTATATTGTGCTAGGAGACTCTGATTGTCTCCTGACTACCATATTTGCTAGTAACAGGTTTTGCTACTTCTACATGTCTAAATGATGTGTATGTGTGTGTGTGTGTGTGTGTGTGTGATGTATATGTGTGTGTGTGTGTGTGTGTGTATAAAGAGACAAATACAGAGACAGAAAGAGATATCTCTGGAAAAGTAAAATAATTTACATATTCTATTTTTAAGATTTGTGAATTCTGTTTTTTTAATAGTTTTTTTTTCCTGATTTTCAAAGCCAAGCAATTTTTCTACCTTTATTATTGTGAGGTAGTCATTGTGTAGTGGATAGAGAGTTAGCTGTTCTCAAGGTCAGAAACACCTGAAATCAAATTTAGTTAGTCAAAGAGCATTTATTAATCACTTACTGTGTGCCAAGCATGTTGCTAAGCTTTGGGAACACAAAGAAAAGCAAAAACAAAAACAAAATAAAAAAACAAAACCCAGCCCCTGCCCTCTGTGAGTATTCTGTCTTGTATGGTGGTGGTGTAACCCCTCCACTCAAAAGAGTTGCTTGACCTCTCAGACTCCCAGGAAACTGTATAAAACTAAAGTTGTAGAGCAGGTATAGATTTTTATGTTAGTGAAGTTTTCTTTAGGAATGAAAACACAGATCTGAGACCCTATTCTACTGCCAAGATTATTAGCAAGACTAATTAAGTAGGTTTTTTCAGAAACAAAAAGAAAAATCAAAAAGGCAGGAACTATACAAGCAGTACAGTTACAAACACACTGATTCAGAGTAGCAAATACTGGATAAATGATTCTTAAAATTAGAAGAGGCAATCTGTCTTATCCAAACCCTTTTGTGCCACCATCACCATCACCCCCAAGCACTATTCCAGTGTTTCGTACATGATAGGTTGTTAGTAAATTTTGCCATAATTCTTATTTCTAATCAAATGGGAAAGGCATTAAGACTATGAGCTCCTTGAGGGGAGGAGCTGTCTTTTGCTTTTTTTTTTCTTTGTATTTACCACAGTGTCTGGCAAATAGTAGTTACTTAAAATTGTTTATTGACTGACAGTGTGGTATCACTGTGTGTTGATGTAGACAGAGAGATGGATTTAGAATCTGCTGAGATACAGGTACTTAGTGACTGTGTGACCCTGGACAATCCCTTTATCTCTCTGCTTCTCAGTTTGTACATCTGTAAAAGAAGCTCTTAACCTAGGATCTGTGAATTAGATATATGCATATGTCTATGTATGTGTGTATATGTATATACACATCCATATGTGTACATATATGCATATGCATGTGTACATATGAGTGTTGTTATTGAGTCATATCTGACCCTGTGACAAAGGTTTTCATGACAAAGATGCTGGAATGGTTTGTCATTTCCTTCTCCAGCTCATTTTATAGATGAGGAAACTGAGGGGAAAAGGGCTATGTGACTTGCCCAGGGTTACACAACTAGTAAGTGTCTGAGGCTAGATAGGAACTCAGGAAGATTAGTCTTCCAGATTCTAAGCCCAATGCTCTACCACTGTATCACCTAGCTGCTCTTACATATAACTGTATTTCATTATAACTAGTTTTCTTTGTAATTCTATGTATTTTATTGAATACATTTAAAGCATAATTCTGGAAAGGGTCCACTGGCTTCCCCAGACTTCTGCCCAAGGAATCCATGACACAAAGAAAGAATAAGAAGCCCTGCTCTACACTATATTTAAGGTCTCTTCCAGCTCTAAATCTATAATTCTTACAATATTTTTGCCACAGCAAACAATTTGTTAAATTTAATTGGACCATTGCCACTTGACTTGCCCAGGATCACTCAGCTAATAAGTGTGTGAGGCTGGATTTTAGCTCAGGTATGATCTAGAGCTGGTGTTCTATTCACTGTGCCACCTAGCTTCCCCAGTTAAGACTTTTTCAACTGAGTATTTTTTGAAGATATTCGACTAGGTAACTACTTCTTTAAAAATACCATTTCTCTTGTTTATCAATCCAATTTTAGGCTGCTCTTTACTCCCTTCTTGGTTTTGCCCTTTATGTCCTCCTTGCCAGGAATGACCAACTCCTCCATCCCCAATGCATCCATTTGGCAAAATCCTTCCCCTCTTTCAGCACCGAACTCATATACCTCTCCTTCCCCCATCTTTAAGATGCCACTCGAATCTCTCCAACTTTTGATGAAGGGGTGGGCAGGAATAAAAAAAAGAAAGATACAAACACTAGTGTGTGAAAGCCATGCAATCAAAATCAAATGATAGCTATGGTAAATATTTCAATATGTAAACAAGTGATTATGAACTAATTGGGCAATATACTTTCCCCAAACTGTTTGCAACTTTGCCTCTACAAGAAATTGTCCTTAGCCAATATCAACAACAGCTTTTGGCAGGTATCTCTGGAG
>CM053580.1:368762272-368796972 GCA_028627135.1 Pseudochirops cupreus
CTCAATAAATATACAGATTGATGCGTATTCACATAATAAGGAATTTGGTCCAATGAACAAAGTGATTGATCTGGAATTAGGAACATTTTAAAGTTAATTTGAATATTTAAATTTGGGGCCTTCCCTTAGGAAGATCTCTTCCTGAGTTCAAATCTGACCTCAGACACTTACTAGCTATGTGACCCTGGGCAAGCCACAATCCTGTTTGCCTCAGTTTCCTCATCTATAAAATGGGGTGAAGGAAATGGCAAAACACTCCAGTACCTTTGCCAAGAAAACTCCAAATGAGGTCGTGAAGAGTCAGACTCCACTGCAAAAGGACAGAACAAAATGTGGCTCCCAGCACAACCAAGTGTGTGACCATGAGCAAGTCACTTTATAATCCTTACTCTCAGTTTCCTCCTTTATAACATCAAGATAATAACCTGTTGTGGCACTGACCTCAAATCCTTATGCTGATGGTCATTAGATAAGGTCTCTAAAGGGAGAGAGAATGCACTTAAGGATTCATCCATATAGGGAACTCCACAGCTAAAAAGTTCCCTCTACCAATACATGTCATTACTTTCTTTGCAATTTAAAGTCTGGGAGTTACCTAGGAAAAGAACCCTTAAGTGACTTGCCCAGGTGTGCCCACTACTAGTATGGAAGTATGAAGGTAGGATTTGTATTTGGGTCTTTCTGGCTTCCAGGACAGGTTCACTAAGCCTCTCTGTCTCTCCTGTACGGAAGTCCCTTTGTAACCATTACAATACTATCCAAATTTAAGTGATAATTATTCGTGCACAGCCGATTGTGTGGCTTTGTGGGTAATTGAATGCCCATCTCTCCCGTCTTTTCCCCTCATTTGCCATTTCAGGGTGATGGTGGAAAATGTTTGAAGGAAGATCAGTTCAGAAAGAACGTGAAAGTCACATTTCAATGCACTTTCTACATACGTAGTAAGGATTTCTTTTACACAAGTAAATCCGCGGGTTATTTACATAGCTGTCTGTACTTGTGACCCAGGCTCCCCAGTGAAATTAGGGAATGAGTATAAGAAATTCAGAAACTCTTGCTTACCGCGTAAGAACAAGAAACTATTATTTTTGGCCATTACATCTCTTTTTAAAAAAAATATCTGCAAATAACCAAACTTCCTCCTTCCTTAACTTCCTCACACCTCACTCCCTACATTATTCAGACCCCCCCCCCCAAAAGAAACGGCATCCCACCGACCCCTTCCCTTTGTCTCCAAAACTACCTTTATGCCCTTCTGATTTTAAAATAGTTAACTCTGGAAGGCCAGCGGCGTCCTGGGACTCCCCTCTGCAAGGGTGGGCAAGAGGCCCGGCGCGGGATAGCGCGCTGTGCCCGCAGCTGCTGCAGAGCCCTGGGAGCGCTCTGGGAGCCGGGCCTGGAGAGGAGGCTGGGAGAGAGACAGGGAGTGAGTGGGTGGGAGGGAAGAAAGGAGGGAGGTGGGGGTAAGATATTGCCTCGCGTTGCCTATTGCTGTAGTTGCTGCGCACGCCGGGGCAGCGCACCAGCTACTTTCTTATTTCAAGAGTCTCTAGAGGTGTGCCTGTGTGTTATTTCTGTACTTTTTTAAAGAAAGTAAACGAGCCAAAAGAAAAAGGAAGAAACCATAGGCTCGTATTTCTGGAAGCTGGTGTACAGACAGAACTCTTTCCAGCGCCGCTTGTCCCTATCAGTTTACCCATTTGGGTTTTATTTTGGAACAACGGGTTTCTTCTCATCCCTGCCTCGTCGCGAAGCAGGCCCGAAGTTCTGAAACAAGTAAGTCAAGTCTCTTGGTTCCCTCCTCCTCCTCTTCCTCCTCCTCCCCCCTCCTCCTCGTCTTTCTCCTCCTCCTTTCCCCTCTTTTTCTGACTCGCTTGACCTCCCCACATTCACACAGTGGTAGCCACCAGGCACCAGTCACTATTCACTGTCCACCAGCCACTGCTTCAGCCCGATTTACGCGTTGGACGATACGTGACCTTTTGCGTTGCCTTGGCCTCCTTGTTCGTTGTGGTGACGAGGAGACTATGTTGTGAAATTAAATCTGACCCTTTAGCCCTGAGACAGCTGCAGAGAGCCCCGGGCTGCTTCAGGCTGGGGCTCCCCTGGAGCGAGATTGCAAACCTTGCTGGGAGTTAGGACTAGCTGGGGAGGCGGAGAATTGGACCCGGAACTCCAAAAATGGGGTGCACAGCTTTCTGAGAAGGGCTGGAAAGATACATTGGTGGGAATTGGTGACCCAGTCCTGCTACTAGGGGGGAGGGAAAGAAAAACAGGGTATACATACACACCTCCACATATATGTACATGTGTGTATGTACATGCTTGAACACATATATACACCGCTACGTGTAATAATACATGTGTATATGCATACACATATTACAGACACATATGTATGTGTATATATGTAAATACATGTGTAAAGGGGAGGGAGGAGAGAGAGACAGAGGAGGGTGAAGGGAAGGAGGGAGAGAAAGAGAGATGGCTCTTTCAGGGTTTCTGTCTAGGTTTCTGTTGGTTTTAGGTAAGTAAAGTACAAACCTGGGTGGTAAATATATGGGCACACACATAGTAATAGGTTGGGGGGAATTTTTTTGAACTTGGGGGGAAAAAATTCAATGTCTTCTATCCCTTGCCTACCACCCCTACTGTATGGCACATGTGTATGTGTCTGGTGCTGGTTTGTTTTTCCTAGTAGAGGTGGTGACTGATCAGGACTCCTAGGAAGGAGCTGAAATCCTTCAGGCCCTATTTGATGTTGTGATCGCTGTCTTAGAAATGTGTTTGTGTTCTAAGCTCGAATAATATAAAACATTCCGGTGACTATGAGTGCTAGGAGAAATTTCTTTAACTTTCCCTTCCTCCTTCATCTCCTTTGGTCTAAAGTGGATGTTACAAATTTAAAGAGTTTGGTTGGAAAGAGTTATGAGTAAATTTAAGGGCAAAAGGGAAACTTTTTTGCTATCAGATATTAGAAGAATTAAGAAACACTAGGTCAAATATTATTAATGATATAATACAGTGAAGTTACTTAGGACCAGAGGAACTGCATCAATTATAACATTATGTTTTTTGTTCTATGTTAATTAAATAATCAATAATGTTTCTGTCCAAGTAGCCTAAATGACTAAGGCTAGCCAGAGAAATGATGTCAGTAATCTAGATGGTACAGTGGATGGTGTGCCAGGCCTAGAGTCAGGAAGAATGAGTTCAAATGTGACCTCAGATACTTAACTAGTTGTGTGACCATGGGCAAGTCACTTAACCCCATTGGCCTCAGTTTCCTCATCTGTAAAATGAGTTGGAGAAGGAAATGGCAAACTATTCTATTGTCTTTGCCAAGAAAAGCCCAAATGGAATCATAAAGAGTTGGACACAACTGAACAACAGAAAGTAATAAGAAACTCAAGTTGTTTTTTTTATTATATATCAGATGTTGCCAAAATGCATATGCATATACATATATATACATATATGCATGTATACATATACATGCACACATATATATGCACCTATTTTTGTCTAACAGCCACCTCTAGCTCAAGAGTAGGGATGGGAAGGAGAGAAGAAAAAAAGACATTTAAATGATAACTTTATTATATATTTAAAAGGAATAGCAATTTGTATATAATAGATCTGCAGTTTCATGTGTAATCATATTTTTTATTATACTATGTTATGGAAACAATTGTTTTGTTCCCTTAAAAATAAATAAATGTGAAAAAAGATATGGATAGGTTTGTAAGAGTATTGGAGAAAAGATTCAAAAACCTAGTAAATCACAAGCTTAATGCAAAATTTAACTTAAAAACCAACAAATTCCCATTGTAGTAGATCCCTTTACACAGCACTTTCCTCTTAACAAATCCCAGGTAAAAAGTTCACTCCATTACAATCCATCTCCAGACTCCCAGGTATTTTCTCTGGCTTGTTGCATGTGCCTGGAATGATCTCCCTCCTCAAATCAGTCTCCCGACTTTCAAGTCCCAATTAAAATCCCACCTTCCACAGGGAAAGCTTTTCCCAATCCTCTTCATTCTAGGCCTTCTCTCTGTTAGCCCCTTCCTAATTATCCTATATATAGCTTGTGTGTTCATATTTGCTTGTTATTTTCCCCAAGAGATTGTGAATTCCAGGAGGACAGGAATTGTCATTTTGCCTTTCTTTGTATCCCCAGAATTTAGAACATAGCACATAGTAGGCATTTCATAAATGCTTACAGACTGATCTCAGTTTTATAAAGGGAGGAACTGCAGCTCAGAGGAATTTTTCCTAAAGCTACACAGCTAGGAAAATAGCTAACACATAATAGCTAATGTAGTGTTTTTACATATATTAATTTCTTTGATCCACGCGGCAAACCTATCAGTTAAGTGCTATTATAATCCTTTTTTTACAGATGAGAAACTGAGACAGATAAAGTGAATGACACATTAATTACATAGGAAGTAAGTTTTTGAGGTAATTTTTGAACTCAGGTCTTCCTGATTCTTTGTCTCAGGGTTTACCTACTGGACCACCTACCTACAGTTAGAAGATGTGGCTCTTCCAGCTAATAGCTGACAGAATCATAAAGCTAGATTTCCTGATCCCCAAATCCCAAACACTGCCTCATCAAACAAGTAAAAAAAAAAGCAAAATAAAACATTAAGTGGGATTCTAGGCCTATAATGATAGGAACTATGAGGTGATTCTCTCATTTTACTTAAAAGTGAGTGGAGTAGGGAGGCATTCTGGAGCAGTAGAAAGAGGATGAATTTTGGACTCAGGAACTGAGTTCAGATCCAACCCCTGAAGCCTACCACCCAGGTAACATCGCTTAACCTTGCTGGGTCCCATTTTTTCCCTTTACAAAATTATATTAGTCATACGTTTACCACCCATTTCACAGACTTGTTGTGAAGGTCAAATGAGATAATATTCACAAAGTAATTTATAACTGGTTTTTAATCATACAGCACTATATAAAATGTAAATTGTTACTAATGCAATATCTTGAAGTGTCTAATGTATTCCCAGGGAGTAATTCTCATGTTAGGAAAAGGAACCCAAGCGTTAAGTTTATTACAAAATCAGTTTGATTCAATACATCAAATACTTCTTAAATGATTTCTTGATGAACTTGAAAGTGAAGTCCATTCCATAACATTGTAAATTAAGTTGCCAAACAATATGGCATTGCCCTGTAATTTTATCTGTAAAAGGAAAATTAATCCCTCAAACATACAAAATATTTGTGAGGAATTAACACTCAATTCAGCTTTCTCTTGTGAATAAAATTTGTTCTGATGCATGGGTAACTGACCAATGTAGGTCATTGCTGTGGGTGTAAGACAGGGATTTTTCCCATCTCCAGGGAATTTTAAATGATGATTCAAGAAAAGGTAATAGGAGAACAAATGTTCTCTTGATATGAGGGCAAAGGATAGTGGTAGCTAGTTTGTATTGTTCATGACAGGAGAAGGGGGAGAGCACTTGCAGGTCATTTGGTGGGCCTCTTGTGGTGACCTTGAGAGAACATGGATCAACTCACCCAGGATGGGCAGATGTGGATGAATTGTGATTTTCACCACTGAGAAGAATGAGATGAGAGATCCATTTGAACCTGACCCAATGTGGGGTGCTGGGCATGTCATGTAGTGATGCTTAGAAAGAATTTAGTCATCTATTTCAGGCTTCTCTTCATAGTCACTCAGCATTAAACCTGAATATTTCTGAAATCTAATTACCTTGATTTAGATTCTTGAAGAAAAATCCTTATGGACCATTATCAGTTATTGTGAGATCAACTAAGCTGGGGCTTTCCTGATAAAGAACGTGAGGTTCTATCTCATCCTCACCTAACTAGCTAAGGTTTTGTTTATATATTCTTTTTTATCATAATCACACACATACATGTAAAATCATTGTCTATATACTTCTATTTATCAGTTCTTTCTCTGGATGCAGATAGTGTCTTCCTTTGTATGTCCTTTGTAGTTAATTTGGATATTTATGATAGTCAAAATGACTTAGTTGCTTCAAGTTGTAATTAAAACAAAATTGCTGTTACTGTATACAGCATTTTCTTGGTTCAGTTCATTTCACTCTTCATGGTCTCATGCAAATCTATCTATGTTTTTCTAAGATCATCAAGCTCATCCAAGTTTTTCTAAGATCATCTAAACTTATAATCACAATCATGTACCACAGCTTGTTTAGCCATTCCCCAGTTGATGGGCACCCCTGAAATTTCCAGTTCTTTGCCACCACAAAGAGAGCTGCTGTCAATATTTTAGAATATATAGCTTCTTTTCCTTTTTTCCTAATGATCTTTAGAAATTGACTTAGCACTGGTATTGCTGGATCAAAGAGTATAGGCAGTTTAATAACTCTTCGGACATAATTCCAGATTGCTCTCCACCATGACTAGATCAGTTCACAGTTTCACCAACAATTTTTCTACATCCTCTCCAACATTTTCCACTTTCTCTTTCAATAATTTCAGCCAATCTGATAGGTATCAGATGATATCTCAAGGTTGTTTTCATTTGCATTTCTGTAATCAATAATGATATACTTGTGAATTAATGTAGTATCCTCAATGGTCAAAGTCACTATTTACTACTGTTAACTAACATATGCTTAATAAAATCTTAATGAACACCTGTAATGAATCAGGTTCAGTGTTCAAGTCAGAATTTTATATATCCATTGAAAGTATAGATAGTTTTGTTATGTTGTCATTATTTCTTTCTGATCTCTTTCATGTCAAAGACAATTCCAGATCATTAATCAGACATTTATGGGGATAAATTTATTATTTTATGCCACTAGGTCATTTTGCATGAAAATATAATAAAAGTACTTGGGTCTTGAGAAGCAGTATCATTTAAGGTTCTTCCTAACTAAAAACAAGAGTGTAGACCAGGAGAACAGTGACCACACATCTCCATGGATCTCAGTAACTTGGAAGTATCCAAAACTTCCAAATGCCCAGAATTAGCTCTGAAAATAGCAGTGAGGAAAAGCCTGAGACAATGCTTCTCCCTACCCCTGCAGAAACCAGAGTCAAATTTTAATATAGAGCTAAAAATCAAAAACTAGGCTGGAAAAATAAGCAAATGACAAAAAAGAGAACCTGACCATAAAAAGCTACTATGATGAGAGGGAACATCAAAATACAAAAACAGAATAAGACAATGATGTCAAAACAGCTACAAGCAAAGCCTCAAAGAAAAATGCAAATTAGACATAAGTCCAACAAGAATTCCTGGAAGAGCTAAAAATGACTTTAAAATCAAACAAGAGTAGCTGAGGAATAGCAATATTGTTCCAAGAGCAACTCTGAATGATGAAATCATTTTGCTTATTATAAATACTCAAATCAACTACAAAGGACCTATGAAGAAAGATGCTATCCACCTCCAGAGAAAGAACTGATAAATAGAAGTATGTATAATAACGTTTTACATTTACATGCATATTTGTGTCTAATGGTAACCAATTCTAGAGCAGGGTCAGTAGGGAGGAGCAAAAAACCAAAATTGCTCAGTAGAGAACATAACTTAAAAGGAAGCACAGAAAAGCAGGGGAGCTTTGAAACCAATTTATAGTATTTATTACATAGTTTTAAAAACAGGAAGCAGTGTAAAACAGAAATTCATTTTTTTATATAGAATCCTTTTATTTTGTTCTGTGTACATGGAAGTGTTCTATCTTTTTTTGATCTATGTATTTAAATTCAAAATTTTTTTTAAAAAATTAAAAGAGTGGTGGAGGAAAAAAATGTGAAAAGAAATGAGAGCAATGCAAGGAAATTATGAAAAGATAATTAATAGCTTAGTAAAAGAGGCACAACAAAAAAATGCCAAAGCAAATAGCACCTTAAAAATAGAGTTGGTGAAATGGTAGAAGAGGTACAAAACTTGAAAGAAGAAAATCACCCCTTAAGAAGTAGATTTGGTCAAATGGAAAAAAAAAAAGAGATATAAAAGCTCCCCAAAGAAAATAATTCCTTAAAAATTAGAATTGGGCAAGTGGATGCTAATGATTCCATGAGACATCAAGAAACAACAGAACAAAGTCAAATGAATGAAAAATGGAAGAAAATGTGAAATATAGTCAGAAAAACAACTGTCATGGAAAATAGATCAAGAAGACATAATTTAAGAATTACTGGACTGCCTGAAAGCCATGATCAAAGAAAGAACCTAGTCACTACATCTCAAAAAATTATAAAGGAAATTTGCCCCATTATCTGAGAACTGGAGAATAACATAGAAATTGAGAGAATTTACCAATCACCCCATGAAAGAAATCTCAAAACAAAAACTCCCAGGAAGATTATAGCCAATTTCCAGAATTCCCAGTTCAGAGAGAAAATACTAAAGGAGCCAGAAAGAAACCAATCAAATTCTGTACAGCCACAGTAAGGATCTCAAAGGATTTAAGGAGCTACCATGTTAAAGGAGTAGAGAGCATGGAATACAATACTCTGGAAGGCAAATAAAGGAGCTGAGATTACACCCAAGAATAACCTATCTAACAAAACTGAGTACAACTTTCAAGGGGAAAAAATGGATATTTAATGAAATAAAGGACTTTTAAGCATTCCTGATGAAAAGACCAGAACTGAATAGAAAACTTTACTTTTAAATACAAGATATGGGAGAAGCACAAAAAGGTAAACAGGAAGGGGAATCATAAAGTGACTCAATAAGGTTAAATTGTTTACATTCCTATATGAGAGGATGATACACACAACAACTTTAGCATTATTAGGACAGTTTAGAAGGGCTCTACATAGATAGAATGCATGGGAGTGAGTAAAGTATGATGAGATGACCTAAAAATAATGGATAAGTGAGAAAGAAACATGAACAGGGATAAGGAAGAGGAAGAATGGAGAAAATTTTCTCAAATGAGAGAGGTGCATAAGAAAGAGCTTTTACAAGTTGAGAGGAAAATATTGAGTGAAGCAGGCAATGTTTAAACCTCACTTTCATCTGAATTGTTTCAAAGAGAAAATAGACAAACTCAATTTGTTATGGAAATCTTCTTAACCCAACAGGGAAGTAGGAGGGGAAGGAGATAAAATAAAGGGGAAGTGGATTAAGGGAGGCAGTGGTCAGGAGCAAAATTGATTTTTGAGGAAGGACAAGATAGGTAGTAGGTAGGTATGGAGAAAGAGAGAGAGAGAGAGGACTGTGGGAAGTAAAACAAATAATTTTGATTACATGAAATTAAAAAAAACCTTTTTCTCTCTCTCTCTCTCTCACACACACACACACACAAAACCCTAAAGCAGTCAAAATTAGAAAGAAAGCAGGAAACTGAAGGGAAAATTACTGTATGTGTCTCTGATAAGGGCCTCATTTCTTGAATATATAAGAAAATGAATCAAATTTCTAAAAGACAAGAACCATTCTCCAACTGATAAATAGTCAAAGGGATATGAAGAAATCGAAGCTATCAACAGTGGCATTAAAAAAATGCTCTGAATCACAATTGATTAGAGAAATGCCAATTAAAACAACCCTTCTGTACTGTCTCACACTTATCAGATATGCTAATATGACAGGAAAGGAAAATGCCAAGTGCTGGAGGAGATATGGAAAAATAGGGACATTACTGCATTATTGGTGGGTCTGTGAACTGGTCCAACCATTCTGGAGAGCAATCTGGAACTATGTCCAAAGGATGATAAAATTGTGCATACCCTTTGACCTAGCAATACCACTTCTAGGGCTGTATCCCGTAGAAATCATAGAAAATCAAAGACCTATTTGTACAAAAATACATAGAGCAGCTTTTTGTGTGGTGGCAAAGAACTGGAAATTTAGGGGATGCCCATTAATTGGGGAATAGCTGAACAAGTTGTGGTATATGATTGTGATGCAATATTATTGTGCTACAAGAAATGGTGAACAGGATGGTTTCAGAACAACCTGTGAAGATTTATATGAACTGAAGCAAGATGAAGTGAACAGAACCAGGAGAAGATTGTACACAATAACTGTAATGTTGTAAGGATGATCAACCATCAAAAATTTAGCTACTCTGATCAACACAATGATCCAAGGCAATTCCAAAGGACCCATGATGAAAAATGCTATCACCTCCTTAGGACATAGAGAAAACTGATGAACTCTGAGTGCAGACTGAAGTGTACTTTCCCCCCACTTTCTATATGTTTCTGGCTCTTCATTTATTTATTTTGGCAAAATGGCTAATATGAAAATATGTTTTATGTGACTTCACATGTATAATTGATATGATAATTTGCTTGTCAAATATATCCAGCACTGAATATCACGTAAGCTTCTCAAAGGAAAAGATTATTTCATTTTTTTTCTTTGTATCCTCAGGGCCTACATGGCGTCTGACACATAATAACCATTTAGGAGATACTTATTTAATTAAATTAGTTTAAGTTCTTCCTCAGATTTCAGACTTGCATTTGCAACTGCTTTTTTGATATGACCACCTACGTGTCTCTCTACACTTCAAGTGTAATAATGTCTATAACTGAACAAAATTCAGTTTTTGCATTTGAATTTGATAAATGTTCTTTAAATGTCTCTTTGTACAAAGAATTGTACTAGATTCTGAAGGAGACAAAAACTAAACTCATCGAGTTTAGAGTTTGGGTTGGAAGGAAAGATTCAAACATAGATAACTGTGTTACAATAGTAAATTATGTATATGTTAGGAACCAAAAGAAAAAAAAATCCCCTTGACTGAGGCAACTGTTAGACTTGGAGTCAGAAAAAACAGATTGGAGTTCTTTTTTCTCTATCTTGCATTTCCTAACTTTGGCAGGGCGGAAATGTCTTTTTTCATTTTTTTAAATGAAGAAACACCTTTAAGATATGTAACTAAACTAATTAAAATGTGAAAATATGTCATTTTTAAAGTGCTTATGTATTCATTGATAAAGAAAAATATACAGTCTAGTAGGAGCCTAGACATTCAAGGGAGTTCATTACTTTTATGAAGGATAAGAGAAAGCTTTCTAAAGGAGAAATCTTAGCTGGTCCTTCAAGGATGGGTGGATAGTCAATAAGTGAAAGGATAGAAGAAGACCTTCTGTGTATAGGTCCTTGGAGGTGATCAAGTCCAACCCCTCATTTTAGAGATGCAGAAACTTGAGGCCCGGGGGCAGCTAGGTGCCACAGTGAATAGAGCATGGGCCCTGGAGTCAGGAGGATCTGAGTTAAAATTTAGCCTCAGACATTTAACACTTACTGGCTGTGTGACCTTGGGCAAGTCACTTAACCCCAATTGCCCTGCCCTCCCCCCTCCAAAAAGAAAAAAAAAGAAACTTGAGGCACAGACAGACTAAGGCTAATATAGCTGATAAGTGTCTGAGACAGGATCCAAACTTAGGTCTTCCTGACTCCTGGTCCCTAAAGTCTGTACACTACATTGTGCTGTTTTTTTTTTTTGTCAACGTGTTAATTTACTTATTTATTTGATGTGGAGACTCTAAACACAAACCAGTTCCTTCTGTGTTTTGCAGAAGATGGAAATATCTCATGCAGGTGCAGAACAAGGAGTCTGAGGCTGTGTAGTCTAAGAGTTTTACTGCCTCATTACATATGGGATGTGTTTAGCAGAAGCACAGACAGCATCCCAGGACTAAATCTCTAAAGGTGTTCTGTAGCATTTCTAACATTCAATCCCTTATGTGCAGCTTGTGTTCTAACCTACTCAAATGCTGTTGCAATATTATATCCTTATTTACTTTGACTTTAGAAACTTGGATCCAAGAGATTTTCTGCAAGACTAATTAATGGACAACCAAATCCTTCTTCTTCCATAGTCTAGTTTAGGTGTCAATTCTTCCATGAAGCCTTTAATTCAAGCTCACTTTTATAGAGCCTACTATGTGGAAGGGACTATGCTAGGCACTGGGGTACAAAGACAGTAACAATGAAACAGTCCTTGACCTCAAGTAGTTTGCTTTCTTCAGGAGGGATGCATGTACACAGACAAATAGAGAGGAGATAATTTGTGGAGGAAGAAAACACTAGGAAATGGATCCAAAAAAAAAAAAAAGAGAACACTAACAAAAGGGTTGGGGGCAAGGCTGAAGTGCTGCAGATCAGGAAATAGCACCTGAGCTGAGCTTTGAGTGAACCAGAGATTGTAAGTAGACCAGGCAAAAAGTGAACGTATTCCAAGCCTGGGAGGGACAGCCTTTGCAAATGAATGGAAATGGGAAATGGCATGGTGAGTTAAGGGATAGCAGAGAAGTTTTTCAAGTGGGTAAGATTTAACACATGGAGGAGGTCTAGATTGTTCAAGGCTGAGGGCACGGATTGTTTTGTTTTGTTTTTATTTTTCTCTCATTATATCCCCAGAACTTAGCACAGTACCTGGCACAGTGTGAATGCTTAATAAATACTTGTTGGTTGATTGATTGAGGAGTCAGGCTGAGAACTTTGTTTTATCCTAGAGCCAATAGGGGTCACTGAGGATCAGACTTGTGTTTTAGGAGTATTCATTTCACAGCTGGTTGGAGGATGGAGTAGAGAAAAAAAGAGACAGGAAGTAGGGAGACCAGGAATTAGACTAGGAGTTCTTAACCTTTTGGGGGTCATGGATCCCTTTAGCAAGTGAAACTTATGGGCCTCTTCCCAAAATAATGTTTTTAAACACACAAAATATACAAGAATATGAATGAAATCAACTTTATCAAAATAATTTTTTCCTATCCAAAGTAATGGATTTCTTGAAATTTATACTTGGGTTCATGAATTCCAGGTTAAGAATACCTGTGTTAGGTTATTCAAATAGTACAGATGATAAAGGTTAAAGGTTTAAAATAGTGTATTGGCTCTTTGGGAGGAAGGGTTAGCTATGAATGATGCTTTAGAATTGGCAAGATATGAAGGGACCAAAGAAAGTAAGGCAGCCTTTCATCCAGGGGTGGAGAACCTGTGACCTCGAGGCCCCATGTGGTCCTCTATGTCCTCAAGTACAGCCCTTTGACTGAATTCAGATTGTGTTTGTCCTTCATTTTTGAAAAAGGACCATGGCATCAGAGAAACAATGACCTGACTTGCAGTTGACTTTGATTTGAGTGAGGGAGGGCTGTTCAAGGTCACCAGCCTCACTTTTGCCTCCATAGTCATGTGGATCCAGTAACCAGATATTTATCAGGATGACTGAAGATGACCCAGGATGCAATGGGAGACCCTAGCCCTTTTAGGCTGAGGCCTTTTCAGGTACTCACTTAGAGTGAGGTAATGCCCATTCAGTGAATAAACCTCTTTAAGAAGTGAGTCAAGGGATGATCCCTTTAATTAGAAAAAAAAGAAAAAAAGAAAAAAAAATTGAGCTGGGAGGGGAAGACCCTCAGGGTTGCTGTTCCAAAGACAAACAGTTAACTTTGACATCCACTCAAAGCCTGTATGGTCCAAAATACGGTCATTAAGTGGTGCTTGGGCAGGGACCTTTTGTGGTCCGATCTATGAGCTTCAGAGTGAACTGAGTTTAAAGTTTTGTAGAAAGGAAGAAGAAAGGAAGAAGAGAGAGAGAGAGAGGAAGGGAAGGAGGGAGGGAGGGAGGGAGGGAAGAAAAGAGGGAGGGAGGGAGGAAGGAAGGAAGGAAGAAAAGAGAAAGGGAAGGAGGGAGGGAGGAAGAAAGGAAGGAAGGAAGAAAGGAAGGAAGGGAGGGAGGGAGGGAAGGAGTGAGGAAGGTAGGAAGGCAGGGAGGGAGGGAGGAAGGAAGGAAGGAAAGAAGGAAAGGAAAGGAAGAAAGAAAAAAGAAATCTAACCAGTAAACCCCAGGTTAAGTGGGCAGCTTCTGGCCATCAAAATTTACCATCTTTTATATCCAACCTTCACAAAACAAATCTCCTTAATAAAAGTATTTGTTCTGTAAAACTTGGACTCAGTCAAAAGGCCCCACTTGTGAACCTAAACGGTCACAATATGACCTTGAGGCTGCAGGTTCTTCACCCTTACAAGTCTAAAACCTTTATTTTACTTTTGAGAAAAACGGAGGCCTGGAGAATTTATATTACTTTGGCAAGATCACGAAGTTAGTAAGTGCGAGAGAAAGGATTCAAGCACAGACAATATGACTTCAAATTCAAAATTATTTTCAGTGTTCAAAACTGGTATCAAAAATACATATGAAAAACAGAAAAGTAAAGTGATCTCCTCCTCCACAATCTCCCTAAAAGTTGCCACTTTTTGTTTCCTGAGCTTTCATATTGCTAGTTGTAACATATTTACGAAGATTTTTTATGAATATACTGTTTCAAGTATCATAAAATTGGAAATTTTAATAAAAGCTTTAAAAATAAAAGTAATTTCAAAATATCAGAATTTTTTTTAATGAAAATAAAAATTTTATTATTTTCTGAAACATGTTTTATGATGTCAGTGGTGTCTGACTTGTATAGCCAAAACTAGTTTGAAATAGCTGTAATCCTCTGCTCTGTTGCAAGATTTCAGTGGTACAGAAAGGAAGCCACTCCCTTGCTTCCTTTCTTCTTCCTTTCCACAAAACAAAGTAATAACTTTGTTTAAAAAAAATAAGGTTAACAAATATTTATATTAAGGTTACAAGTAGATTGGTCATTCAACCCAAATCACCCAGTTGCCTAATCATTTACATAGATGTTTTCAAAATACCCCCCTCCTCCCACCCCCCACCCCCCCCCCCCGGCCAAAATCAAACATAGCTGTTATCTCTTTTTGGTATTGTGGGTGCCAGATAGCTTTTAGTACTAAGATCATTAGCTCTATTTTAGTGCAAAGAACTTTGGATTTGAAGTTGGAAGGTCTGGGTTCTAGTCCCAGGTTTTATACTTAATGTATGACCATGGACAAATCTGTTAACTTCTCTGAACCTAAGTTTCTTACTCTGTAAAATGTTAATATTTGATCTCTATAACTACCTCTAATAAAATGGGCTGTGATACAAAAAAGGGCTTTGTAAATCTCTAGGTATCAGGGGAATTTGAGTAATTATTCAAATTCTCAGATCACTACTACCAATAAACCAGTGGGTGACATGAAGGAAACTTAGCAAAGGTATATTTACAATTCACAAAATAACCTCCTTAGGGTTTGATTCTTTTTTGTTTTTCCTTGTTGGATTGTTGGTTTGTTTGTTTTTCCCACAAATAGACTTCAGCTAAACTTCAGTTAATGGTTGGTGGCTTGTGAGTTTCTGGCTACTCATGAGATGTCAGGTGGCTTTTCATTTCTGCTAGTCCTACTCAAGTACATCTCTGTCTTCTCAACTATGTCACATAACAGTCCTCCTTGTACTAATCAAATGTTTCATAGAAGATATAGAATGAAATGGCTGCAGGGAAAGTAAGTAGTTAAAAAGTATATTCATAGAACTAGGACAGAGGATTGGAAGCATTTTCAAGTATGTCATCTTGGACAAGTTTCTGCTATTCAGTTATCTCCATTTTATGTCTATGAAATTCTATCAGTTCTTAGCACAATGCTCTGGTAACACAGAATTTAGTACTCTATTCTTGACCACTAAGCAGTGTTCCATCCATGCATTCCATCCACCTCTTTCTGCTGGAGAAGGCATCGGAACATATATAGTTTCAAGTGATCATATCTTGTAAGGAGAGTACACAAGCCTTAGTCATCAGACATAGGATGTATATGAACATTTGCTATGACTTATATAACCTGTTTTCCAAGCCAACAAGAGAAAAGAAACTTTTCATAAAACTAAAAGAAAACACCTCCTTTTCTATCCTTTCTTATTCTGTCTTTGTCCTTTTGTTCCTGAATCCCACTGCAGCCCCAATCTCTCACTCTCCATATCCTACAACCAACCGTTTTAGTGACATTCTAACATCTCTTATCCAGTGAGTTCCAGCTCTGAAGAGTTGCTTTTTTTAAAAAAAATGTGAATGTTTGAACGTAAAATGTAAAGAAAAAAAGTAAAGAAAATAAAAAGGTACATGCAAAGAAAAAAATCTATTGCTGTTTCTTTGAAGGCTGATCTCCCTGGGGTTCAGGGGTGCTAGCTGGGGGAGAGAGGAAGATAAAATCGCCAGGGCATTCTTTTCAGAGCTACTGAGGATTTTCTAATCTGCAGGGGTCTGTAGAGTTGGGAAAGGATTACCAGCCTAGAGATCGTGTTTACAAGATAGCTGGGATATACAAAGCTGGGATATGCATTGTTTTACATACTTTAACATGGATAAATTTAGAGTACAAGAAGGTTTGTATGTGATACTCAATGCTGTGCCACTTCCAGGTAGGTCACTATATTCTCTAGCTATAACTATTATGTCATTACTGCTCATAATGCTCCTTAGACTTGAACTGCCTGTTTTAGTATCTAAATGCAAATTTATTTGAAGGTAATGCTAATTCCCTCCCTCTCTCCCCATCAGTTCTATTTGTACATGAATAGAGTCTTTGTCTGCTCATATATCAAGCAATTTATTTCACTCTTTATGTGCCTGGAGGATAATCTTCTGAATTAAACACAACTTGCCACTGCAATGCCAGTGGGACTGAAGGTTTTCCAGCAGATTAGATGACCACTTCATGGATATGTCACAGAGGACATTCTTGTTGAGGTTCAGGTTGAACTAGATGTCTTCAGAAGTCAAACGATCAAAGATTTAGACCTGAAAAGGACACCCAAAATCATCTAGTCCAATTTTCTCATCATACAAATGAAGAAACTGAGGCCCACAACCATGAAGTGACTTACCAAAATAAAAATCTACCTAAATAGCAGAGTCCGGATTTGAACCCAAATCATCTGAATTCAGATCCAACCCTCATTCTATGTATACTCTGCTGCTGTGATTCCATAGCATAAGTTACTGTGATATTTTTAAAAATCACTTGCCAGCGGGTGGTACAGCGAATAGAGCACTGGCCCTGGAGTCAGGAGGACCTGAGTTCAAAATGGGGCCTCAGACACTTAACACTTACTAGCCATGTGACCTTGGGCAAGTCACTTAACCCAATTGCCCTGCGCTCCCCCTTCCAAAAAGCAAAAAGCAAAAAATCAAACAAACTTGAGTTTGAGATCCAGTACTCATTATAGTGAATTACATACTCATGTATTTAATCATTTTTCTGATTGTACCCAACAGGGTAGATTTATAATCTCTGAACTTCTTTATTCCAGAAAAGAAAGTAAGGGTTTGCCAGAACATAGTACCCAATACCACACACAGGGGTATGAATTTAAACTTGGGGGAAATAAAAATCCTTTCAAAGGGCTCTTTCTTCAGGGCACTATTCTTTGAATGTTTTCCCCTTTGGGTACCCCTTTCAAGAACTTCAAGGACTCTTTGGTGGGTAGATAGACCTATAGAGTTAATAGTTCAGCATTGTAATGAATCACTGTCATCCTTTATTTATGTTGTTGAGTTGTTTCAGTCACGCCCCACTCTTCATGACCCCATTTTTTTGTTTGTTTGCTTTGCGCAGGGCTATTGGGGTTAAATGACTTACCCAGGGTTACACAGCTAGTGTCAAGTGTCTGAGGCCCCATTTGAACTCAGGTCCTCCTGACTCCACAGCTGGTTCTCCATCCACTGTGCCATGTAGCTGCCCTCATTCAGGATTTTCTTGACAAAGATTTTGGAGCAGTTTGCCATTTCCTTCTCCAGCTCATTTTATAGATGAGGAAACTGAGGCAAACAGGGTTAAGTGACTTGCCCAGGGTCACACAGCTAGTAAGTGTCTGAGGCCTGATTTGAACTTGGGGAGATAAGTCTTCCTGACTGAGGTTTGGCACTCTGTACTCTTCACCTCTTAGCCACACATTACTTTGTTTATGCATTTGAAGTTTTGGTAGCAGCTCCAATGACTCAGTGAGTAGAGAAGGATTTGTAAGTCCATTTTCTTGCCTATGGTGATTTCTTGCCTTTATAAAGGCACTAGAGTATAGTGGAAACTGCACTGAATTAGGAATAAAAGGATCTATATTCAAATTCCAGTTATTAAAGTGTGTAATTAAAAGCAGGTCACTTCCTACCCGTGGGCCTTAATTTCATCTCCCATAAAATGAAGGGGTTGAAACCAGAAGATTTCTAAAATCACGTCTAATTCTAGAATTATGATTGATATCACTTCTTAATTAAGAATGTGATTCGAGTGGCACAGTCCTAATTCTTTAGATTTTTTTCCTGACATATGTCTTTTATTTTTTAACAAGGAATGTCATTAACTATCACTTACTATACAGAAAAGTTTCATCTTCAGAAGAAATAGCACTGCAAATTTCATGCATTTGGCAGGGGAGGGGGGTGTCATCTAGTGATTTCACTGCTATGAGGAATTCCCAGTGTGGAAACTCCATCTATTGAGGAAGCTTAGCTATTTGACTACAGTTGAGTCTCAGAGTTTCCTGAAGCGTTGAGAAGTAAGTGTGAGAAACAGCAGGAGCCCGAGTCTCCCTCACTTCAAGACTGGCCCTGTAGCCACTAGGTTCCCTTTTATGCCCTTGAATTTGACAATTTTTGCAACCTCTTAAATATTCCATAAGTTTAATAATTAAACATGGGGGTGAGGACATGTGGGGAATGATCCTGGAATAGCAACCATACAAAAATCTGATCACAACTAAAGCCAGCAAAGCAAGACAGCAGTCTTGTGGAAATCAACAGGAATGTTTTTTGGTTTTGGGTCTGTTTTCCCTCAGATATGTACCTCATGTGAGGAACAAGAAAAAAACTTTGTTTTAGAACATGTGCTTTATGTATAAGTGGAGTATGTATAGTCCCCCTCTACTTACTTTGCTGTATATAATTCTTACATTTCTCTTCCCTTTTGAAGTAGGTAGCCAGATGTTATCTCCACAGAGGCAGCTAGTGCCAGAGTAGATAAAGGGTTGGGTCTGGAGTCAGGAAAACCTGAGTTCAAATCCAGCCTCAGACACAAACTGTTTGACCCCAGGGGAGTCATTTAACCTTAATTTCCTTCACTGTTAAATGGGGATAATAATCACATCTGCCTCACAGGGTGGTCATGGCAATTAAATGAGATAATACAAAAAATAATATGCTATGTATTATATTTTAGATATAAGCATATACTTTTATATACAAATACATATTTATTTGTTTATTTTATTTTTATATTTATAAACAAATGTATGTTTTATATGAAAATATTTATAAATTATGATTTATATATTATATTTATATTAATTATATTATATTGTATCATATCGTATCACATCATGTGATATTATATTATGTTATGTTATATTATGTTACATTATATTATATTATAGTATATTATATTGTGTTGTATTGTATTATATCATATATCATATCATATCATATTTTGCTTAGTATAGTGCCTGGCACATAGTAGGTACTATATACGTGCTCATTCCACCACCCCTCCACATAGATAAATACTATATATATTTTGTAGCATAACTGGTAAGCGTATGAATGAAAGACAGTTACATAGTAAATACAGTGGTGGTTCTGAGATCAGGAAGAGCCTCCTCCAATAACGACTTTGGCAAGTCACACTAAGCTTCAGTTTCTTCATCCGTGAAATGAGAATAATAATCATAATACCTAATTTATCTGCCTGACAGTTAATGTGAAACTTAAATGAAATGATGGATATAAACTGCTTTGTAAATCTTCAGGTACACCAATTATTATTCTAGCCTAGCAGCATATGATTTTCCTTGAAGACAAAGATGATCATTTTTGTCTTTCTTTGAGTCTCTAACATCCAAAACAGTGCCTTGCAAATAGTGACATGATAAATGCTTAATAATATATCTACCTATATGATATATCAACATATACATTTTTGTGTATTTATGTGTATATACACATATTACATACTAGATGCAGAATAATGGAAAGAGGGTTGAGTTAAAATCACTACAAAGTTTTGTAGTTCATCAGTTATTGGTTGTAACTGTTGTTGTTCCTTAATAACTTTGTATTATTCAAACAATTCATTAGGTTTAATGTGCAATGTCTAGTAATTGTAATTTTCAATACTGTGGGAGGGGAGGAAAAATGGAATGATAAAAATAATAATTCCAAAATTAATCTATGATAGTAAATTAGCTTTCAATAGTTTCCCAGTGGCTTGAGAAAGTTAATATATCTGCCAAGAAATGTTACAGTACTTTGAAAAATCTGACTTCCCATAGTAATTCTTACCCAGTTATAAAAATTCTGTTTTAGTGATAGATGAAAAAATAATATCCAATGTTAAAAATTTCACACAATTCCGAATTATTTTGCCTCATTGAACAACTTGACTTTTACAATATTTTTCAAGAGGCCAAATTTAGAGCCTTTTATTTACATGAAACTAAAGAATTATGTGTTTGTTGGCTGACTGTTGTCCTCCGTTCTCAAAGACTAAAATGGCATCACTATGTTGGAGTCAAAGTACAGTGTGCCCAGCTGCAGCTAATCAGACCAATAATGAGCTCAGAACTTCTACCACAGGTTGGGCACAAATAGTTCACGTAAAGAATTATGAGTAGATTTCTTGTAAAAGTTACAGATTCTGTTCCTTAAGAAAGACCATCAACATTTTAAAAGTTCAATAATTTCTGAGTTACATATAATCAAAGATGTCTAATTCCTATTTTGAACATTTTGATAGATTCATGAATTCACCTCTTGAGTACCCATGAGGTAGATGCAGTGTGGGTGGCAATTCATGTTGCTTTTTATCATGTGCAATTCATGTTCATGATTTTTGAAAGTATTTATTTATTAATTTGTTTTAGAGGTAATTAAAGTTAAGTGACTTGCCCAGGGTCACACAACTAGTAAGTGTTTGAGGTCAGATTTGAATTCAAGTCCTTCTGACTCAGGGCCAGTGCTCTATCCACCTGTCTGCCCCTGCTAGAGTATTTATAAATACACTAACTTTCTCCAACTTCAAACACTGACACATAGAAACAGAAACACACACACACACACACACACACACACACACACACACACACACACACACACACACACACACACATACCCCAAACCTAATCCTCCTTCAGACTTCCCTATTTCTCTTGATCTACCTCAAAGATGCTTGAGGCTCTAAATGTTGGCATCATTGTTCACTATTCTCTTCCTCTCATATCCCATTTCCAATCAGCTGCTGAGCTGTCATTTTTGATTCCACAACATCTCTCTTTTCTGTCCCTTTATTTCTATTCATTCTGCCAGCATTTCTAGCCTTTATTCCCACTACTTTTGACTATTGAAATAACCTCCTAATTGGTCAATCTCCTTCCAGTCTCTCCTTTCTCTAAACCAGCCTTTACACAGCTGCCAAAATATTTTCCTTGAGGCATAGGTCTGATCACATCCCTTCTCTTCAAATAAAAACAAAAACAAAACTTTCAGCTACCTATTACCTCTATAATAAAGTGTAACATGGTTTTTAAGACTTTGTACAATGTGACTCCACCCTTTTTCTAGTCATATTTTATATTAATCTCCCTCACACAATGTTTTTAGCCAGTTAAATTGGATTTTATATTTTTGCCAAACACATCACAGTTCCCTCTTTTCATTCATACAACAATCCCCATGACTAGATTGCATTCCTTTCTCTTCTTGTGAAGTTCAGCTTAGCTGCTTCCCTCCTGAGTAATCTTCTCTGATGCCCCCTACCTGCTAGTTTTATCTACCTCCTTAAATATTCTTAGTGTTATATCTCCTTTTCTCCATTCTTTCATTACCTTATTGTCATTCAGTCATTTTTCAGTCATATCCAACTGTTTATGACCCTATTTGAGGTGTTCTTGGCAAAGGTCCTAGAGTGGTTTGCCATTTCCTCCTCAAGATAATTCTACAGATGAGAAAACTGAGGCAAACAGGGTTAAATGACTTGCCCAGGATCACACAGCTAGTAAGTATCTGAGGCCAGTTTGAACTCAAGAAAATGAGTATTCCTGGCTCCAGGCTCAGCACTCTATTTGGCAAACTAGGTACAAGTGGGTAAAATGGAAGTATGGGGGCACAGGCTTCTCTTCTGTAGGCTCACTGAAGAAATCTGAGGAAAAACTCCAGTAGCAAACTGAATGAAGGATATGATACCAGTTTTTTTCCTGGCTTTGATTTTATTCACTGAAGTCTCTATATTTTGTTCTGTGAAGTTCGAAAGTTAAATGCATTCTGTACAAAGGCACCTATCAGTTACAGTGGGAAAGAGCACTGGATTTAAGAACAACTTGTTCTTACATGTTTGTAAATCTGTATTATGTCCAGGAATCTATAGGTGACAGTTTTATATAGTTCATTTATTGAGTTCTCAAGGATATCTTGGTGCTAACATTTGTAGACTGGTGATTTGTCGTCTCTTCACCTTTTGGTTATATTCTTGGATCTTAGCTGTTTCCTAGTCTTGATCCAAGTATAAACAAATATCAGGTATGAGGAAGACGATGTTTTCATTCTTCTCATCTCACATTTGATAGACTTCAGACAGGACCGGGCCTAGGATTAGTACCATTCTTGTCCTTAACATGAGGTTTAATGTTCAGTGGACTATTGTGTAGGTGGACAAAATGATTTCTTTTGGGGATGATGGTGATAGTATTTTTTTTTCCTCACAAGGGTAAATCTGCCTCTTTGTAGCTCCCACACGTTGTTAAAAGTTCTTTATCCCTGGAACAAAAGAGAACAAGTCAAATTAATCATGGCAACCATTCAAATACTTGACAATGGGTATCACACATTCCGTACTTTCTTCAGATTAAGTATCCCTAGTTCTGTCAGCTAATGCCTATGTGTTATCATACCCATTCTTTGTACCTTCTTCTGGACATACTCTATTGATTATCTTCCTAAAGGGTAGTAGACAGAACTGACTCACTGATGTACTCTTAATCTGCCCAGAGCATAGCAAGTCATCACCAATAGGCTTGCTGCTTATTGTCCTTTTGAACAGGGGTGATAATGTATCATTCTCATTACTTTTTTTTCTTCGAGGGTGGAAGGCAGGGCAATTGGGGCTAAGTGACTTGTCCAAGGTCATATGGCTAGTAAATATTAAGTGTCTGAGGCTGGATTTGAACTCAGGTCCTCCTGACTCCAAGGCTTGTGCTCTATTCACTGCGCCACCCCTAGCTGCCCCTCTCATTACTTATTAATTGTTTCTCAATTTACCTTACCTTAACTACTTCCCTCCATTTCCATAATTTGTCTTCAATAATTTCTCCTATTTATATATGTTATTGTTTGGAGCATACTCTCTTTTACATAAACCCATCGTGCATCCTTGTTCCTTGCTGTTGTTTTTAAATAGTCATTCTCCCCAAAATATCTTTTACCTTGGTTGTTGTTTTCTTAAATTTAGTGGACATTTTTATCGTGATATGTTTAACTTCAGTGTGAGTCACTTTCCAACCAAGAGCCCCACATAGCACCTTCCCATAACAAATAGTGAAGCAAAGCAGCATAATGGAGTAATTTTAATGATAGGCCATGCTGGTTTCTCCTTTGTAGCTTACTGGATTTATTTTAAGCAGTAAGAAAATAAAATGCATATTTTACTCTTACTACTTTGCAGTGAGCATTGTCCATTGTATTTGATCTAAATTTTGTAGCCCATTAATGATATTTTCACTTACATCACTATAGTCATTCTGTTTTATTTTTCTTTTAGGTGAAATTAGAATCCTGCACATACTCTTTTGGTTTCTACTTGTTAAGCAAATAGTTTTATTTTTAATTTTTTCTACTAAAAATAACATTGCTAAAATGTTTTGAAATATATGTCTTTACTTTATGTTACTAATATCCTTGGGATGGAAGATTTAGTAACTTTTCTAATTCCAGAATACAAAGACCCATTTACAACTCCACCAATATTGAATTACTATATCTATCTTTCCATGGCCCCCCCCATTTTTAACCAACTTTGCAAATTTCATGAGTGTGAACTGATTTTCATTTGTATTCTTCTGATTATGAGTGATTTTAAAACTAATTTACATAATTAATGCCTTCATTTAAATATTAGGTTACGAAATAAATAAACAATAACTAGAATATATGTGCATTATTAATATGAGCCAGAAAAAATGGAGATAGAAATTACCTTAAATACCAAAAAAATGCAAAAATATATGGGAGTTGACCTACCAAATTGTATATATAGAATCTATGTAAATATAATTAAAAATAGTGTTTACTGACATAAAGAAGACGGAAATAATTATAGCCTATTTGTAGGGGCATTGGTGTAGAGTTAGCAGAGACCTCAGAGGTGCTCTAGTTGAGACTTCTTAATTGTGCTGATGAGGAAATTAGGCACAAAGAAGTCTTTTGCATTAGATCATATAGATAGTGATAAAAATCAGGATTGGAACTCAGGTCCTCTGAATCCAAATCCAGTGTTGGTCCACTGTCATGTTTATAGAATTGTAAGGCATCCCAAGTTAATGTATAGATTTAACACTAGACTAATCAAATCGATTAGTGTATATTTTATAGAATGATACAAAATGAATTCTTATGGAGGAACAAAACTTCAGGAATATCAAGGGAAATGATGGGAAAAATTAGAAAAGAAGGCGGTCTATCGTTTGATCATTCATTTTTCAGTCATGTCTGGCTCTTCATGACCTCATCTGGGTTTTCTCAGTAAAGATGCTAGAGTGGCTTGCCATTTCCTTCTCCAATTTATTTTTCTCTACCTCATAAAGCTAGTATGTGTCTGAGGTCAGATTTGAACTCAGGAAGCTGAGTTTTCCTGATTCTAGACCTAGTACTCTATCCACTGTGCCACCCAGCTACCCTGGTCTATCATTGCTGGAACTCAATCTCTTACAAAAAACGTATTTATAAACATCATTTGATAGTGGACCTAGTTGCAAATGCATAAAGGAGCCTCGTGTTTGGTAAATATGATAAGTTACAGGGGGATAAGATTCTTTAAAGAATGAAAACAGGCATTTATTAAGTGCCTACTATATGCCAGGCTTAACACTTTACAAATACTATCTCATTTGATCCCTACAAGAATCCTGAGAGTGTTATTATTATCTCCATTTTATAGTTGAAGAAACTGAGGCAAATAGAGGTCAAATGCCTTGCCAAAAGTCACACTTGTAGTTTCTAAATATCTGAGGATGAATTTGAACTCGGGTTTTTCTAATTCTAGGTCCAGCAATCTATCCACCATGCTACCAACTATCTTTTAAAGAGTAACTGGAAAGCATTGTAAGACAAAATAAGTTTAGACTCCAAACTTACAATATGTACAACAATATAATCCAAATGCATAAATGAACTAAATGTAGAAAGTCATATCATTAAAAATGGTATGAGAATAGACCATTATACACTTCATACTTGTGGATAAGGATTTAATTACAAGACATAGGATGGAAGAGATTATAAAAGACAAAATATGCAACTCTTATCATACAAAAATTTTAAAGCTTTTTCATGAACAAAATAAATCTAGAATTAGAAGGGGAAAATGGGATGGGGAAGATCTTTACATCAAATATCTCTGATCAGTCCCTAATTCTGTTAAGATCATTCCTATCCCTTCAATCACCTAGGTTTTCAACCTGGGAATCATTCTTGACTTTTTCCTCTATGTTGTCTTACAAATTATTTGCCAAATTTTATTGATACCAACTCCACAATTTGCATTGTATCTTCTCCCTCCTCGCATAGTCACCAACTTTTTCTCAAGAAAGTCATCACCCTTTTCCTAGACAAAGGGTTGGGAACCTCTAGTCTCGGGCCTCCAGGCCACATGTGGCTTTCTAGGTCCTGGGGTGTGGTTTTTTGACTCAGTCCAAGTTTTACAAAAACAAATCCTTTTATCAAGGGGATTTGTTCTGTGAAGTTTGAATTCAGTCAAAGGGCCTGTGAGGACCCAGAGGGCCATATGTGGCCTTGAGTTAGCAGATTTTCCCACCCCTGTCCTAGACTATTATTACAATAGCCCTCTACTCAGTCTCCTTATATTTGACCATGCCACTCTCCTCAAGAAGCTCCAGGACCTCCAGTTATCTCTTGGGGACCCCCCCGCCAATTCCTTTGTTTAGCATTTAAAATCCTTCATAATTTGACTCAGCTTCCATTCTAGGATTATTACACAGTGCTGTCATTCTCTTTTCAAGTACATGTGATCATTTTTAGAAGAAATAAAACTATTGACAATTCTCTGAGAAACAATCCCTCTGTTCTTGTTGTGAAAAGTGTGTTTGGGTGTATTTTCTTTTTTTCTCTGACTCTGATGATAGGAAGGAAATAACATGGTAAGTAGTTTTTGCTTCAGCATTTTGAAGTAATTTCCAGCTGAAGTTGGACATCATATCTGATGTTTAGCTCATGTTTGTGTGTGTGAATAAATGGAGATTCCATATGATGTAGCAGATACAGAGCCACACCTAGATTCAAGAAAATGTGGATTCAAGTTGTGTCTTTAACACATATCAGTTGTGACATTTATCATGATTGTGAATAGGGCATAATCTCTCTGTGATTCAGCAAACTCCCTCAGACTATAGATTACACAGTTGTCAATATACATTGGTTGAAGGAGATTCCATTCTAGGATTTCCTTACAGGAAAAAATCATAGGTCCAGAATCCTCAGTAAAGCTAGCATTTATACACTGCCTTAAGAGATTTTAAAAATAATATTTTATTTTTTCCTCCAATTACATGTAAAAACAATTTTTAACATTTAAAAAAATTTTTCAAGTTCCAGATTCTCTTCCTTCCTATATATCACCTTAAGTTTTACAATGTGCTTTATGTATTATCTCATTTTATTCTTATAACAACCCTGTGAAGTAGGTTCTTTTACTATCCTCAAAAAATTACGCATACAAGTGTATAAATCAATACAGGTATGCGTGTGTTGTTTTGCTTCGTTAATAAAAAGCTATATGGCCTTGAAATAGTCAACTAATCTCTTTAACCATGTGTTAATATTTTCATATATGTATACATGCATACATATATATGTGTATATGGGTGATAGGTGCGGGTGTATGAATGTGTATGTAGCACATGATAGGCTTATTGAGTAATTCATGTGCACACACATATAGTACAATTGTCTTTTATTTTCATATACAATTCCATAATGAGAAGAGGCCCTAGAGCCAGCCTAGGAATCAGGAACACCAACGTTCAAGTCATACATACTGGCCATATGATAATGGGCAAAACACTTCATTTCTCAAGCATCCCAGATAACTCTAAAACTATAAATTGTACAGTTGGTGCCAGTCTTCATTAGGAGAAATATTTTCTTTATCAGGAGCTTGCCTATACCAATTAAATCACAGTTTCTTTCTCTTGGCCTCTCCAAAAGTGATTCTATTTGCATAAAGAAAACAAATAGAATACTAGGGTTGTTGGGGACTTTAGAGGTCAACTAATTCAATTCTCTATTTTTTCATAAAGTTTAATTAATTTAGTCTTTATATAAAAATAGTTTTCTGATTCATATCACTATGCTCTTTTCAATTCACTGAGATGCCTCCCATACCAGCATTTACAAATCTCTTATGTTTTATATTGCATAAGCCATTTAAATTGCTTGTATTTCGTGGTCATATTCAAATGCAAATTAGAAAAAATAAATATGTTTCTTGTACTTGACTTTGAATCACAGAAGAATAAATGTGTGTGATTTTGTTAGTATATTTTAATCTTGAAATTTAGGAAAAACAATTATGAAACACAACTATGTATTTAGGAAAATAATTAAATGTAGAAAATATTTTATTATCCTTTGTTTGAATATTCAATTTTTTAAAATTTGGAAGCATGTTCTTACCTTTCCCCCTCTTTTGGAAGATATAGTGTCTCATGTTGAGAAGGTATCAGCTGAATTCAGTGAAAAGGGACATATATTGATCTAAGGGAATTTGGTTCACATATCAGCTCCACTGTATGATCCTGCCTGTCACTGAACCTTGCTGGAACTCAGTTTCCTAACTTGTTTAAAAAAAAAAAAGGAGGTTGAACTAGATTACTTCTAATGTCATCTTCATTATGATTCTATGATTCAGTGTGACCTATTGTAATCTCACAGAGACAGTGTAACAATATCCTTAGCCTGAGGTGAAGTTCTGACAACTTTGTAGATTTTTTCTACCCTGGCTCCATCTACAATTATAGTTTTTATAAGTATTTCCTCTTAGTATTACACTAATAGACAGTGTTAGACTTAGCATGACACTGACATGTACTGAAACTATGCTTTTAAGAAGAAAACAAAGGAAAGTTTTTGAGTTTTGCCACAAAAATCATATCTGTGGAAAAGCTCCTGGCAGACTTTTTTTTTTCCTCCTGGATTGCTGCTGTTGACAGCCGGCCCAGCAGAGCTATCATTTCCTGCATTTGGCTCATGTAAATGGTGATAAACAGCCTGCCCATATGTTTATTTTAAAGATTCATTCATTGAAGATGAGTGTTCTTGACTTGTATGTACATGCTAGTAAAGGAAAGCTGCAGATGTAAAGATCAACTCTTAATTTCATGCCAAACAATTAATATAACTGTATGGTGCTCTGTTCTTCACAGGTGCAAGGGCGTTTGAACTCTTTGAAGACAGTGTGTAGCTAATAGCCCATATATAATTCAGAAGAAGATTTCTTCAGTGGAAGCCCCCAGGGAATAAATGGACAGTCAGTAAGTAAACAGAATATCAGGCCTAAGGAAAGAGCTATTGCTTTAAAAATTGTAATTACTATTTTTGTTGTAACCTGAGTGTCTGGAAACTCCTTAAAAGCTCTAGACCAATTTTTAATGATTTGAGGTTATGAATTATTACAGTATTCTATTTCAGAGACCTGAACTAATTTTGTCTTAAAGGTATCAGTACATGAAAAGTAGTATAACAAAACCATACTTATACTTTGATTTAGCATAAAAATGTTCAATAATCAATATATTTTAATTTTATCAGAATACATAGTATTATTTTTATGGCTTGTATTTATTGTTATCTTAGAGAGCACAGATATTTAATTCATGGAACAATAGTCCTGGGCTGGGATGTTAACTTTATCTGAACATAGATTTTTAAATCTATGTTTTTGAGTTTGATGTGTGAGATTCACCATCCATTTTAAAGAACTCTTAAATGGACATTAAATTAAGGAGATCTATGTATTAGTGGGTTTTGTGTGTGTGTAGGCGAAAGAGAGAGAGAGGGAGAGAGAGAAAAAAAAGAGAGAGGGAGAGAGAGGGAGAGGAAGAAGGAAAGGGAGAGAGAGAGAGAAAAAGAGAGAGAGAGAGAGAGAGAGAGAGAGAGAGAGAGAGAGAGAGAGAGAGAGAGAGAGAGAGAGAGAGAGAGAGAATATAGATGGGAAAGGCTCAGAAGTTTGTTTTGCCTATGATACATATAAAGTATATTTTAAAATATTTGTTTCGTCATTAAAATTTTACTCAAGTGAATTTTCCCACTTAAAAGATATAAGCCTTAAGTTGCATTGAAAATCTGCTATTGGATAATTTTTAGACGATAACATTGTAAAAAAAATGAATATCAAACAAAAGTAGGTTATATTCATTTATAGCAATTTGGTGTTTGCCTTAGTGCTGCTTTGTGGTTTAATTGGTAATGTTACTTGCTGCAACCTATAGGGCTTTTCCTTTGAAATCTGCTTCTCAGACAATGAATGCACTGGGAACTGCTGTCTCACAGTTCTATTCTGTTCATGCTACAGTTATTACAAACTTGTGGGGGGTGATCTTTCGTAATGCTGTTTTGGTTCCTGTAAATTCATGTTTTACAAGACATAATGGTGTGATACAATAAGTAACAACTGCTAATGTATGAGAATTTTAACAACAAATGTCCAGGAGCTACCAAAGTAGTTTTGCAGCCATATCTTAAGTGATTACAAATGTATTTTATGGATTTCTTAACTCATTTTGTGAGGCAATTCACACTGAGCGCCTAGAGATTGTTCTGTAAGATTACCACGAACAGTGTAATATCCTTGATGCATTCAATTTGCTGGGTAGTGTTTTTTTTTTTTTTTTGTAAACTATGAATTGAAGTAAGAAGAGAATTATTGATACCATCTCCTATTACTACGTTATCCACTGGTCATTTTATTTCATTTATTTATATTCTTTTATTTTCTGCCACATTTTTATGGAACTGTCACTAATATTAACATTGTCATAGAATTATATATTCGGAGGCCCTATACTACAACTTCTTCATTTTTTAGATGAAGAAACTGAAGTGCAAAGAATTTCAGTGACTGCCAAGGTTCCATAGACAGAGTGGGAGAATTTAGTATTAAAACAGATCTTTTGAATCCAGATTTAGAAATCTTTGATGATTTTAAATAATCCCAGCTTGATATGTTGGCAAATAATTGTTTCTGAATCATTCTGCTTGAATGTGTATATACTATTCCCATAAGCACTTAACATAAAACTCAAATAACTGAAGCTAAAAGGAAAATTAATTGATAGAATTACAGAGAGATTATTATGAAGGAAGAAAGGGCTACATGTAAACATGAAGCCTAAAAAGAATTAGGAAAAAAAAGAGTAGCAAAGGAGAAAGCAAGAACGTGAATAGCATTTCGTAGGCAGCCCATAGACAAGCAGTTTTAATCTTGGTTTTGAAAATGTTCTGGTCACTTCTTCTCCTCCTTCCTCCTGAAATTCTGATGAGGAAACTCCCTCTACCAGTGAGTTAGCATCTGTTCTGCAACTCACTTAACCTCTACTTACCTGTTTCTTCATCTGTAGAAGGGCAATAATAATTGCAATAATCCGAAAGTTGTTGTGAGGATCAAATAAGATAGTATTTGCAAAGTGTTTTGCATAGTACTTGGCACATAGTAAGTGCTTTATATTTTCGCTGTTGTTCATTGTTATCTTAGAAAATTGCTTGGTTCCTTAAGAGGCTGGACACACAGCCTATATAAGTCAGTACCCTGGTCTTCCTGACTCTGAAGGAAGTTCTCTTGCCACTAACTTTACTCTCTTCCTTCTTCTTATTCCTCTAGTTCCTATCTTAAGCCTTTATTTTCTGAAGCACATCCTTATATTTATCCCTGCTAATGGAGTTGGTTAGAGGCTACCATTTTTATTTTATAAAATACTTGTAAAAATTCACTTTCCACAAATTCACGGGTAGTAAAGAGACATTGGGAGAAAATTCCAGGACTTTTCTTGCCCAGACATGATTTTTTAAAAAGTTTCTTGGAAGTTCTTTTAGTGTCAGTTTTCTTCTGTTGGCCAGGTTCAGCTTTCATCATGGTTCTCTGAATCCTTTGGCTAATCATCAAACCCTAAATTCTCTGTACTTACTAGCTTCAAAACTTGTGTTCATATGTTGAGGACCTTCAAACATTGGATTAGGAAAGGAGGCAGTGAGGTTCCTTGATGTCCTTTTCTTACCTCAGAGTCTCTAATTTGGGTAAGAAAGACAACAATACCACCAGTGTACTTAGTAACCCAAATAGGCTCTTTGTGCAGGTTGAGTTATGGTCCCCTGGTATTTTGGGGAAACTATTAGGATCTGAATGGTAATTTTCTTTAAGGGGAAGGGAATCTTTGCATAATCCCTTATTGTCAAACTATTGTTTTTTTCTATTATTCATTATTTCATATTTCATATTTCCATATTTCATTATTCATCATAAGGGCCTTTGATGATAAACTAGATAATGAGTGGGGCTCCAAAAATATGCTAAAAGGCCAGGGGTGGGGAAACCTGTGGCCTTGAGGCCACATGTGGCCTTCTAGATCCTTGGGTGTAGCCTTTTGGCTGAGTCCAAATTTTATAGAATTTTTTTTTTATTAAGGGGATATGTTCTGTGAAGTTTAGATTCAGTCAAAGGGCCACACTTGAGGACCTAGAGGGCCACATGTAGCCTGAAGATCATAGGTTTCCCACCCCTGACTATTGGTCCAAATTTAATGGAATTGGATGAAATGGCAACATATCTAAAATCTTATATGTGGCTTCAAAAATCAATTTCATAAGTATAAAATAGTAGTAGTAGTAGTAATAGTAGTAATAACAGTATCAGTAATAGTAGGAGTAGTAACAGTAGCAGTCATAGTAGTAGTAGTAGTAATAGTAGAAGTAGGAGTAGTAATAGTCGTAGTAGTAATAGTAGTAGTAAGAATTAACATCTATGTAGTGCTTTAAAGTTTGTAGAGTCCCAAACATATGTCATTGTTTTGTTTGATCCTCATAATCCTTATTATATCCATTTAACATATTAGAAAACAGGTCTAGAGAAGTCTACTTAAGCACCTAGAGTTACATAGCCAGCAAATGTCTGAGGAAGGATTTGAATTTAGGTCTTTCTGACTCCAAGTCTAGCACTTGACAAGATGAGGGAATTGAATCTACAGGGCAGATTGAAAATTAGGGGTTTTAGTGGACTGGAAGTTTAACATGAGCTGCTTTGACCTGGTAACCAAGAAAATAAATTCAATCTTGGATGAATTAAGAGAAGCAAAAGTTTAAGACTAAGGAGACAATAGGTCTGATGTACTCGTCCCTAGTCAGACTCTATCTGACCATATTTTTGGAAGATTGCTGATAAGATGAACTGATAAAGAATGCAGGGAAAGGCAATAAGGCTCCTGAGGCTCAAGTTCATGATATATGAGGATTAATTGAAGGAATTAGGAATGTTTAGCCTGAAGAAGAGTTAAGATGGACATGATAGTTTTTTTTAAGCATTTGGAGAACTGTCACCTGGAAGAGGGATTAGGTTTATTGTGTGTGGCTCCACAATGCAGAACTAAAAGCAATAGGTAAAACTTATAGAGAAAAATAGGAAAGCTTCTGACAATTAGAACTACCAAAAAGTGGAATGTCTTGATGGAGAGGGTAGGTTGGGAATTCTACCTCAGGTTGAGTAAGACCTCCAGATCTTGAAGCAAAAGATGGATAAATACTCATCAGGTATATTAAAGAGAGGATCCTTGTTCTTATTGGTTGGGCTGGATAGCTTCTGATAGTCTGTGATTTTGTGGAGAGAAGTTCTTGCAACTTTGGGCACAAACAGAATTTAGAAGAGGTGCCTCTAATGAACTCATGATCTCTTTCTTAGACTACTGAAATAGCCTTCTGATTCTCCCTGCCTCCAGTCTCTCTTCACTATGGTCCAGCTTTGAGATCACATTAATTTTTTTCAAGGCATGGGTAGGACCAGCTCTCCACTACTGAATAAGTTTAAATGGTGTTCTGTGAAGTCTAAGAATACAAACTCTTTTGTAAAGCATTTAAAGCACTTATCAACCTCGTTTTAAACTACCTTTCTAGATTTGTTATATATTTCTTCCCTTCACATGCTCTACAATCCAAACAAAATGGTCTTTTTTGTTGTTCTTCACATGCAATACCCCATCTTTTCTCTCCCAGCCTTTGCAGAAGTTTTCTCCATTTCCTGGAATGCATTCCCTTCTCACCTGTGCTTCTTAGAAGTTTCCTTCAAAGCCTAGGCCAAGATTCATTTTTTTTTTACATGAAGTATTTCCTGATGCCTCCCAGCATGCCCCCCAAACAATCGTCTCATATTTATGCGTTGATTTTGGATTGATTTATGTGTGTTTCTTCTTAGAGAATGTAAGCTTATTAAGAGTGAGGACTAAGTTTCTTTTTTGTCCCTGAATTCAGTTCAATTCAAGAAACATTTATTAAACACCTACTACTATGTTCCAGATCCCATGTAAAGTGTTATGGACACAAATCAGAAAAAGACAGCTCCTGCTCCTTTCCCTTAAGGAGCTTATAAACTAATGGGGGAAGACACAAAAGGAAGCTGGAAAGGGGGGGGGTGGGGTATAAAAGAGGACATACCACAGAGGCATCATGGCTTGTAAAGGTTCAAACCAAATGGACCTGCTGATTTAAATAGTCTTCTGGAAAGTCCAGATGCTACCCTTCCTTAAAAGAAAGCTCTGGGCAGAATTTAATGCTTTACCTTCTAGTTCTCCAATCAGAGAGGAGAGGAGTCATCATGAAATAAATAACAAATACTCATTTGATTGATTAGCTGATCCATTGATTGATTCTGACAAGAAGCAAAAGGCAGAAGTAAAGCCATCCTTCATTTTAATATTAAGATAAATAAACATATTAAGCTAAAAATAAAATGTAGTTGGACTCTAATTCTCCTAGGGGCAGTGTAAAGACCCTTAGATGCCTTCATCAAAGATTAGTGGTAAAGAAATCAGAAAAGGAAATGCTGCTTTGCCCATGAGTACTCTAAGCCATAGAAAGACAAACCACCTAAACAAAGATATTCTTGTTCTTGTTTGTCTTTTGTTCTAGAAGAGGAAGGTGATGCCATGACTTGCTTGTGAACTGGATGAAAGTGAGGGAGGGCTGTGCAAAGTCATCAGCTTCACTTTCTCCTCTGGAGCCATCTGGGTCCAGTGGCAAGATATAGATTAGGACAACTAATCTAAGACGTGTTTATAAAGGGACAAACCCTAAATGGCATCCTAGCTAACTGAGTAAACATTTTAGAAATATTATTCTAGATCTTTTTGAAAATGTCCATATTTCAGTATTCTAACTGTGCTTTTTAAAATGTCTACTAAGTCATGAAGAATTTTTTTTAATTTTTTAATTTTTTAAATTTTATTATAGTTTGCATCATTCATTTCCACAAGATTTTGAGTTACATATTTTCTCCCCGTCTTTCCCCCACCCATTGCCCCAAAACAGCCATCCCAGTGTGTCCCCCCTCCCCCAGTTTATTCTCTCCTATGTC
>CM053580.1:368797472-368853420 GCA_028627135.1 Pseudochirops cupreus
AGCTGACTTTAGTGGGAAGTATCTTTGTGTGCGTTTTGGAGTTCTAGGATTGGTTTAGAGTCCTGTTTTATGGGTATTTTGGGGTGGCTATGTGAGAGCTGCGATATGTTGCTGCTGCTACGCCGCCATCTTGGCTCCGCCCCCATCATGAAGAATTTTAAATGCTATCAGCAGCTTTTGTGGAGACATTACTTTTTGGCAGAAACCCATTCTATTAAATATATATGTATCCTAAACTTAAAGATTCTCAAAATGAACTTATTTTAATCAAAATTAAAGCATTTAAAGCAATGTGTTTTCTTACTAAAAAGATTCACCTCATGTAGCAGAAGTCTTCCGGTGGATTTATACAATAGTTCTGTGTCTGCTGAGTGCAATGTAATAAAAAGGATACTCACCTAGGAATTAGAAGAGCTAAGCTCTAGTATTGGCTTGGCCTGATATATTAATGAGTAAAAATAACTAGAAATTCCAAATTATGATTTCATCTGTTTATCCAGAATTACCAAGGAATCACTAAGGAGTGATTTATTTCACATGAATAGATTTTTCAAATAATTGAAGATTAGAATTATAGAATCTTACTGGTGGAAAAAAAAAACAACCAAAAACCAAAAAACAAACCCAAAACACTTGTCATCATTTAGTCCAGCCTTATTATTGTAAGGATGAAGAGATTATAAGTATAACCTGTGAATTACTATTTCATAGGAATCTATCCAAAATGTATTGTACATCCTGATGCTTAATGCTTTCTTTAAAAGACTATACTATCTATAATTTAACCTAATGATGATTTAAGATCATCCTTATAAGAGGTTGTGTGACAAATGCCCTTTCCCATATTCCTTTCCCATGATCCTCAGGTGAGTGCAATTAAGATCATCGTTGACTGCTAGGAAAGATCTGGGAGAGCAGCTGGGAGGAAGGCTATGAAATATTTGCAGGCAAATGCCTCTAAATAGAAGTGTTTGGTCTAGTTGCTTTTAATTTCATTCTATATATAACAATGTAGATGATCACAGAAGTCTGTGAATATGTAATTGCAATGGGAGAATAGAACCCAGATGGGGTGGGAGCTTGAGAGCTTGGGACAGAAAGTAGGTTTAATATTATAATGCTTAGAACAATATTCCTCTCCATTCCTAGACTAATTTCAGCTTCGTTCCAGAGCGAGGTTAATTTGAGTTGCTTAGTTCTACCTCCATAGAACTTGGCAGTTTGTCAGCAAGTGAGAGCACCTTAGGTGTTTGATGGCTGAGCACTCTCTGGTGACCAGTGGGGGTAGTGTAGACTTCAGTAAAGAGCTATCTCCCATCAGAGCCAGATAAAAATATCTTACAAGGGATCTATTTATAAGCTCAGAAAGAAACCACTGTGTTGGTGGTTAAATATAGCACTACCTGGTGGAAAAATTTATATACTTCACACCCTTGCTGGATAATTAATACAATGACATGCTGAATATCTTTTAGAAAAAAGCACTAGATTCACACAACCCAAGAGCCATACATGGAGATTCAGTGAAACAAATGTATATTTGGAAGTTTAGAAATACTTTTTGAAAGATGGAGCCTCATTTTCTGGTTACGTAATATGTTCATGAAGTTGGAAGTAGTTAAAAATTTGACTTCTGAATAAATGATGTGTCATCATATGCTGTTTGTAAAAGAGAAATAAATAATAAAGAGAGTTCACATAGTCATCTTAGTGAACTGCTATTCATAGTTTTATTTTCATAGTTAGGAAATTAACATAACAATTAACTACTGATATTCTATACTTTTGTTTATACTGTTCATTCTGCAACTGTAAAGGGGAATGACTTTTTATCTTTCTTATATTCTACCCAACTCAAGTGGAACTGTAATAGTCTTGAGTAGACTTTATTGTACTTGAGATAACTTTCAGTTTTTACATGAAAATTGTTTTATCACTTGATCTGCATTTGGATGAAATCCCTCACCTAATTCCTCCTTCAGTTTATTCTTACATGGAAAGGAATTTAAACGTTGCCACTTTCCTCTCTCTGTCATACCTAGAAATAATTGAACCACATCACATGCAGAACTGGTCCCAACACTGAACTAACATCCATTTCATTCATTCATTTATTGAACAAAAACTTATTAAAGTCATATGTGCACTAAATTGTACTAAGTACTGTGAGAGATGAACTCAACATACATTCATATGTATGTTCATGCATGGTCCTGGCTCTTAAAAAGCTTACTATTTTGCAGTGGTGACATGTATTCGGAAAAAAAATACAATTTATTGTTACAATTGTTATAAACTAGTAATAATGGGTGACACTTTATAGCATTTTAAAATTATAAAGCCTTTTATATACTTTGTCTCATTCACCTTTCAAAATGTCCCTTAGAAGTAGATAATAGAAGTAATATTCCCCTTATTTTACAGAAAGGCAAACCAAGACTAAGGGACATTATATGACTTACCCATGATATAATAATGAGCTAACAATGAACTAATTAGTGTTTAGTAAGTATTCAAATCTAGATTTTCTGATTCCAAGACAAGCATACTTTCAACCAGGTGGCATCGTGGCTAGATCATTGGCCTTGGAGTCAGGAAGACCCCATCCAATCTTACTTCAAATGCTTCCTTGTTTTTGTGACGCATACAATGTCACTTCCATTCTCTCAGTCTTTCCTTCCTTATCTTTAAAATGGGAATAATAGTCCCTACCTTACAAGGTTGTTGTAAGTAAGGATGAAATGAGATAATACATATAAAATAAACCTTCAGGTGCCATATGACTGTTGTTATTATTATGTTTTATTTTTTATTATGTTATGATTATTGTTATTATCACATTATGTTACCTCACACCTCTAATACAGATTAGAATAGAAATATATAAGAATAAATGCAAGCAGAATTCTATGAGATTAAACAAGAAAGGAATCACTATCAAAGTGACAGTGGGAAGGGTAGGGTGGGAAAGATTTATGGAGGAGGTAACATCTGAGTTAGCTTGAAAGATTTCAAGAGGCAGAGATTGTTGGGGTGGGAGGGTGAGACTGGGTAGTGAAATGGGTATTCCGGACAAAGGAAATAAATAGTATGAGTAATACATGGAGGCCAGAATTCAGAGCAAGCAGTCAAGACGAGCTGTTTGCCAACCAGTTTTCCGGAGCATGCAGGACATCCTTGGTGTTAATTTTCTATAAAGCTGGCATGGTAAGTTAGAGTCTGAATGTGGAAAGCCTTGACTTTCAAACTAGCAGTGATAAACTTCCATGATGCTAATTTTCACCAAATATTATGAATCTTCTTTTTCCTAATAGCATCTACCGTCCAGAGTTGTTATGAGTATCAAATAAGCTAATATTTGTAATATGCTTAGTGCAGTGCCTAACACATGGTAAGTGCTTAATAAATGCTTTTTTCCTTCACTTCCTCCCTTTCTACTTCTCCTGTCTTCTCAAACTTTCCTCTCCCTTCACATACGCTATGAGCCAGTGATAGTGGTCTCCTTGCTATTCCTCAAAATAAGAGACTCCCATTTCCTGACTCTGTGCCTTTTCAGCCTTTTCATTGGCTGACCCCATGCTTAGAATTCTTTCCCTCCTCATTTCTACCTCTGCATTTTCTTCTTCCTTCAAATCTAAACTAAAGTCTCACTTTCCGCAAGAAGTCCAGGTGTCCCTTAATCTTAGTGCCTCCTTTCTCTGATTAGCTCCAATTTATCCTGTATATATCTTGTTGTACATAGTTGTTTATATGTTGCCTCCCCCATCAGATTTTGAGCTCCTTGAAAGCTGGGATTGTTTTTGCCTTTCTTTGTTTCCCTAGAACTTGACACACAGTAGATGTTTAATAAATGCATGTTGTTGACTTATGAATCAAAAGGCATTTATTGAAACCCTGCACTGGGTTGACATCACTGCAGTGCTCAACACCTAAAAGCTCAGTGTTTATGTAGCCCAGAATTAGGTGTGTCTTTAGGTGTGAGTTAATTCCTGTTATAGTACCTCATACTATCTCATACTGTAAAAGATAAAATTAGTTAAAAATCTTCTTTCTATGCCTATCATTTAGTATACATACTATACTAATTCTAATGATACTACATTTTACATTCCCTTTCTGGAACAATAAATCATGTACATATCTATTTTTCAACAACAGCCAAAAAAAAAAACATGCAGGGTTTCATTCCATGTTTTTGTTTTTATTTAATGAAGATTATACTAAGAGGAAGGAAGCAAGGAGGAAGTAGGGGTCATTGAGGTTAAATTAACTCTCTGTCTCACTACTGAATGTAGTACCAAATCATCAAGTTCCATTCTTCTGTTTTGAGTGGTGTGTAAATTCAGATGTGTGGGATTGCATGGGGCAGAGGTTTTGTAAACACAGAGAAATCATCACTACATTCCAATTTTGACACTTTTGTCCCACCCCAGTTCCATGGACTCATTTACCTTTTGAAGACAGAGACAAAAACAGAGAGAGACAGATATCCGGGGAAAGGGGAGGAGAAAGAGAGAGGGAGAGGGAGAGACAGGGAAAGGGAGAGAGAGGGAGAGAGAGAAAGAGAGAGAGGGAGAGGGAGAGGAGGAGGAGGAGGAGGGGAGAGAGAGAGAGAGAGAGAGAGAGAGAGAGAGAGAGAGAGAGAGAGAGAGAGAGAGAGAGAGAGAGAGTATACAGCTCTAGCTCAGTGTTTTTTATTTTTTGTTTTCCCCCAGGATTAGGAAAGTTATCATGCAAAAAAAGATATAAAGACCATACTATATTTAGACAAATATCAAAATAACTATAATAATAGCATGTTTACAGAGTTTTTGTGAAGATAAAATAAGATACAATTTATAAAGTGTTTTGCAAACTTTTAAGTGATACTAGCTTTTATTAAGTATTAGTTATTTTACTGCTGTAGCAAAACATCATTTAGACCTCTTTTACTGAGACTTTGTGATCGTATGGACAGAGGATGAACTAGACATTTTGTCTGCACCATCAATTGTGAGAAAAAGACTTCCTAAGTAATTAAATCATGTAAAGATGATTGTAATAACTTGCACAGAATAACAATTTTATGTGCCAAATCATTCATTGAAGGTGCCTTTAGAAATTCTTAGTAGCATATCACTAACATGTCTAATATGTTAGTATAGAATTAACATATATAGTTGAAAGTAATATCTAATACAACGGTATTTCTTTTAAAATGTGCTGTAATTCACACTTCCCATTTATTATTTTGCTTCTTAGCATAGTTTGACTTGCACACACATTCCCATTTACTTGGATTCATGTAGCCCATCAAATACAGGCTAATGAAACTCATGTTTTCTGTTGTACTCTGGCAATAATACCACTTTTGTTTTTTGTGTCAGAACTGTGATTTCACTAGTATGTGGAACTTCCACTAAGTAAATTTCCTCTACCAATGCAGATTAGAAACAATTCTTCAATTTCTAGTCTAATCTAGTCCTGGGGGCACTGTAAGCTGAAGTGACTTGCCCAGGTTCAAATAGACAATGTGCTAGAGAAAGGGTGTGAACTCAGGTCTTCTTGACTGGCTTTATCTATCCACTATTCCATATTGCCTCTACTTTTTATAGTACTCTAAAGCCAATGAATGGGTTTTCCTAGATTGCCAAATCTGTAAGCATGATCTCACTGAGGTGGGCACTTCTACTATTGCAAATATGAATTCATTCACACTTTCTCTTCCTGGGTAGCTCTTGTTTATATGTTCCTATCTTTTGACATTGTGTGGATACTAATAATTCCACAAACTATCCACTGGTTAACCTTCACTCATATTATGTAACAGGCCACATCATACATTTTTTGGATGATGTTTCTTTATGAGGATTCTCTTGCATGATTTTTCAAAGACTAAACTTCATAGAAACTTTCACCATCAGGACTTTTCATGTAGCTGGAATCCTGCACACTTGGCATTTTGATCTCTGCACTGAAATTTTCTGCTGAAAAGAGTGGTTTTTCTTTTTCTACGTACATGTAGAAATATTTAGAAATATTTAGTTAGACATATAAACATGTTTTTTAAAATATGGAAGTAGTTAGGTAAGTGAACTGTATAAAGAACTGAACCTGGAGGAAGACCTGAGTTCAATTCAGTCCTCAGATATGTGACCTGGGGAAATCTCTTAAATTCTGCCTGCCTCTTTTTCATCGTCTGTAAAATGGGAACATCTTCTACCTCCTGGGATTGCTGTGAGGATGAAATAAGATAAATGCAAAGCACTTGGCAAAACTTAAAGCATTATTTAAATGATAGTTATTACTGTATTGTGTGTATTTTTCCATTATGTAATATCAAAACTTCTCAGAATGATATAAAGAATGCTTTTTTATTGGATAAATTTAAAATCTTATCTTATGAGTTAAATTTTAGTCTTGAAATTCTTTTTTCCTAAGTTTAACAGAGCACAATAAACAACAGTCTAATCCATAAAAGTATAAATAAATGTACAAATAAGATATATAAGCCTTTTTATAATTATAGCCTTTTTATTACTCAAAGCAAGTAGGTGCTTGCTTCCATATTACTTTGGAGATTATTCCTTTAGGTTATGTTGTTTATTCCTTTTGATGTCAAGAAGCCATCTTTGAGATTTTTCTTTGTAAATTCTGTAGAATAATACTTGGCAAGGTACACAGAGTATGTCATTTCCTTTTAACAGAACGCCTGAGACGTAGTAGGCACTTAAGAAATGCTTATTGACTGACTGACTGACTTGCTTTTTTTAATGATCCCATCTGTCATCATGAAAACATCTCTGGAGTCCTCACTAAAGGATTACATTTTGTGCTCTGTGTATGTGTGTGTGTGAATCTAAATTTGTATCAGGCTAAAAAGTGCTGTATTCCTAGATATATAATTACTAGGTTCATTGCTGATGATTTAAGAAATGGCATAGTGCAATAGAACAGAGTTCTGGAATTTGGAGCCCAAAGACCTGGTCCTGTCCTATCTCAGACATAATCTCTGAGCGTCAGTTTCTTCATCTATAAAATGAGACTAATCATATTTATATTTCAATCTTGTCTGACTCGTCATGACCCCATTTTGGAGTTTTCTTGGCCAAGATACTGGAGGCATTTGCAATTTCCTTTTCCAGCTTTTTACAAATGAGGGAATTGAGGAAACAGGGTTAAGTGACTTGTCCAGGATCACACAGCCAGTAAGTGTCTGAGACCCCATTTGAACTCAGGTCTTCTTGACTCCAACTTTAGTGTTCTATCCACTACAACATCTAACTGTCTACTGTCAACTTCTCATGATTTTGTGTGTGTGTGAAAAATCTTTGAAAACCATAAAGCATTACATGAATATCAGCATAAAGCAGGTACAACAATATTCATACTTATTGGAAAATTAATAAGTAACATCATTTTTTATTAGGTTTACAGCATGCTACTGCTGCTGTTGTTTCAATAAAAGATATACCATATAGAAAGCTCCAAACTCGTAATGTTCCTTCCTAACAGGTAACGTCCCTAGTCCTTTAAGATATCTTATTGATATCTTTTGAGATCTTATTTAAAAGAGTTTCTCCAAATACCATGTGTAATATCTTCCCTCCAACTGGTTAAAATTTGATTAAAAGTCACAAATAATTTGCACTTATTTCAAGATTAGTGCTTTCCCCATACAGCTGTATTTTATATTTTCAAGGGGAATCCTTACACCAAAGTTAATTTTATTGGGACAGAATGTTTCTTTTAACTCAACAGCTTTGTTGATCTACAGACATGACTCATTTTCCATCTAGTCCTAGGAGGCAAAAAGCATTTCCAGTGGTTAAATTAGAATTACTCCCATAAATATAATAATCTTATTAGGCATAGTTCCATGCTATTGAGTTCTACTAGTGATACTGGGGACAAATTTGGAACATATCAGATGACTTAAAGCATAGTGAAGGATAAGAACCTGTAAGTGGGTGAATTTTATTCATTCACTTTTGTGGTTCATCCATATTCTCTCAAAGTGTACTGGATTGCCAATCTGTTTTTTCTTCTCTTATGTTTATTTTATACATATGCCTTTGAATTTATTTTTTTCAGTCAATCCTATATCAAATTGCCCTAGTTTCATTGGGGTCAGGGATATGCTTATAGAAATTATTCAAAATAGGTGGGACAGGGAGTGATGTATGCAGTCTAATAGTAATAATAGACATTGCCTTGAATATAGTTGCTGTTTAATGCTTGCAGAGTTGAATTGAAATTCATTTAAATGCCATGTGAAATTAGCATAATCTTTAGCACCCAAGATATAGTTTTCACTAGAAAAAATAGAGTCTGCTATGAGAATTCTAAGTTTGTTGTCAGTTTTGTTTAAGAGAAACAACAGGCAAGGAATTACCTTTTAGTCCCCTTGGTTTTGCAAATAGAAATTTCCTGAGTCAGACAAATGCATGGGCTTTACTTTTTAATTTCTATCATCATCTCAGCCTTTTCCTAATCTTTGATGACAAAGGCAATAATTGTTGAATAGGACCTAGTCACTTAAGTTGTACTACAGCCTAGAGGGAAAGGTGAAGTCTTTATCTCTTTTTCAAAGGTGTGGCTCTGTTTACTTTAGAATGAAAAGATACAAGTATCTCCTAAAGTGGATTAAGCATGGCCAGACAAGATGATACATTTCCACTATAAACTTCCAAGCAGCTGTGGGAATGCAGTATGTGTGAAATCTCTTACCTTCTTAAAAATCTTGATAGAGTTGTAGCTGGGCTCTTAACAGTCAAAAACAAACTGCCAATGAAGTTTATTTTCCTTTTTGCTGAGTTTTCTGGACCATTGTTCCGCTTGAGAAGCCATGTTTGTTAGTTTTGGCTCTGAGACTTTTCTTCCTTAAGGATAAGCAATCCTTAGGCACTTGTTCAGCCAGGCCTTAAAGGACTGCCTAGCAGTTTATTCACAGCCTCGGCTCAAGCTGAATTCAACTGTGTGACTTCCTGTCTTAAGGGGAGGGGGGGAAGGGAGATGTATCCGAAATGTAAATACCTAGCTGATTTTGTTGAAAACCGGGCGTTTTTGTTTGTTCTTATAAAAGATTCCTGCTGGAAGTCTTACTCTGAAGTTGGCTTTTAGCCTTCTCTGCTGTGACTTGGATACTGATCTGATTTTCTACTTTCATGGCCTTTTTTTTTTTAAATTAAAAAAATTTAATTCAACATTAACTCTGCTTACAAGCTCCATAGAAGAATAAAATCACATTACAAACATTGTAGTATTAGATTTTATCACCATTTATTTCTTCTAGTCTGTCCAGGGATTTCTTCATGTTGAGTAGAACTAATTTGCAGTCAGACATTGAGGTCCTGGAGAAGGCCAGCAGGCTCCACAAATTAATTTATCCAAATAACCAATCCCTCCTCGGCCAGCCATAGAGGGACACCAAAACGGCCCAAGCAGGCGAAGACTTCTTTTGAAGTCTGGAATGTTTTGACTGACTTGAAACAGGCGGCTGGAATGAAAGGATAATTTTCAGTGACCCAGGGGATTTTTTGCCATTTTCAAATATTAGGTAAAACAAAGAGAAATTGCTTGCTCTAATTTAGAAAGACTTAGTAATCAGGAAGGCAACCAGACTGAGAATAAAGTTCCAAAGTATAGATCACAAGTTTATTTACTGGATCTTGCTCTTTTTTTTTAACTCTAAATTGTTATAAACTTTTTTAAAAATTGACTTATTTTTAGTGGGCATCTATTAGATAGATTTTCCATATTGCTACCACCTGTACATGAGTTATTTTTGTTAGCATGTTGAAAAGTGAAAAAGAAAAATTAATTGCCTTGATTTATTGACATCTAAGTTTTTTAAAGGATCACTGTGTTTTCAACTTATGATTTCTTTTTTTTTAAGTAGGAAAGTTATCGTTTTGAAAAAGCTTAGTAAACTAAATGACTTCACTGTATTTGAAAATTTAAAGCTAATCCCAGCTAATGTCATCCCTGCTGAAATAAGCAGACCCCAAATCCAGTTCTACCCAGCCACAAGGATAAAGCATGATGTTTTTTGACTTGGTTAACTAAGGGGAGAAAATTTTGGGATGATTTGTCCCCCTATTGGCTATAGATGAATAGAATATGATTCTATTCACATAATCTTTTCCCCCCAAAGTCATGATGATGATGATGATGATGATGATGATGATGATGATATTTATATAATTAAGGAAAATGTATATAGATCAATTATGGGAATGCATGCATTTAGTCAACTTAATACCTATACTCCTGAAAGGTATAGGAACCAAAAGTTCTGTTTTTAAATTGGTGACACACTGACATCACAAAGTTACGTTATAATTTACTCCTACCACCACCAAACTCTCTTTCTCTCTCTCTCTCTTTCTTTCTCTCTCTCTGTATTTGGGAAAATGAAAAGCCTGTTTATTTTTCCTGTTTATAAAGTTTTAATTATTGATATGTGTTTAGGAAAATTAAAAGGCAGATTATTTTGATTGTTCATAATATTTAAGGTGTAGATATCCATAGTACTTCACAGATTTGAAAGCTTTAGTGTCTCCCTTTGGCTTTTAGATTAAAATGAAAACTCTTTTGTTTGAAATTTAAAACCCTTTACCATCTGACTGCAACTATTCTTTTTTGGCTGATTACACATTCCTCGCCTCAAATACACATAAGCCAAACTAGCCTATTTAATATTTTTCTCTCCACCTTCCCCAGCATTTGTGCACTCCTTTCCCACCTCTATGCCTTTGCCCAGGAAATCCCCATGTCTAGTATGCCCCTTTTCTCACCTCTACATCTTGAATTCCCTAGCTCCCTTCAAGGCTTAATTCAAGTCCTACTTCCTAAAGGAGTTTTTTTTCCAATCCTCCCAGATGTTAACTTCCCACCCCCCAAAGCCCCCAGCCCCGCCCCCTACTTCATGTTTCCTTTCTAAATGCTTCATGTTTAATCTGGGTAAATGTTGCTTCACTGCTCAACCACCTTCTCTCAACAGAGTACAAACACCTTAACAGTGGAAATTATTTCCTCTTTTTGTCCTCTGGCTTCAAACCCCAGCTAATGCTTTGCACATAGTAGATATTTTTCAATTCTTCTTGAGCTTTACCTGGAAGTATTTCTGGAATTCACTGAAATGAACTGGAAATCTGTCATTTTCCACCTTCTCCTTTTTGGGAGGTTAAATAAACTGATGCCAATACACTGCTATTACAATGCCAATACAATGCCAATGCATTGCTAAAGTGACAACTCTTCACTCTTTGTTCTATTCTAAATTGACACACCAGTCTTCGTTGAATGAGCTGGTTTCATATAATTGAGATACAAGAAAGGAAGATAATCTACCACTTCTAAAACATCCATATTCTCCCATTACTCAGGAGCCTCCCCTGAGGTTCACTGTACTGAGACATATTCAAATCCTGGTGAAAGTTGACTCCTGCTCAGTCATCTTTCCAAATCCTCCCCAATCTCAAGTAGTTCAGTACCCAGTTGACAGTCTTCTTTCCACCTTAATGCTATCCTTTTACTTAAGGACTTTAAATTATATGTTGGTAAGATTTTAAACACCCATAGTCTCGGTCCTAAAGAGTATATATTCTATAGGCATTTTGTACATATAAGATATAGACAATATGAGTGGGAGGTAATGTTCATCAATGAGTTGGCTTCTATTTACGCATCCCCATCTCTGTTCTTGCCTTACCTTCCATTTAAGTCCCATTTATGTTACCCCCATCATGCTTGTGATCCCAAATGCCTATTCCTTTTTATTCTATGTGTACTTTTATTTCAATGTTCTGGATCTTGTTTTTTTTTTTTATGTTTCCATATGTTTGCTTTTATGTGTCCTACCCCAACCCCATCTATCTGAGTTTCCTCATCTACATGACCTGTCTGTCTGTGTGCTACCATCTGTCCATATTTCTCTTTGTCTAAGATTGAGAACTCTGAAATTTTAGTCACTCCATTCCTCCTAGATATTCTAGGTCATCAGTTCCTGCTCTGGTTTCATTTCTCTCTCTTCCCTGTCTTGATCTTGACCAATCAAGTAGTCCAATTATCCCCTCAGTCCTCAGTCCTTGATTCTCTGGTTTCATTGTCTGTTTTCATCTCATGTTTTACCTATCCCTAAACTTGTGTTATTCTCATCATCTGCTTTCTCTACCCTGACTATGTCTTGATGAACGGTGCTGACTGAATCCATTAAAATTTTACATTCTCTAATGTCAGCTAGAGTCTACAACATGATAATCTTTTTTTCTCCCTCAATTGAATTTCTATCATACTCCATGTAGTATCTCTTTCAAATATCTCTGTTTTACTCAAGCTTCCAATACCTCCTCTAACCTATCACCAAAGGACCTTACCTCCTACTGTCCTAAGAAGGTAGAGGTCAATATGAATTTCCTCTTTTAAACTGTTCTATTCCTCAAGTCACCTCTACATTATCCCTTTGCCCACTATTCTCTTCTCCTTTGTTCTTGTCTCTGACAAAAAAAGTGATCCTTTTCACAAAGGCCAAGGCATTATTTTTATACTTGGTTGGACACCCCCTCCTATCTCCTCTGTCTCCTTGCCTCCTCAGTCATCACTTCTCTTTCTAATCTTCAATGACTCCTTATTTACTATTTCTACTGTCTTCCCTCTGCTGCCTAAAATGTCCCCCATTCTTAAAATAAAAGCCTTTACTCAAGCCTGCCATCCCCTCAAAATGTCATTCAATCTTCTTTTCCTTCTCACAGCCAAACTGCTGGAAAATTTTATGTGTATATATATATATATATATATATATATATATATATATACACACATATATATATGTATATATTTTTTTTACTTCCATTTCCTCTCTTCTCATCTCATCGTGCTTCTCAGCTTCTTGCAATCTGATTTCTGTCCTCCTCATCAAAAGAAACTGCTCTCTCTAAGGTTACTAAGTCATGTTTTTTGCAAAAATCCAACAACCTATTTTTAGTCCTCATCTTTCTTTACCTCTCTGCATAATTTGATACTATTGACCAATCCATATTCACTATATTCACTATACCTTGGGTTTTTTGTGTAACTGCCATTCTCCTGGTTCTGCTTTCTATTGATTATTTTATCTCAGCCTCCTTTGCTGATCCTCACCCTATCCATGTACCACATACATGAATCCAAAGACTTTGTCTTGGCCCCTCCTCTATACTCTCTTAGTAACCTCATCAACTCTCATGGGCTCAATGATCATTTCTTAGCAAATAACTTACAAGTCCATCTAGCTAGCCAGCTTAGGTCTGTCTTGTGAGACCCCTCACTGCCTGTTGTAACTCTCCAATGGGGTGTATCTCAAATTCATTTTGAGAGAAATGTGAGGCATTTCAAGTGCAATATTTCTTATACAAAATTTGTTTTCTTCCTTTCATCTCTCTCAAGCCCATCCCTCTTGCAAACTAACTCTTTATTTTGAGGGCACCACCCTTCTAGTTACCTCAGCCAAACATTAAAAGTTCTTTAACATCTATCTCCAGTCTACTTTTCAAGGATTATTAACTAGTCCCCTGAACACACTCTATATTCCAGCAAGACTGCCTTACACGCTACTCTACAAACTTGGCACTTGATCCGCCAACTCCTTGACTAATGTAGGTTAATCCCTATGCCTGAAATGTCCTTCACCTCTGCCTCTCAGAATCTCTAGCAGTCCCTTAAGACATAACTCATATATTATCTCTCATGGGAAGTCTTTCCTTATCCTTTCAGTTTTTAGAGCTATCTCCCTTCTCCATAAATTATCATTTATATACTTATTTGTTTGCATTTTACATATCTTCCTAGTGGAGTGTAATCTCTCCATAGACAGGAACTATTTTTCTTTTTATCATTTTATCCCTGGTGCCTAGCACAGCTTTACATTGTACATAGTTGGAACTTAATAAGCGCTTGTTAATTTGGATTAGGCTAGCATATAAAGTATATGAAGGTAACACCAAACAAGGCTGGAAAGATAAGTGAGGACCAGATTGTGGAGGCCTTCAAAGTCAAACAGAGCAAGTTAGTTTTATCCTTAAGTAATATAGATCAACAAAAGGTTCTTAACCTTCTAAGTGACATGCTCAGACCATAGTTCTAAGCATATAATTTTGGTGGTTGAATGGAGATTGGGTTGGAGAGGAGAGAGACTGAATTCAGAGAAAGCAATTGGGAGGTTATTTCAATAGTCCAGAGAAGAAGAGCTAAAACTCTGAATTGGGAGAGTGACTGTGTGAGTAGAATGAATGTAAGAGATGTAAAGGTGGTATTTTTTTTTATTAAATTCTTTAGTTTTTACATCATAATTATTTCCAAACATACCCCTTAATCTGTCTTGTACACTGTACATAGTGTACAAGAAGAAGAATCATAAAGATTTTAAAAGAAAAAAAGCAAAGCAGCCAACATATTGATAATATATGACAACATATGCAAAATTCTACATCCTCAGAACCCTACTTCTCTAATGAGAAGAGATACATTTTCTCACCTCTTTTCTTCTCTGCAATCAATTTCATTTTCATTTTACTAAGTTTTTCTTTTGTTGTGGAATTGAAATGGAGAAGATCTGATAACTGATTAGCAATATAGGAGATGAAGTAGAGGAAAGATTCAAGAGTGACTCCACAATTGTGAACCCAAGTAGTGGGGAGGTACCCTTAACAGAAATAAGAAAGCTTTTAAGAGGCTCACTGTAGGGAAAAAGAGAATCAAACCCATTTAACACATGTTGAGTTTAAAATGCCAGTAGGATATCTAGGTGAAACTGTTCAAAAGGAAACTGTCATTGCAGGACTAGAGTTCAGGAGAGACTAAGACTGATATATAAATTCAAGAAATATCTGCATAGAGGTGATCTGAACTCACAAGAATGAACAACATTATTGTTAAACAGTGGGGAGAGTAAAAAGGACCTAGGGATCTAGGAGAGGGCTTTGGAAGACACTCATGGTTAAAAGAAAGTATTATGATCCAGTGAAGGAGTCTGAGAAGGTATGGTCAGCAAAATAGGAAAAAAAAAAAAAGAGAGAGAACATGGTCTCAGAAGCCTTTCCAAGAGTAAACAGTTGTCATTAGTGTTAAAAATTAGAAAAAAGAATAGTAGGATAAGGAATGAGAAAAAGTCATTAGATTTAAAATTGAGAAATCACTGATAACCTTTCAGGGAGGAATTTTATTCAGGTGGCACAGTAGGAGGCCAAATTACAATGGGTTGTGAAGTGAGTGGGTGGTAAGGAAAAGAAACTTGGCAGTGAATGGGGGAAGAGATATAGAATGATAGCTTGAGGTAATGATAGGGTCAAGGGCAGGGTTTTTTAAGGATAGAGGAAACTTGGACATGTTTATGCATAGAAGAAGCCAAAAGATAAAAAGAGACATTGAAATTGAGAGATGGGAGGGGTAAGAGGGCAGGGGAAGAGAGAGAGAGAGAGAGAGAGAGAGAGAGAGAGAGAGAGAGAAGGAGGAGGAGAAGATAAGATGAGAAGAGGAGGGGGAGAGCAAAAAGGAGGGGAGGGTGGGGGGGTTGAGTGATAGCTTGAAATGGAGTGAATTAGGAAAATACTTTCAATTGGGGTGGTGTAACTGCTCTTAATATTTAAATCTTTCTAGCAGATATTTAAAAAACTTAATTTTTATTGATACTTTAAATTTTTTTCTTTTTTTTTTCTTTTTGGAGGGTGGAAGGCAGGGCATTTGGGGTTAAGTGAATTGCCCAAGGTCACATGGCTAGTAAGTGTTAAGTATCTAAGGTCACATTTGAACTCAAGTCCTCTTGACTCCAGGGCTTGTGCTGTATTCACTGGGCCACCTAGACACCCCTTTTTTTCCTTTGTCTTTTTTGCTAGTGCTTCCAATTTTTAAACCATCTTTAATTTCTCCCCTGCTGATGAAGTCTTTCCTTGAAATATGATTTTTTTTAAAATCAGCAAAACTAAGCAGTACATCTACTTGTCTAGCCACATTTATAACATGCCACACTCATATTCCTAAGAAGCTGCCCACCTTTTTTCTTCTTAATGCTAAACCCAGGTGACTCATCATCAGTAAGATTCATTTCAGTGAGTCTGTAGAACTGGTGGATTATTAAACAGGACTTACAAGATATTGGAATTTATGGACCAGCAAATAGGCATCTAGCCACCATTTTTTTTCATAGGATTATAGACCTAGAGATGGGAGGGACCTCAGAGACCTTCCAGTCCAACCAGTCCAGGCAGGTTAAATGACTGGTCTCTAGTTGGATGCCATGATGTTCATAGGCTCAATGTTAGAGAGCCCATGGGAAACTTCTGCAGCATGTAAGATACACAGACAACCAGAATGACAGTCAGAAGACCTTGGATCTGACTCAAGCTGTACTGCTATAAACGGAAATATTTCTCAAGTGCTTAGCATGGTGTCCGGCAGAGTAGCTCCTTATGAATGCTTATTCCCTTCTTTTCCCTTCTAACTAGCTGTGTGGACATGGCTTAGTAATTTAACTTCTCTGACTTTTACTTCCTCATCTATAAAATGGGAACAGTAATGCTTACACTCCACCACCCCATGGGGGAGTTTTGGAGATCAAATGAGATGATATATGTAAAGAACTTTGTGATTCTACAGCTTGATTTAATAAGACAGAATTTATGCATGATGGTATTATTCCAGTTTTTGAAACTGCATTGAGCACTAGTGACCTCCATGAATCCTGGCACTATCCCCCATCATTAGCCTTCATGCAAAAGCACTCATTGGAGATCTTGTAGAGGAAATTCCTGGTTGGGTAAAAGTTGAACTTCATGGTTCTGGATCCAAGGATTTTTAGTAAGTCCCACCCCTCTGTAGTTCTAATTTGAATTTGAGGACAGTGACAAAAGACCCCAAGAGCTTACCTAGGGTCTTCCATTCCAAGAGTCTGTTGGTAGGGCTTGCTAGCTATGTGACTATGGATATGTCATTTAACCTCTACAAGCCTCAGTTTCTTCATCTGTAAAAGCAAGGACAATAATACTTCCATGATCTATCCATTGCCTGTTCCAGGACTTCAACTTTTTCAACTCGTGACTCCTTCAGTGCTTGTTAAACTGTGGGTACCACTACAGGGTACTGTGAAGAAAGTCCATAAACATGAGTTTTCATAATAAAAATACATGGAAATCATAAAGCCATGGAATTGCAGAGTGCTAGAACTGGAAGGCACCAGAAATATAGTCTAATTTATTTTCCAAATGAGCAAACTGAGACCCGGAGAGGCTCTTAGCACAAGGTCATACCCTCAGTTGACAGCACTAAAACCCGTATCTCCTAGCTACCAAACCAGTGACCAGAACGAGACAGATAGTTGAAAGAAGGCCTGAACTGAAAAAAGGCCATTAGACTTGACTGGGGGAAGGTGACCAGCCACTGAGAGAGAACAATATCTCATTTTGCTGGTGGGAGTAGAAGTTCGTATCCCATTGGGGTAGGAGTGAATGAGTACTGAAAATACATCTAGCATAAACCACTCTTTTTTTAAATTGGTTTTTTAAAATTAATTGTTTTTGTTACATGTTAAGTTTTGAACTCTCTCTCTCCTTCCCTCCCCATCCCATACCAGAGAAGACCACCATTTTACACAGATTTATAAATATATGTAAAACAAAAGTATGAGTACTTCTATTTATCAGTACTTTCTCTGGAGGTGGATAGCATCTTTCTTCACAGGTCCTTTATTTGATTTTGAGTATTTCTAGTACTTGGAATAACTTGGTTGTTTATAATTATTTTTCAACAATATTGCTGTTACTGTATACAACATTCTCTTGGTTCTGCTAATTTCATTCTACATTATTTCATGCAAGCTTTTCCATATTTTTCTAAAATCAATTTCTTACAGCACAATAGGATTCCATCACAATCGGATACCAAACTACTCTTTTTAAAAGCAGGGTTGTGAAAGGAAGGAAAGAATAGGGTCATGAGTCATAAGGATCATAAGGGTTGAGAAGTGAATTTCAGATAATACCAATAAAATAGAGGGGGTGGTAGACTAAAGATAAGGAGAGGACAGAGAAGAAAGAAAAACTGAAGATTACTGAGTGATCTATTGAAAGGAAGGTTGAAGAGGATAGATACAGCAAGAGAATGACTTATTTTTTCATTGGAAGTAGATTTGACTGAATTTAAGGAGAAATACATTTTGCTGCCCATTGTAGAAGATTCAAGTGAACAGTAAAAATGGTGTTTATCTAAATCTTTTCCAACTAAAAATAGTAAAGTGAAGAGGGATAAATTGTTTGCATTCATATGAGTATTTATCACCCTCAAATAGGTAGATTTTCTCCTTCTGCACTTTCCTCATTAAAGCAGGGAGTGAAAATATTCTAAGTAGGGATTTACATGTTTAGATAGAATGGTGAGATCATTTAAATCTTTTTCTCATTTGCATGCTTAAAGTGAAAAATTGGCTCAAAATACTGATACAACAAAAATACATTCATTTTAAACTCACAGTTGGTTTTATATCTAAGATGATGGAAATGTAAAAATGGGTGTGGTTTGCTCAGAAAAGCCTATGCATAGAGTGTTGTGCCACCAAATGTGATTTATTCTGTCTAAGACATTCTAAAATAAGATCAACTTTCCAATCAGATAATTAAATTACCTTTGGGAATGGTTTATTTCCTTCTTAAGTACCCTCTCTGATGTGGCATTATTAATGAGCCAATGGTCTACATGTTTTTGCATGAATACACTTTCTTAGGTAAATACCTTCATGCATAAATTACAAGACTTGGGTCTTATGTGCAGTATTTATGGTCCTTGGAAGAAGCTTATTTAATAAAGTTTATGCAAGTAAAACTGAATGATTTGTGTGTTAGGGCTGTTTCCAGACTAACAGTGAATTTGCATATTTTACCTTAAGTAACAGTACAAAATAAGCTTTCATGAGAAATAAGATCTACACAATCTTTTGGCCATATTTGGTTTATACAGTAGGATTTGGTTGACCGATCTTATTTACCTCAGGAGATCTCAAACAAAACTTTGTCTGAATCCAATTAGTACCATGTAATTCCAGTGCCAGAGAATGAATTGAAGGAGTGGATAGAGGAGAAAGTTGTATAAAACAAACAGCTTTTACATGGGGAGTAGAAGATGAGAAAAAAAATGGGGATAAAATGGAGAATCAGAGAAGTCTAGCATTGAGCTATAGAGGAAGGGAGTTAAGACGACTTGAGTTCAAATTCTCCCTCAGATACTTACTAGCTGTGTGACCCTGGGCAAGTCACTTAATTTCTTTTTGCCTCAGTTTCCTTAACTGTAAAAAGGATGATAACAGCACCTACTTTGCAATGTTATGAAGATCATAAACATTAGTATTTGTAAAGCACTCAGCATAGCATCTGGCACATAGTAAGCTCTATATAAATGCTTATTCTCTCTTTCTCTCTCTCTCTCTCTCTCTCTTTTCCTCTCTTTCTCTCTCTCCCTCTCTCCCCCACCTCGCTATTTAACAAAAAGCAACCCTTCTGCTAGAGAAAAATCATGGAGGTGGGGATGAGGCTGGGGAAGAAGCATTGCTATTGTTTGGAAAATATACTGTAACTGCAAAATAATGTATTTAACTTCATAAGCCAAATGTCAAAGTCCGTCTCATTACTTTATAGAAATGTTCACTCTGTCTTATATTCATTAAGTGGTTTGAGCAGGAATAAATCTCTGTTTTAATTTTATGTTTGGGCCCTATGTTAAAGTGACTGATAATATGATAAATTTACCTAAGGGCAGGTGCTATTTCTAATGAAAATTCTTTGAGCTCCTTTCTGTCTGTGATGGTGTTTGAAAATGAAGAGAAAGTGGATGTATGCCTACTAATAAGAACAAGGTTCTTAGCACTGTTAAGGACTGCTTAAGGCTGGAAGGAACTATATTTTAAAAATATAGTTTAAACTTAAGTGTGAATTTGGATTAGGTAGACAACTTCAGTAGTGATATAAGTACATTAAGAAAGGAATTTAATGGAAAATTAGGTGGTTTGGACAGAAATTTGAAGGAGGACAAAGTTGGAGGAGAAGCTGGACTATATGATTTTTAAGCACCCTTCCAAATCTAAGATTCTCTCATCCTCTGAAAAGGATTTAATGGATAGTTATTAAATAATTTGATTCTGTCTTATCTGCTTTAAAAAAATTTACATTGATAACACTTTCGGAGATTAGTCCATAAGTTATATTCCATGCATGTATATAAAGCACATATGCTATTTAAGAAAAATTTTGTTTTGTTTTTAATTTATGGAATAAAACAAACCTTTTCCTAACATAGTGTAATTAAAAAAAGATGACTGCACATGAAACTGCAAATCGATTTTATGCAACTTGTTACTCCTTTTAAATATATAATAAAGCTTTCATGTAAATTTCTTTTTTTCCTTTTCCCCCACCTCCCTGCTGCCCTAGAGAGGGTTACCATTAGACACAATATGTGTGTAAGCTGCATACAAGTCACCAATATTATGTTTATACAGTCTTATGTTTTTATTTTCAAATTTAACTTTTTGAATATTATGGCAAATAGAAAATATACTCTGTGTTGTTTTCTCTGCAGCTTAGAGAGGCAAAACAATGGCAAGTGTGTTAAAGGCAGAAGACCTGTGTTTTGAGACCTGGTCTCACATTAACTGGCTAGATAACCTTATATAAGTAAATTTATCTCTCTGGGTAATATTCTCATGATAATAAAAATCATAACTCATATTTATATAGCACTTTAAAGTTTGCAATGTGCTTTCCTCACAAAAACCTGGTGTTTTATAAGAAAGAGAGAGGGAAATGGATATATAGAGAAGGATAGATGATAGATTGATAGTTGACAGATAGATAGAAATGTATATATGGGGATATATAGATAAAGAAATAGCCATAGAGATAGAGAAATGGAGGTAGGTGATAGATGAGAGAGAGAGAGAGAGAGAGAGGGAGAGAGAAAGAGAGACAGACAGATAGATAAATAGATAGATAAATTGTCTATTACTTAATATCTGCTAGGCACTGTATTATCCCCACTTTTTTTTTGGTTCATTTGTTTCAGTTGGATCCAACTCATTGTGATCCCATTTGGGGTTTTCTCAGCCAAGATATTGAAGTGGTTTGCCATTTCCTCCTTCTCCAGCTCATTTTACAGATGAGGAAACTGAGGCAAACAGGGTTAAGTGGCCTGCCCAGGGTCACACAACTAGTAAGCCTTTAGGTCCAAATTTGAACTCAGGTCTTCCTGACTCCAGGCCTGAGTGCTCTACCCACAGTGCCTTCTAGCTGTCCAGATCTACATTTTACAGGGAATGTTTTTATGATTGCTCTTTATTTTATTGTTGCTATTTTTAATCAGAAGGGCCTTTTAACACCCCTCAAATCAAAGACCTGTGGACCTGCTAATTTTGATTGTTAGGCTAGCTTTTTAGTTCTTCATTAAACACTTATCCTACCTATAAGGTATCACATTTTGGGGATATGGAAACAAAAAATAAATAATGCTTCTCCTCTTCCCAGCCCCCAAGAACTTTCATTCTATTTGAGGAAACAGCATGGACACAGACAAGAAATTCTTTTCTTTCCCTTCCTTTTCTTCCCTTTCTTTTTTCCCATTCTTTTTTTCTTTTCCTTTCCTTATCTTTTTCTTTCCTTTCTTTCCTTTTCCTTTTCTTTTCTACCTCCTTCCTTTCCTTCCTTTTACTTTCTTTTTCTTTACTTTCCCTTTCTTTTTTTCTTTCTTTCTTTCCTTTTATTTTCTCTTTCTTTTCTTTTCATGGGAGATTGAGGCTGGCAGCTTTGGGCAGCCAAGAAAAAAACTTTTGGGGAGGTGGCACTTGACTGGAATCTTGAGGGAAGCTGGGAATTCAAAGATGTAGAGGTAAGGATAGAGTGCCAGGCATAAGAAACAAGTACTGAAAAGGCATATGTGCCCTGTATGAACAAAAGCAGATGGGCACATTTGGCTAGAAAATGGAGTGCATTAAAAGGCATGACACTTCTGTGCTTTACGTCTGAGACAGGCATTATAGCAGGCATGTTCTGCAATGTAAAGTTGATCATTGGCTTATATGTTGCCTTCTTTAAATATACAGAAAGGCAGCATATCACCATATTAATTATATATCAAAGGAATACAATATCTGAGTTGCTCACCAGGTGATCCCCTTTGTGAGCCACTTGCCTAGAAGACACCTTAGCTCCTCTGTGGCACATGTCTAGAACAGCCTTCCTAAAAACTGCAATATCCCCAGTGGCCACCAGACTGCACTCAGGTTGCTCCCCAGTGCCAAGCAATTATAACCCACATTGGCTATATTAATTGATTTTGGATACAAAACGGAGTGTTACTCAACTTTTTAAAACATGAAATCTCTAATTCTAAAGACCCTCTACCCCACATCTGAGCTTTCCTCTTCCTGTTCTTGCCTCTTCTCTCCATTTCCCCCCATTCACAGGAATCAACTATTCAATGGATTGTGCCAGTGGAGTTTATTGAACTTAGCAGAAATGGAAAGGGAAAAAGAAAATTAAGCCCTCCTATGTAAAGCCATCCATGTGATCCATTTCTATTGACTTCCTCAAAACTTCTTTCCCTTATCCTCCCAATTTTTCAGATGTGTCCAGGGATATTACCCAACCAAAAATACTTATGGATCATTGAACTGGAATTGAGGACTGGGTGGGGTAGATAATGGAGAATTTTTCCCAGAACCCCATCTATAGATCACTGGATAATCCAAGGTAAAAAATGGAAAGAGTAGTTAAAGAAATTGTCCTCTCCTTTGGATGACTAAATCTACAGAAGTCATAGTAGCTGCTAGCATCATGACTTGCATTCAGTCTAGGTGACCTTTATAGCACAGGTGTCTGCCAGTGTCTATTGATCATTTGCATCCCTAGCTGAATCTTCATCTATAAAATGGAAATAATAGCAATGCATTTAAATCACTTTGTAAACATCATTGTCATCATCATCACCATCAGCCTTATTGTCATAACTAGTATTTGTATAGTGATTTGTGGTTTGCAAGGAGCTTTATATGTACTAACTCATTTTATGCTTACAACAATACTGTGAGATAGGTGCTATTATAATTCTTACTTTTCAGAGGAGGAAACTGAGGCTGAGTGGTTAAGTGACTTGCCCAGGATAATAGAGTTAGAATTCAGGGTCTTCCCGACTCTGTCTTGTGTTCCACCATGACACCTAGCTACCTTAAATATTAAAGCAATATATAAGTGATTGCATTAATAAAGCCTCACTTTCTCCCCCAGACTTGTTTACTCTTCATTGTACAGCACTCCTGTGGCTTACTCTTTTTTCCTTCCTTAAACCCCTTCTGCTATGGCTCATCTATTGGCACTCCATCTCTCCTCTTTCCTAATCCTTTTACTCCCTGCTTGACTAGTGAGTTCTTACATTTACATTTCCCACTGACCTATAGAAGGACTATACCAGTGAGAAATAACTTCACTTTCAACTCCTCCCTATAAAAATCTCTTTTGAGACCTGTACAGATGGTACATTTAGAGTAGGGGTTCATTGGAGGCTCATTTCAGGCTGGCTTACTGGGAAAGGGTAATTGCTATAGAAAACCAAAATCACGTTATCATAGAAACATAGCTTTAGAGCTAGGAGCCCTTGGAGGCCTCAACCTATTAATTTTTTACACTTGGGGAAACTGAGGCACGGATAGGCAACTTGCCCACGTTGATAAAGCCATTACATATCTGAGGTAGGATATGAATATAAAGATATAAGTCTTCCTGAATACAAATCTAGTGCCTTCTCTATTGAAGGGGGAGAAACAACCTCAAAGAAAACAGGAGATCCAAGGCTCTCCGTGTATTGGGGTTTTCTCTGGGGGGGGGGCATCCTTGTATCCCAGCCCCTACCATACCTCTGTGTTCCTCCCAGCCCTTGTTAGCTTTCTCTACCATAAGCATTTATTAGATACTTCTCACTATATTGATAGAAATTTTTAAAAAATGTGTCTCTCTGGACCCGGAGTGACCTAAAATGTACCAGGACAATGAAGACGTATACACAAATAAGTAGAGAATAAAACAGAATATAAATGTTTATTATGCTTCCCAAGAAAGGAAAGATAATTTCCACCTTAGAAGGTGGGGGGATGGGATAAAGGAAGGCTCTTCAAATAAAGCATCATTTGATCTAGGCTAAAATACAAACTCTTCTGTTTGGTATTTAAAGCCCGTCACAGTCTGTCTCTAACCTATCTTTGCAGATTGATTTCACATGACTCTCCCTCACACGCTCATTCCAGCCCAAATGGATGACCTGATGTTCTCAGCACACAACATTCTTTCTCCCAGGCTTAGACTCTCTCCCTCTTCATCTCTGCCCTTTCAAGGCTCAGCTCCAGTATCACCTAGTGCAAGAGGCTTTTACTATTTCACCCAGTTGTTCAAGTCACCCTCCACCATAATTATTTATTTTGCATAAATGTTGTGTTAACTTGTCTATATACATTTCATTGCCTCCATAAAACACAAACTCCTTGAGGGCAGGGATTATTTCTTTGTTGTCTTTGTATTATTCCCTGAGCCTTGCAGTACCTGGCAGGTAGTTAACTGCTTAATACATGCTTGTTGGATTGAATGGAATAGAATCTTAGAGGATGGAGAAGATTCTATAGGACTAGATTGGAGGTGAGAGCAGGAGGAACGATGGAAGGGCATTATAGGCAGAACAGAATGTGAACCAAAAGCTCTTTTTATAGTGACAAAGGAGGATGCCTATCAAGTGCGGAATAGCTAAACAAATTATAGTATATGAATGTGACGGAATACTATTGGGCTTTAAGATATGAGAAAAAAGATGAAGTCAAAGAAACATGCAAAGATGTGAATTGAGGCAGAGCGAACAGAATTTATACTATTAATATCAATATTATAAAAATTAACACCTTTAAACTTAAACTGATGGAGAATAAAATGAGAACAATTTTAACAGTAACATCAATGTTATAAAATGAACACTTTTTGAAAGTTCTAAGAACTCTGATTAATACAATGACCTGTGATTCCAGAGGGCTGATGATAAAGCATTGCTAGTTCCTTAAAGAGAGATGACTGACTGAGGATTCAAAATGAGACATATCTGTTTTGGACATAGCCAATGAATGAATGCTTTGGGGGCTTAACTATGCCTATTTGTTATGAGGAATTTGTTTTTCTTGATTTTTTTCAGTGGAGGTCGGAGATGGGAAGGAGAGAAAATCAATTTCTAATTAAACAAATTAAATTAAATTAAAAAAACTAAAACCTTGGTGCAGGACATATTTGTGGAAAGATGAAAATTCTAGCTTATTGGATCTAAGAGCATGAGAAATCAGAGTATCATGAGTATCAGATTAGCCTGTAAAGGCATGTTGGAGCAAGATGGAGGCCTTGAATGCTAACTAAAGGTTTGGATTTTATTCAAAATCAATATGGAATTCTTGAAAGATTTTGAGCATGAGAGTAAAATGAGAAGCATGGTATAGAGGGGAAAAAAAAGTTGGACTTGGAGGAAGGAGATTGATCTTACAAATGACCTTGAACAAGTCAGGAAACTTTGGTATGAATTCCACAAATCCCTCAACAGTTATTGGATTTGTGACTATGAGTAAGTCACAATCACTATGAAAAATATTCCAATACCATCTACCTAAGAGGATTGATACTAGGAATGCCCTTTATAAATTGTGAAGTGCTATATAATTGGGAGGTATTTGAATTATGATCACATCTGTACATTAGGAAGATTAATCATGTAGCAGTTTACAACAAAGATAAGAATAAAGAGATACTAGGGGTGGCTAGGTGGCGGCGCAGTGAATAGAGCACTGGCCCCTGGAGTCAGGAGGACCTGAGTTCAAATTTGGCCTCAGACACTTAACACTTACTAGCCGCGTGACTTTGGGCAAGTCACTTAACCCCAATTTCCCCTCCAAAAAGCAAAAAAATAAAAATAAAAATAAATAGATATACTGGTGGCAAGATCAGTTAGGAAGCTATTGAAATAGTTCAGGTGAGGGATGATAAGAACCTGGACTTGGTTGTTATTAATGAAAATGGAAAGAAAGTGACATAGATGAGAAATTCTGGAGTTGCAAAATATATTGAGTTTGGTGACTGAATAGATATTAGCAGAGGGCAATGAAGGCACGAGAGATGACAATGAGGTTTTGACCATCTCTTCACAATCCAGTTCATTTTCTTGTTGTTGTTCAGTCCCATCTGACTCTTCATGACCCTATTTGAGGTTTTCTTGGCAAAGACACCAGAGTGGTTTGCCTTTTCCTTCTCCAGCTCCTTTTACAGATGAGGAAACTCAGGTAAAAAGAGTTAAGTGTCTTGCCCAGGGTTGCACAGCTACGAAGTATCTAAGGTTAAATTTGAACTCAGGTCTTTCGGACTCTATTGATTATGCTACCTAGCTGCCCTAGTCCATCCTCTGTATAGCTGCTAAAGTGGCCTTCCTAAAGCATAGGACAGACCATGTACCACCCCTCACTCCATGAACACCACTCCTTGTTACCTTGAGGACTGAATACCAAATCCTCTGTGTGACTTTTAAAGCCCTTCTCAACCTTTTCCCTTCCACACTTTCCAGTTTTCTTACATTTTACTGCCCTCCACATACTCTTCTACTCAGTGACACTTGCTTTCTTGCCTTTCCTACGTGTGTGCCAAATTCCAACTCCATTCCTATTCATGGGCTGCCCTGATGCCTGGATTGTTCTTCCTTCTCACCTCTGCTTCCTGTTTTCTTTCAAGATTTAGCTCACATATAAAATTCTACATGAGGCCCCTCTCAGTTACCAACCTTTTGCCCCTTACGCACATGCACACTCACACACACACATACACACACACACACACACACACACACACACACACACACACACACACACACACACACACACCCCTGGTAATGCCTCCTTCTGAAATTATCTCCCATATATACTGTATATTTCTTGTCTGTACATAGTTGTTTTCATGTTCTCTCTCCCAGCAGAATGTAAGCTTCTTAACATGATACATAGTAAGTATTTAATAAATGCATTGTTGTTGTTGCGCTATCAACATAGGAAAATTAACATGAGGGGATGTTTTGAGGTAAAGATAAAAAGTTCAGCTGTGGGTATGTTGAGTTTGTAATTCCGATTTAATATTGAGGTTTGGGATATCTCTTAAGAAGCTGAAAATATGGGTCTGAGGTTTAGTTGAAAAGGGCCAGGGATGTCAATTTGTTACTCATAGAAGTGATGGTTGAATCAGTAGAAGGGGCTAATATCACCACAAGAGAGACTGGAGCAAGATGAGGGTAAGAATAGGGCTTTAGGGAATAGATACTTACACTAAGGGGCAAGAAGAGAAAGACAAGCTTAGTGCTCAGCAGGGCACAGGTAGCACAATGACTGGCACACACTGTCGTGCTCAATAAACGCTCGTTGATTTCAACTGATTGAATTGGGAAAGGAAGTAGTGAAGAAGCATTTGGAGAGGGAGGAGGGCATGAGTGCTCAACTGTATGCTGCAGAGGTCTAAGGTGTTGAAGATTTAAACAAAGCCGTTGGATTTGTTAATTATAAAGGTATTGGTGGCATTTGAGAAACCAGTTTCAGTTTAGTGGTGGTTACAATAGCCAGTTTATAAAGCAGTAAGGAAATGAGTCATCAGAAACAAACCATTAAAGAAATTGGGAATTTTTGTTTTTGTTTTTGTCTTTACTTGAAAGGTGATGGGGGGAGGGGGGCAGGGGCAGGGGCAGGAGCTGGGAGGGCAGCCAGGTAGCATAGTAGATAGATAGAGCACTGGCCCTGAAGCCAAGAGGACCCGAGTTCAAATCCCTCTGCAGACACTTGACACTTTTTGGCTATGTGACTCCTGTCAAGTGACCCAATTGCCTTGGGACAAAAAAAGGTGATGGGGAAATAGCTTCAATGGTTAAGGTCAAATAAGAGGATTTTTATTTCGTTTATTTTGTTTAGTTTTTTTAGGACAATAGATACTTGTAAATGTTTGTAGATATGCAGTAGACATAGTAAGAGAACATCTAGTTGCCGTTGATAAATTCATGTCACCTGGTTCAGATGAACTACAAGCTCTGGTACTGAAAGATTTGGGGGCTATGATTACTGTAGCAATGTCAGTAATATCTTAGCTATACTCCCTTGTGCAAAACAAGAAAACAAGAAAAGCACCAAAAGATTAGATGAAGGTGAATGTTCCAGTTTGAGAGAGACAGAGGCAGAGAGACAGAACAAGGGAGAGGGAAAGGGAAAGAAGGTGAGACAGAAAGAAAGAGCAGAAGGGAGAGAGGAAGGGAGGAAAGAAGGAGAGAGAGAGAGAGAGAGAGAGAGAGAGAGAGAGAGAGAGAGAGAGAGAGAGAGAGAGAATCTGCAGGTGATAAGCCAATGTGTTTGAGTTTGATTTCTGGGAAAATTCCAGAACAGATCATTAAAATGATAATTACTAAACATCAAGAAAGAGAACAGTGATTACAAAGACTCTGCATGTATGAAGACGTGTTCTAAATCACTTTTGATTACAGAAATGCCAATTCAAGCAACACTGAGGTACCACCTCACACCTGTCAGAGTGGCTAATTTGACAGAAAAGGAAAATGATAAATGTTGGAGAGGATGTGGGAAAATTGGGACACTAATGCATGGTTGGTAGAGTTGTGAACCAATCCAGCCATTCTGGAGAGCAATTTGGAACCATTCTCAAACTGTGCATGCTCTTTGATTCAGCAATACCACTACTAGGTCTGTATCCCAAAGAGATCATAAAAAAGGAGGAAGAACCTACATGTGCAAAAATATTTATAGCAACCCTTTTTGTGGTAGCAAAATATTGAAAACTGAGGGGACGCCCATCAGTTGGGAAATGGTTTAACAAGCTGTGGTATATGAATGTAATGGAATACTATTGTGCAACAAGAAATGATGAGCCAGCAAATTTGAGAGAAACCTGGAAAGACTTTTATGAACTGTTTCTTCTTTCACAACTGTGACTAATATGGAAATATTTTTACATGATAGCACTTGTATAAACTTGTGCAAAGTTTATCAAATCACCTCTAATTTTTAGAAGAGGGAAGAGGAGGGAGAGAGGGAGAAAAACTTGTAGCTCAAAATCTTGTAAAAATTAAGGCTAAAAATTTTCTTGACCTGTAACTGGGGAAAAAAATAAATTCCATTAAAATAAATTCCTTTGTTGAACTACAACCTCTGGTACTGAAAGATTTGGTGGCTATGATTGCTGCAGCACTGTCAGTAATATCTCAACTATACTCCCTTGTACAAAACAAAAGAAGCACCAAAAGATTAGATGAAGGTGAATGCTCCAGTTTGAGAGAGACAGAGGCAGAGAGACAGAGTAAGGGAGAGGGAGAGGGGAAGGGAAAGAAGGTGAGACAGAAAGAGCAGAAGGGAGAGAGGAAACAATGAGAGAGAGACAGAGAGACAGAGAGAGAGAGAAAGACAGAGAGAGAGAGAGAAAGACAGAGAGAGAGAGAGAGAGAGAGAGATCTGCAGATTATAAGCCAATGTGTTTGAGTTTGAAGTGCTATCATGTAATGAACTACAAAGACCAAGACCCTGAATGGCTTCATCAGGAACAGGTGATGCCAGAAAGATACTTTTCCTTTTTTGACAAGATTACTAAACTAATATATGAGGAGAATCCTGTAGATAAACATTTGCCTAGATTTTAGTAAAACATTGGGCAAAGTATTTCATACTATTTTTATAGAAATCATGGAGAGATGTGGACTAGACCACAGTATGGTTAGACAAAACCAGATATGTTTGGGCTGGACTCAAATGGTTCAGTGTCAATGTGAAGTTGATAGGAGGTCTCCATATTAATACCCCCAGCTCTGTATTTAATTCTGGGCTGTTTAACTTTTTAAAAAATTGTATCAGTGACTTAGATGATGTCATAGATGATATACTCATCAAATTTGTAGATGGTTCAAAATCAAGAGGGATAGCTAACATGCTGGATGACAGAGTCAACTTCTAGAAAGATCTTGACAAACTAGATTATTGGGCTAAATTTAATAAGATGAAGTAGAATAGAGATAAATGTAAAGGCATGACTTTGGGCTAAACAAATCAACTCCTCAAGTACATGATGTGGTAGGGGATGATTAGACAGTAGCTTGTCTGAAAAAAGTTCTAGGCAGTTTTAGGGGTCTTCAGTCTCAATATGAACCAGCTGTGACATATGGAAGCCAAAAAAGCTAATGCAACCTTGAGCTAATATTGAAAAAAGCATAAATACTAGGAATAAGAAGTTGACGGTCTTTCTGTGTCCTTTCCTTGCTGGAGCACACCTGGAGTATTGGATTGATTTCTGGGTGCTGCAGTTTAAGAAATTAATCATTTATAAGCTTCCAGAGTAAGATGACAAGGATGAATAAGGGCCTTGAGTCTATGACATATGAAGATCTGTTGAAAATAACTGGAGTTGTTTAACCTGGAGAAGATAAGATTCAAAGAGAATATGATAACTATCTACAATTATTTGACAGGGGAGATCATATGGAAATGGGATTGTATTTATTCTTTTTTATGCCCCTGAGTTGAGGGAAGGAGGAAGGAGTTAATAAAACCATGTATCCTAATAGCCCAACTGTTACCTAGACACCCACTTTTTTTTTTAGCCCAGGGCAAAGGAAAGTTAATCTCACATCCAGCTGAGTTCTACTGTTGGGAAACTATTAAAATTAATAATAAATTAAAATCGTAGTATTTTCTCTCTCATTCTGACTCAAGCCACATGAAGAGGAAGCTGAGCAACTTGGGGAACCTGGGCTAGGACCATGAAACTTCATCTCTGTATATCAATCTTCACCTTCTGCCCTATCCATTCCCACTTCCTTAAAAATAAGGCAAAAGAGAAGTCTACAAGGGTTAGATGAATTGTATTTATCTAACCACAAAAGAAATTCAATCTACTTAAACAGAAATCAGAGAACTTATACAACAGAATAAGTTTTATAATCAGCCTCTGCCTTACTTGGTCAGAGATGAGAGGAGCTGGAAAGGAAGACAGTACTTCAGGCTGGTACCTATTCTCCCAAATGGAAAGTCAGCATCCGCCATCCCATTCTGACTGTTGAAAGAAGAGTGATCTGCAATGCCTCAATATCTGCTAGGCGCCCCACAGGGTGCTGTGTCTCCAAACTTGGCTTCTCAGTCTCTACTCACGATTCCATTTCCTTACTTCCTCAAGAGGGGCTCTGTGCTTTCTCCTGCTTCTATGTCAGTCATTTTCTCTTGCTCCATATCCTTCCATCTGAAGTTGCCATATTACCAGAAGCAGCCAGTCAGGTTCTAAATACTTCTCCCTGCTTTCGGGGGTCTGTCTCAAACTCCTCTTACATTTTCTACTAGCTAAGATGATTGTTGAAATAAAAGGGAGGTAAATGGAAAACATTGTAAAGAAAGAACTAGCAGGATCTGATGAGTTTTTTGTTGGTCAGAAACAGAATTTGACCTCTTCTCCATGTGTAGTTTTAGTGACCACTGAAACTATGTGTGGTAATGAATGTGTTGTGGATCATCATGCAAATTTATATGGGGCTTTTCTCCCTTTCAATTCCAGTATTCTACTCTCCAGACATGAAGAGCAGGCTTGGACTATGTAAGCTGCTAATGCCTGAAATTGGGAATTAATGTTCCAGTTAAGCATCAACAGTATGCTTATTTCTCAGTTTTAGTTCCTGGAAGGGGAAGATAATAGTAGTGAAACCTTACCCACTTCTCCAGAATGTATAAATCCAGAAGAAAAAATATTTTGAGATTCTAGAACATTCTCTGAGAAAAGCAAACCTCTGACATGAATCCTGCAAGGAAACAGGAGGATTTGGGGGTAACTAAGTATGTGAAAACCTACTTCTTGTCAGGAGCCTGTGGGTTGTGGTGTGATTTGATTTTAATTGGTGACTCCTCCAAGCTTTTATTTTCATGGCAAACCACAGTTTAACATAATTAGGAAAAGTGATGGATGGGAAAGATGTTGGTTGGGTATCTGATCTGCCTGGCCACTAAGAATTTAATCAACCAAACTAATTGATTACTTATGATGGTGGTTAGCTGGCATAATTGGTTTTTCTCTGGTTGAAATTCAAATTCAGCAAATTTAACCAAGTCTAGTAATTCCACAAAAGACTGTCTGTTAAGGAACTAAAGACCAAAGTAAATTTTAATCAACTTTGGAAGTGGTATTAACTCTTTCAGATTACCAGGGTACCATTTGATAAATGAGCTGAGTCTTTGACCCAGAGAGAAGTAAGTCAAATAAAAAAAGAAGTGGACTAAATATATTTTGAAAGAATCACATTGGCTTTTTCTCTGTGTAGTAACTATCACTTTAAAATTGCAGCAAGCTGAAATGTTTTAAATTGAAAACAGAATAATCAGGTTTTCTAACAAATACTTAACACAGTTTAAACTATAATATTTCAGTTAAATCTAAATAGCAATGATAACTCTCATAGTTCATTAACCAATTCAAACATTCCATTCCATTTCATAATCTGTTTTAGACATCAGAGTATAATCTGAGTAAATTAAGTGGTAAGAACCATAATACACTGATTTGCATAGATCTGCCAACAAAAATAAACCTGGGCATAATTAAGTCTGGGACAATGGTATTAACATAGCTATGAAGCTCATGGAAGGATGGAAAACAAGGGCAGTTAACATCACTGATCGGTTTACTCTGTGGGTTACAGGTGTTAAGTTTTGTGTGAAATGGGGATTAAAAGGCTTATGTGAACATATTTTAATTCATCCATATGGCATTGGGAAAACATTCATTAGTGGATTTTCTGTATAAATTGTTTTGTGAGGAATTAAGGTATAGTTAGTTGTTCCCTTGCTATACCAACCAAATTTTTCTGAGACTTTTTTTTTGTAGTCTCAAGGCAATAACTGTTTTTTTTTTGGTCAGACAATTTCATTTTTAGAGAGTACTCAAATTATTATTATTGTCCAATCTGTGGCTGATGACTATACACATTTGCTTCCTCCCCTCGAAGATTTTAAATCCTAGAGTGAATGAATGAGTGAGAGAGTATGAAGAAATGAAAAAAGTATTTCTTAAGCACTTAATATGTACAAAGCATGGAGGATATAAACAGAAAATTGGAGACAGGCCCTGATTCAAGGAGTTTGCATTCTAGTAAGGGAGCACTACACATATAGGAAGTTTCATATGCAAGTCAGATGGAGAGGCCCCATGGTCTTTAAGGTTTATTAGCAAAGCTGATAATTATAAAAAATTGTATCAGTTTTAATCATAAGAATCAAGTCAGTTTCCAGTGTTGAAGCATTTGACTGTATCAAGGACTTTGGTGTCAATAACTTTCTTTTGAAATTCTTCAGAAGCTGAGGTTTCAGAGAAGATGAAAGATGAAGCAGTAATATTTCTACACAGCTTCATGGCTGGATCATGGCCATGGGGGTGGGCTGGAAAGCAAGATTGATGATCTGAGGAATATTGCTATTGCCAGGGCTCTTGGACTTATCTGCCCACAGGTGACAGCCGGTCCATTTCCACAGGGATTGCTTCCCTCAGTGATGGTAGTTGGGGCCAAACCAGAAGCAAGGCTGATGGTCTAGGGAGCATCGCTATGCCTAAACCTTTGGATTCAGTCTTAGGCTATTCCCAGGGATCTTGGATTAAGAATCCTGAAGAGGAGGTATTTTGCATGCCTGGCATAAGCTGCCTCCTCCCTCTCCTGGAGAGGGAAAGAGGGTTATAGGGGAGTTGTTGCATTCTGTGGGAGATAGAACCCAATTCTCTCAAAGGGCTTAGTTAGTATTCCTTTGAAAGAACTCCTGGGCTCAGATGAGAGAATACTGTTAAAAATATTTAGCAATTCTACCTGCCAATAAATCAAGAAAAAACTGAGACTGGTAAAGGGCAGCTGGGTGGCACAGTAGCTACAGCACCAGGCCTAGAGTCAAGAAGACGTCAGTTCAAATGCAGCCTCAGATATTTGCTAGCTCTCTGACCCAGAACAAATCTCTTGACCCTGTTAGCCTTAGTTTCATCATCTGTAAAATGAGCTGGAGAGAGAAATGGCAAGCCCCTCCAGCATCTTTGCAGAGAAAACCCCCATAACAGGGTCACAAGCTGTCTGACATGACAAATAACTGAACAGCACTGAGACTGGCATTGTGTAGGGCACAAGGGATATGAAGGCAAAATTGAAACAGTCCCTCCCCTCAGGGAGCTTACATTTAATGGGATGGGTCAAATGCATACATATAAATATAGCACATGCAAAATCTGTACAAAGTCAATGCAAGATAACTTTATGGGGTGGAGTGAAATATTAGCAACTGGGAAGTCATTAGGAAAAGTTTTGCTGTGGAGAAGAGAAGGGGATACAGGAAGGAGGTACAACCTGTGCAAAGACACTGAGGTGGAAAATATAGTGTCTTGAGTAAGGAAGTGAAAAAAGGTCAGTTTGGCCAGACAACAGATTACATAAAGGGAAGTAATGCCCACTAAGGCTGGAAAGAGAGATTGGAGCCAGGTTGTGAAGGGTTTTCAGTGGTAGAAGAGTTTTTATTTGCTCCTAATGGAATCGCTGGAGCTGGAATAGGGAGTGACATGGCCACAGCTATGCTTTAGGAAAATTATCTTGGCAGCAGTGTGGAAGATGGGAAAGATTTGTGGCAGAGAGATCAATTATGAAGCTACTATAACCTTTACAGGGGTGGGGAACTGCATCCTCAAGGCCACATGTGACCCTCTAGGTCCTCAAGTGCAGCCCTTTGACTGAATCCAAACTTCAGAGAACAAATCCCCTTAATAAAAGGATTTGTTCTATAAATTTTGAAATCAGTCAAAAGACCACACCCAAGGACCTAAAAGGTCACATGTGACTTCAAAGCTGCAGGTTCCCCATCCCCATATCCAGAATTGGAAAAAACCCAAACGGCCCACCAATATCACTTCATGATTATTTTTGGTAAAGAATAATAACAATAACTATGATTTATATAATGTTTTAAGGTAACAAAGCATTTTCTTCAGAAAAAGACCTATGAGGTACATTCTTAGCTAAATGGATCATTTTGTTAGGAAAAATAGTTGTAATAGAATGTGATCTAAAAAAGTGAATGGCTGGGGCAGCTAGGTGGTGCAGTGAACAGAGAACTGGTCCAGGAATCAGAAGAATCTGAGTTCAAATCCAGCCTTAGACACTTGACACACTTACTAGCCATGTGACCTTGGGCAAGTCACTTAATTCCGATTGCCCTGCCTATCCCCCTCCAAAAAAAAAAGCCAAAAAAAAATTAATGGCAAGAACAATGAAACAATAATGATGCAAATATGTACTTTAGTTAACTCTTTTAAGATAAGAGTTGTAGCCACTGGCTTTATTTTATGATAGATCTGTTATGAAAATTCTGTCCCAGCTGTATTATGGTCCCTACTTTGGAGATGTCAAACTTCTGTCTACAAAAGAATTCTATTTTATTCAGGGAATTTTGAAATTCTAGGAATATATGTATGTTTGAGGTAAGTTTAATGTTTTCATAATTCACAGCTGAGTTGATGTGTTACCTCAGATTTATAATGTCATCAGTCACATTTTAATTATGTCCTGCTTTGGAAGTTTCCAAAATGAGGATAAAAGCAATTATTTTATTACTTAAAAGTCTGTCATCATTTTTTTTAAATGGCTTAAGCTCCTTGAAAACAGTAATAAATCCTATATGTATATCCTTAATATTGCTCCCCCAATTCAACAGTGAGTGTGGTAGGCACTTAATAAAGGTGTTTATTAGATTGTATTAAATTGTGTTCAGCCTTGACTTACATAGCATGAAGAATGGGTTCAAATCTGGCCTCAAACACTTACTACTGTGTGATCCTTCCATCATCTGTAAAATGAGCTGGAGAAGGAAATGGCAAACCACTCCAGTATCTTTGCCAAGAAACCCCAAATGAGGTCATGGAGATTTGGACATGACCAAAACTATTCAACAATTAGTAGTAAGTGGTGAATGAAGAAAAAAAAGAACTCTAGGCTTAGAGAAAATAGAATCCTAGGGCTAATCCCGGTCCTGACATTTTTTATCATTATCCTCACTGAGTCTCTTCTGCAAAAGGGCATAATAACATTTTCTACCTTCCTGGCAGGAATATTTTAAGGCAAGCACTTTGTAAGGCTTAGAGTGTTCATGCGCCCCACCCCTTTAAATGACTTGGTATTTTTTTAAAATTTACTTTTCTGTTATCATTTTGTTTCCTCCCAGTAATATATGCTTCTTAAGGACAAAGACAGTTTACTTTCTGTCTTTGTGTTCCCAGAACTTAGCACAGGGGGGATGTTCAATAAATGTCTGATTAATTGAATTGAAGATGATAAATGAATGTGATTTATTTTATTATATATTTTAAAAGGTTACAATTCTATTAAGTCTGTTCATTTAAGAAAGAATATATTATTGAATTTGACTTAAAGCATACATTATTTTGGGTGTTTTCCTCATATTTTAAATTATAAATGTTTGACTTAAAATAGCTAATTATTCACTCTGGCCCTTGAAGCACATGCTTTAGACTACAAGGCTCTAGCTGATGTCTTCACGTCTCTTTCACTGGATTTTAAATGTGCAGCATTTTTTTAGGCTACAAAGGCCTTTGATGACAGAGAATGTTGTTTTCCCTCTTTGTGTTTCTACTGCCTAATCCAATGTCTTACACTTAATAGTTGTTTAACAAATCTTTATTAAATTGAATTCCTGACTCTTTGGAAATCATAAAATTTCCACAAGTTTTACGTTCTTACTATAGTATTTTATCTTTCTTAGTAAAATGATATGAAACAAAAAAAAGACTCTAAATAAATGTGTATATGTGAATGCATCTGTGTATATACATAGGTGTGTATATCTCCATCTGTCTATACTGAGAGAAGATAGGAGAGGAGAGAGGAGAAAGGGGAGAGAGAGAGAGAGAGAGAAAGAGAGAGAGAGAGAGAAAATCCTATGGGAATAAACCAAGGAGACCATTAAGAATACTATGGCGACCTTTGGAGAGCTAAGGTGTGTAGTGACTTTGGGAACGATATCTTACCATTTTCTAAGCAGAGTTGGAAGGACAATTAGTCTGGGTTGAGAGCCTTTGACACCTAAACAATATAGCAGGACATACATTCATGCACATATTTATATACAAATTCTAAAAGGAAAAGGGAAGAAACCTAGCCATTCTTTCAGGAAGATACCACAGTATTAACCTTGGGTAAAACGAGGTAATTTTTGGGTGAAAAGAGGTAGGGATGATGACATGCTATGGGAGACTGTGTGGTATAGTAGAAAGAAAGCTCAATCTTAAGTCAGACTGTCAGAGGGTCTAGGTTAAAATCCCACCTCCATTTCCTATTACTTATGTGACCTTGGACAAGTGACAACTTAGTTGGGCCTCAATTTTTTCATCTGTAAAATGAGAGGGCTGAACTCCATAGCATCTAGGGTCCCTTCTGCCTTTATTTCTATCTTCCTATGATCCAGTGGATACACAAGTCCGTATAACCATTTTCATCTTTTTTCAATGTGAAAGGGTAACATTACTTCCAGCTTGGAATTCTTTGTTGACATTCTCCTTCCCTGTTGGTAAAAACTTCACCAATAGGCACCTTGTGGTCTAGTGGGTCAAAGTATCTGAGATCTGGAAGGAACTTTAAAGGCCAGCTAGTCCAGTCCACAGCTGAGTAATAATGCCTTTAGCAATATCCTGAATATTGAAATCTTAATTGAATAATGGTTTCTCTTCCATTTCTGTACAGCTCTAATTGTCATTATTTTTGTCCAATAGAGCTGAAATATGGCTCCCTTTGACTTTAAGTAATTGCTCCTTGTAATGTCCTCATCCACAAGATTATTTTTAAATGCATAAAGACAGTCATCATATACCCTTATAAGTCTTCTCTTCCCCATGATCACAAATTTAGAACTGCAAGGGACTAAAAAATGTCATTGTAGGGCAACATTCCACATTGTAGGTGAGGAAACTAAAGTCCAGAGAAGTTAAAGGACTTGACTGTGATTACCCAGGCAGTGAGTGACAGATCCAAGGATTAAAACCCCATGTCCTCCAACTCACAATCCAACCCCTTTCCTTTATTCTAACTATGTTCAGCTTAACCTTCTCCAGCTCTGCAGGCTCTTCTACAGTTGATCATCTCTACAGCAAGAGGTGGTAGGCATATGTCAGCATCGGTTTTGATTAGTCATTGCATTGGTTAAAGTTAAGCCTTTCAAAATTGTTTTCATCTACAGTGTTGTGAGCATTGTATAGATATCTCTTTTGACTCTGCTTACTTTCCTCTGCATCTTTTCATATGTCTTCCTAGGTTTCTCTGAATCTGTCCTTTTCATCATTTCTTATGGCACAATAAAATTCCATTACCACCTTATACCATATTTGGTTCAGCCATTGACCTTTGTTTCCAGTTCTTTGAGACAACAAAAAGTACTCTTATAAACATTTTTTAACATATAGATCTTCTCCCTCTTACCATTGACCACTTTGTGATATATACGTAAGTAGTGGTCTCTCTAGGTCAAAGGGCATTACCATGCCAGTGATTTTTTTTTTGGGGGGGGGAAGGGTAGATATGTAGTTTCAAATTGCTTTGCAGAGTGGTTAGAACAATTCAGCCATCACCAACAGTACGTTAATGTACCTGTCTTCTTACAGAACTTGCAACAACTCATTTTTAATTTTCTTCATCTTTGATATTCTGTAGGTATGGGGTAAACCTCACAGTTGTTTTTATTTTCATTTCTCTTATTGATAATTTGGAGCATTTTTTCTGGTGGTTATTGGTAGCTCTCTTCCCATGAAAACTGCCTGTTCATATGCTTAAACCTTTTATCTTTTCGGAAATGACTCTTGTTCTTATATGTTTGTATCAACCCTCTATATATCTTGAAAATCAGACATGAATCAGAGATTTGCTGCAGATTTTTTCTTTCTCACAAGTTAACTGTTTCCCTTCTAATTCTAATACCATTGCTTTTGCTGGAGGTACTAAAAGTCTTGAACAGAGGCATGATATGGTTAGACTTGAGCTTTAAGAATTTAGCAGATGTGTGGCAGATGGATTAGAGACAGGAGACATTGGACACAGTGAGCCCTATTAGGAGGCTACATTAATAGTGCAGTTGCGAGGTGATGAGGGCATATGATCTCATTTATGTGAGTGATTAATGTTTGTTGAATTAAAATATGCATATTTATTTAGCATTTGGATTGCTTTTGCTTAAAAATTTGGAAGAGATCTGAGAGGTCATCTAGTCTAACCACATCATTTTGTAGATAAGGCTCAGAGAAACCAAGTCAGTCTCAAAGTCATGAAAGCAGCAAAGCTGGAAATTGGCTAGTGGTCCTCTGATTCCAAATCCAACATTCTTTCCACTACACTATACTACTTCAACATTGCTATTTTCCAACTTTTATGTTAAGAAGCTCTTCTACTTTATTAGAATTTGTCAATGTTACTTTTTTTGCTTAAAAAATATATTTTTAAAAATAGTTTCCAAGGCTTTTTTTTTTCTTTTCAAGGCATTTAAGTTAGTTTTTTAAAAGCAGAATCACGTTTAAACACAATTACATAGGGTTTCATATAGCATTCATGCCTTGACAGCTCAGAAAATAGTAAAAATGAAAGCTCACAGTTGTATATCTCTTAAAGTTTTATTTATAAAACACTTTCCTCATAACAACACTATAAAATTGATAGTTCAAATATCAATGAATCCCTATAGTTGGGATTCAGACTTCTGTCTCTCATTGTTAATAATTTTATCCACTTTGGATATGATACCATAGTAAAACAGAGATCACATTTTATGCTGTGTGCCTTAGATCAACTTCTTTCTTTGTTACTGTTGTTGTTGTTTTTCCTGAACCAGGCCCATCATTTTGTAGGGAACTCTTGGTGTAAGAAACTATTAGGTGTAGAAACTCCTTCCACAGATGCAGATGAGTGACCTGTAGATAAATTGCTATTGTCTTAGGTACCTGGGTACAATGACAGGTTAGGTTAGGTTAGAGCAGCTAGTTGGTGCAGAGGGTAGAGTGCTGGACTTGGAGTCAAGAAGACTCATCTTCCATCTTCCTGAGTTCAAATCTGACCTCAGACACTTACTAGCTGTATGATCCTGGGCAAGTCACTTAACTCTGTTTGCCTCAGTTTCTGCATCTGCAAAATGAGCTAGAGCCAGAAATGGGAAACCACTCCAGTGCCTTTGCCAAGAAGACCTCAAATGGGGTCACGAAGAGTTGGACACAACTGAAAATGACTGAACAATAACTGAGAGGTTAGTGACTGTGATCTCACAGATAGAAAGTTAGAAGCAAGATTTAACTCAGGTCTTTCTTGACTCCCAGGATTGACCACTATTCACTATGGCATACTGATCTCTTTAATTTTATCTCTAATCCTAATTATTTTTGCTACAGAAAATGCCATTGGGCTCTCTCTCTGTCTCTCTCTTTCTCTCTTTCTCTCACTCTCTTTCTCTCTCTCTCTGCGTCTCTCTCCCTCTGCTTTTCTTTACCTTGAAACTTGTACAGATAATGTATTATTCAAAAACTGTTTCATTTTAATCCACAATTGACAATAGTTTTACAGTTCAGCTTAATACACAGCAGAACAAAAACACAATGCACTGCTATACTTTCAACTTTGAACAACTATGTAAGCATTAGTTACCTCATGGTAACTTAATTAGGCAAATCAAGAAATCCAGGCAATCAGAGCAGTGGCGAATCATCTCCCTTCAGGAAGTTTTGTGGTCAGTGGGTAAAAATGTCAACCAGCTTCTCAAAGGCTAAAGATATTATTATGTATTACAGGTCACCCACAAACTTTTATAATAGGAGACCAGCTGTGTAAACTGCAAGATGTTGTCCAAAGGAAGTGCCAAGTAAAACTTTGGTGCTGTTTGCTGACTGTGCTGAAGTGCTGAGAATCTACATTCTTGCCAGTAATTTAGAAAATAGTTCAGAGATGGTACAGCCTTCAGGAGGTATCCACTCTCTAGGGAATGGAATCCAGTAATGCTAGTCACCATTCTGTGTTTCCTGGGTTGGTGCAATTCTTCCATAAGGCTACATCAATATCCTTCAGGCTAAGTCTCAGGCTGCCTTAGCTACTCCACCAGAGGGACTGTTTCTTTTTTGTTTTTGTATTCCCAGATTTCAGTGGGAAAGTGCAGTGTCCTGCCCATAATAGGAGCTTAATAAATATTCATCGATTTATTAATTGCTCCTCTGTTGAGGGAAACCACCAAACTGGTAAGGCCTTGAGAGAGAACAGTTCTGCTTTCCATAAGCTATTGAGCCTGTTGTATACCAAAATTAATTTTGATTCCAAGACTCTGGAATATTTTCTGCTATGGCCTTATCAGAACTGCAAAACTGAATCCACAAAATACAGAGAAAGAGAGACACAGAGAGAGAGATAGAGAGAGAGAGAGACAGACAGAGAGGGAGAGACAATGAGACAGAAAGGAATTGGGGACTCTCAGAATGTAGGCTAAAGCAGAAGTGTATACTAGAGTCAGCTTAAATGGCTCGGAGAGCTGATTGTTAAATTTCGGTGTGAGCATTTACACTTCAAAAATTGGCAGATCCTACAAGTCAGGGCTTGCTTGGTTTTATTGTTTTGATGATTGTATAGATTTAAGACAGTGTTGAATGAAGTGCTAACATTGCAGATTAAATTTTAAAAGGCGTCACAGATAATATTCAAAGAGTCAGTTGTTAAATATTTACTAGCACATATAAGAAATGAGAAGCAGGCTTTATTTATTTATTTATTTGCCTGGAGAGGCTTATTATACAAAGTGATGCTAAGTGAGAAGAGCAGAACCAGGAGAAATTTGTACACAATGACAGACACAACATATGTGTGACGATGAACTTTGATAAATTGGACTCTTCTCAGCAATGCAAGATTATAAGACAACTGTAAAAGACTCAGGATGGAAGGAGATGTCTACATTCAGAGAAAGATCTAGAAAGAACAGAGTTTAAATGGAGACCAAAGCAAACTACATGCTCTCTTTCTTTTCCATGTTTGGTTTTGTTTCTTCTTTCCCATTGCTCATTCCATCAGTTACAGCCCTTCTATACAATCAGACTAATGTCCAATGTATCTGCAGATCCTATACTTGATTGCAAACTGCCATGGAGGGTGGAGGGAGGGGAGAAAATCTGAAACTCAAGGGATTGTGGAACTGAATCTTGTAAACTAAAAGTAAATAAACAAATCAGTTAAAAATTTTGAAAAAAGAAAAAAAAGAAAAGGTCAAAAAAAATGTTTACTAGCACGCCATTGGATTAAACAGATTTCTTTGGTTACTAATTTGGTCCTTGAAGCATACCTATGGTAGAGGAGTGTGGGGAATGTAGTTGGGTATTATAGCATAAGGAAAACACATCAATTGTCATTTTGGTTTAGGAGCAGAGGTTGGAGCTTAATGAGAAGGAATAGATCAAACAGTAGAAAAGAAGGGGGCCAATAAATTGACCAAGGGGTAGACAGTACCTGAAAATTCAACTGTTTCTACATCATTTCTAGGAAGAAAGTAGCAATTAGGTTTATGTTTATGGGTTGAAGAAAGCTAGCCAATAACACATTTTTCAAGCAGAGGAAACTGTTTGTGGGGAGCGGAGAGAAAAAAAATGGGCCAAGAATTTTGTTAGTACTGGAGGAAAATGTTTCATTAGCTGGCCTAGTTTGCCCTAGGAATTGGGTTGTTGAATGGGTGAACAAAGATGATATTACTTGAGGTGACAATTCAGTCATGACCCATTCAGCTTTTTATTACAGTACCCCTAATCCCCTGCCTCTACTCAAGGGGATATGTTCAGGGACTAAATGCTCCTTTGGCTCAACCTGTTTAACCCTGCATCTTTGTCAATATTCCATGTCAGAGGTGAGCCAGGTTATATTATAGGTGTATCAGTCCCTCTGGCTAAGCATTCACCTAGAAACTAGGAAATCCTCTGTGTAGATTATCCCTGTAAACCAATACTAACCTCCTACTGAAAGGAGGGTTGCTGGCCATGCTGTACTGGAAGGAAATTATACAGAAAGAAAAGAAAGCCAACAATTAGACATTATGCAATAGACGAGTCACAGTAATCCCAAGTCCCCCAGTGAGCATCCCCAAGTAAAGCCTGAAGGCTCTGATAATATCAGCATCTACATCCCTTGGTATCCCCCACCAGAATGAGTCGCTCCCACCAAGTTGGCTGCACTTGCCTTCTATTCCAGCAGCTATAGTCACATGTCCTCTCCTCACTGCCATAGACTATACTGACTGAGACCATCTGGAAAATTTCCAAGTGCTCGTTAGGGTACTGGAGCCATTCTTATGTAATGAAGTGACATCCAGTACATCTCATCAGAACCAGAGTAGCTCCTTGGGAGTCAAGGCCAGGAATGACAGGAAACAGCAGCCTTAAGAATCATATGCTAATGATTCTTAAACATTTTCTATGGGACTAATGCTGCCCCTCCCATTCCAATTTCCAACAATGCTTATTCAAAGGATTTATTTTGAATTGTAGAGAAAATCGGTTAACATTAAAACCAAAGGAAAGTCGAGCATGTTGTATTTGGAGTCAGAAAGACCTGAGTTCCAAACTATCAGTGTCCATAAGCAGGTTATTTAACCTCTCTAAGCTTCCATTTCCTCAACTGTAAAATGGGAACAATATTCATAAGTATCTGCCTCGCTTAGCTGTTGTAAGTCTCAAATGAGATAATGTCTAAAGAATGCTTTTGTAAACTTTAAAACACTATACATACTCCAGGCTTGCTGTTGTTGTTAATTTAAAGCAATTTAAAGAAAGTTAAGGACTTGGGATGACATCCTTTATGTAAGTATAAGGTAAATTTCTCAGATGATTATGATTAAAATCAATGAAATAATAGAAGTATAGGGATTTTTAAATAAAAAAAACTGCACAAAATACTGCATAAGTGTAAGCTATAATTGAAGCTGTGTGGGGTGGCTAAATAAGAGTCTTGAGTTTAAGTCTTGGTTCTGATGCTTACCAACTGTGTGACTTTGGATAAGTCCTTTACTTTGAATGTAATTCTTTACATACATGTTGTCTTTGTATCTGAATGCAGGCTCCCTGAGGGCAGCAAATGATTAATTTTTGTCCAGGAGCCCCTACAGTTTATGAGGAGGGGGAGTGACCCTCAGCAGATTGAACCTGCTCTTGAGGAAAATCACTTTGGTGGCAAAACGGAGGATTGACTAGAGCGGGGAGAGACTTGTGAGAGAGACATCTCACCAGTAGACTATTGGAGTAGTCTAGGTGAGAAGTGATGAAGGCTTGCCCAAGAGTGGTGGCAGTGCCAGAGGAGAGAGACGGGCAAACTTAAGAGATGTTGCCAAGGTAGAATAAACAAGCGTTGGCAACAAATGGTATATGGGGGAAAGGTTGGTGAGAGATAGTGAGGAATCAAGGGTAACACTTACATTGTGAGCGTGGAGGACATAGCTGTATATACACATACACATACACACATAAACACACACACACACACAAAAAAAAGCTAGCATTTATGTGTTGTTTTGTTGTTCTGTCATGTCTGACTCTTTGTGACCCCATTTGGGTTTTTCTTGGCAAAGATATTGGAGTGGTTTGCCATGTCCTTCTCCAGCTCATTTTACAGATGAGGAAACCAAGGGTCCCACAGCTAGTAATTGCCTGAGGACAACTTTGAACTCAGGTTCTTATGACTCCAGGGCCAACACTATATATATCCACTCAGTATAAATGGTGATATGGTAAGGGGGTAAGAGACTCAAGAGAAGAGGAAAGCGTGCAGTTGAACTGAGTCACCAAGGAATAAAGATGGGGAAAAGAGGAAAATGTGGCAAGTTTAAGAATGGCCTGGAGAAGAGCTGAAGGGTGGAAGGATTGGAGGACTTGGTGTGGATGAGAAGCAGGGTTTCTTTTGGGAAAGCACAGGGAGAGGTGGAAAAACTGTGATCAGATAATAAATACTAATGTTTGTGTTTATTAATACAAATAAACACAAAATATACCCAAGTGACTTTGAGTTGGGGGGAGGCACTGAGAGAGTCGGGAATCACCTGTAGGAGGTGACAGGAACTGATTCATGAAGAGAGGTTCAGGATTTCAGGAGGCAGAGGTAAAGAGTGAAATTATTCCAGGATTGAGTAGCCTACGCAAAGATGTGGAGTCTAGAGGTAGGATGTCACGACAGGAAAGGTTTTTGTTTTTTTTTTTACCAGAAAGCAGAGTATGTGAGAAGTCTAAAGTCAATCTGGAGTCAGCCTGAAAGTCTTTAAATGCCAGAACTTGAATTTGAATCCTGGCTTTTTCACTCACTGCATATGCAACTTTGGGGAAATCACATAATCTGCTGGGGCTTCAATGTCCTCATCTGTTCAATGAGGGAACTGGACTACATGATTTCTAAGGTGCCTTCTAAGGTGCCTAACTTTACATCTATGATCTTATGAGTTTGTACTTTCTCCTAGAGTCAATAGAGAGCCAGTGGAGTCATATGAGCAAGGCTGTACTTTGGGACTATCAACAGAATGTAAGTTCTTTGAGGGTAGGAACCATTTCACTTATGGTTCTGCATTCCCAGTGCCTAGCACATAGTCAGCACTTAATCAATTGTTGATTAATCAGGAATACAAGTGTGTGTATGTTTGTGTGTATTTATGTGTGTGTATGTGTGTCTTTTGTTTTGACTTTACTTCTGTTCTTGTTGGATTTGTAACCTTCCTGGTTAAAATTTCAGTCTGATTTAACTTCTCACATTATTTCGAGAAAAAGAAAACCAGGTGGAGAATGGGATTTCAAATTCTTTTCTTGTGGTTTTTCTTTGTTTTCACTCTTCTGTCAGTTTTATCTCTAATCCTGTTTTAGAATAAGTGCATTCCTAGCAGTTTCATTAAGAATTGCATTATAAAGTTGAGGTTAAAACTTTTTGTACACAAACATACTCATTTTTTGTGAGTCACCATTCCATCAAAAGCCATAATTTTAGTCTAGTACAAAATGTTTGATGATGAAAAATTAACATGAATATGTATTATTATTTCAGTCCTAAGGCTGCTCTATTTATAAAAATAATAATAGCTTACATTTATGTAATGATTTAAGGACCATGAAGTGTTTTCCTCACCATAAATTTGATAAAGGTATCAGAAATATTATCACTCTTTTATAGAGAAGGTACCAGGACTTGGAGAGGTCAAGTAACTTGTCCAAGGTCACAAAACCAGTATCTTAACTGGGATTCAAATGAAGGTTTCTGCTGATTCTACTTGCACAGTTCTTCGCTCATGATTCCCATTATCCAGTTTTTATCTGAAAAGTACGTTAGGATCATCATTTTATAGTTATTGATATGTAGCTTCATAGTATAGTGCTTCCTCTATACAGGGTGTTTCTATTTTTAACACTTATAAATCATCAACAAAAGGGAAGAATGAGAGATGGAATGCCAATCCTTGTGTCCCTCCTACTCAACAAGCACTGCCTTGCTTTCAATGTTTCCTTGGAAAAGAAATATTTTGTGTAATGATTTGGGAAATGGAGTTTCATTGGCCTTATAGTAATTATAATAGTAGTTCATACTTCCTGGAAGGATCTAAGAAATGAGTGTTTTGGGGTTATAGTTGAATGAAAAGGGGGAAAATCAATAAAGAATCACAGAACAATAGAATGTCAAAGTTGATAGGAACCCTAACTGGCCATCCAGATCAATTCATTCTCTTCTAAACACATTTCAGTTTGGTTTCCAACCTTATTATTCAACTGAAAATTTTCTCTCCAAAGTTAATTGGCATCTTTTAGTTGTCACATCTTTTGTCAATCCTCATCCTTCTTGACCTCTCTCAACCTTTGACATTGTTGATCACTCCTTCTTTTAAAAAATCTATGATCTATTTACCTATCATCTATCTATCTCTGTCATCTATATCTGTTTACCTATCGTTTATCCATTTACCTATCACCAATCTATATACCTATCAACCTATCTTCTATCTCTATTACCTAGACCTATCATCTGTATATCTATATCTGTCTATACATCTTTCTATATCTATTTATGCAACTATTAAATCTTTCCCTCCCACAATCCCCAAATTGAACAACTACCAAAAAAAAAAGGAAAGAAAGGAGGAAGAAAGGAAGGAAGGAAGAAAGAGGGTCCTTCTCACAACTATGCATAGTCCAACAAAACAAATCCCTACATTGATCAGATTGAAAAAAATGTTTGTCATCTTCTGTATTTTAAGTCCATTGTCTCTGGCAAGAAATGGGTGGCAGGTTTTTGTTCATTCTCTCCTCCTGGATGCTCTTTCTTCTCTAGGTTTTCATGACAGTGCTCTTTTGTTGTTCTTCTTCTAGTCTGACTGTTCATTCTTAGCATCCTTTCCTAAATATTCCTCTTAGTCATTTCTATTAACTGTGGGAGTCTCCTGAAAATCTGTCTAGGGTCCTTTTCTTTTCTCCTCTATAATCTTTCTTTTGGTGAATACATCAGTTTCCATGAATCCAGTTATCACTTTCATCCAGCCCTAACCTCTCTCCTGAATTCCAGTCTTGAATCACAAATAGCCTTTTGGGCATCTCAGACCTTTCAAACTCTACTTATCCAAGAGATATCATTATCTTCCCTGCCACAGACACAAAATCCTTCCTCTTTCCAACTTCCCTATTACTGCGGGGGCACCACCATCCTCCATGTCACCCAGGCTAACAGTCTTGCTACAATCCTTGACTCTTCACTTGCATTCATGCCACATAAGCAACTAGTTACCTCGTGTTGTCATTTCTATCTTCATAATATCTCTAGTATGTGTCATCTTCTTTCTACTGTCATAACTGGTGCTTTGGTGCAAACCTTCGTCACCTCACTCGTAGACTGTTGTGATAGCCTTCTGGTTGGTCTCTCTACACCACGTCTCTCCCCACTTCAGGTGATCCTTCATTACACCACCAACATGGTCTTCATAAGGCTTAGTTCTGACCATATCACCTTCACCCTGTCTCAGCCTCCCCCACTGCCACCCCTACTTTCCATTTACTAAAATCCAGTAACTTCTTATTACCTCCCCTATCAAATCTTTAATTCTCTGTTTGGCTTTTAAAGTTCTTCATAATCTTTCCTTTTCTCTATTTCCAGCCATACACTTTACTGTCCTGTAGATTTTCTATGATTCAGTAACACTGGCTTCTTCTTGTTGCTCTAATGCTTCCTTGTCTCTCTATTTCCTGACTCCAGGTCTTATTACTGACTATCCTCTGTGTGAGGACAACTGTTTAGATGGGTTGCAATTTGTAGCAATTAGTGACTTTTAATCATTCCTTATATTCCTTACCCTTCAATATGGAGTAAAAACACTGTGTGACGCTGGGTAAATTATCTAAACCCCTCCAGATGCCATTTCAGTTTCCTCTGGACTTCAGTTTCCTCATCAATAAAATGGGGAGAACAGACCAATTCAATTCAGTAAGCATCTTTTCACCTCTACCTAGTGGCTTCCCTGGCTTCCCTCAGGACTCAGTTCCAATCCTTTGCAAGAGGAAGGATTTTTCCTGGTTCCCCAACCCCAGCCCCCATTAGTAGTGTCTTTGCTCTGAGATTTCCTCTAATTTATACCGTATATATCTTTTGTGTACATGGCTGTACATGTGTTGTGTCCTGTATTAGAATGTGAGCTCTTTGACATAGTTCCTATGTCAAATGTCCTATGTTTTGGGTTTTTGTTTTTTTTTTTTTGTATCCTATAGTACAGTGTCTAACACACAGTAAACACTGAATAAATGCATTGACTGATTCAATCATACCAGAAAAAGTATCTCACTATAACATATTGGACAAGTGTTCATCCATGTTCTCCTTGAAGACCTTCAATGAAAGGGAGCCCAATATCTCCCAGAGGTGGGGAACCTGCAGCCTTGAGACCACGTGTGTCCTTTAAGGACCTTGGGTGTGGCCTTTTAAACTGAGTCCAAGTTTTACAGGATAAATCCTTTCATCAAGGGGATTTCTTCTGTGAAGTTTGGATTCAGTCAGAGGATGGCACTTGACCTAGAGGGCCACATGTAGCCTCTAGGCTGCAGGTTACCCACACCTGACAGTTCTATGATCAAATGACATTTTAAGTTAGTGTTGGTTTTTTTAAAAAATCACAAAAAATCAGAGCTTAAGTGTATTTATAGTAGTTTGTTAGCTTTTTGAAGGTAAGGGCCAATTCCCACCTTTTTTTCTTTGTGCCTAGTACCTACCCAATATCTGGAACACACTCAACAGATAATAAATGGTTACTGAATTGAATTGATATAGGAAATTACCTGGTCTGTTCTCCCCATTTTATAGAAGAGGAAACTGAAGTCCAGAGGAAACTGAAGTGGGATCTGGAGGGGTTCAGATGGTTTACCCAGAATCACACAGTGTTTTTACTCAGTATTGAAGGGTAAGGAATGTAAAGAATGGTTAAAAGTCACCAATTGCTACAAATTGCAGCCCATCTAAAATACTTATCTACTTTCTCATTGTATGGTAGAGTCATTTGGAGTCATATGCCTTTCTTTCATCTGTCTACCTGTTTTGTGACTAGTCTCTATTTTTCCTAGCAGAGTCTCTTTGTAGGTTTGGGGAGAATACATTGCTTGGATAAAGTCTGCGCCTCCTAATCAAGCGTGATTCTATCTGAGATATTCTTAGGGCCAGCAGCCTCCACTGTGCTTTAATTGATCATCTTGACTTTAACCCCTTCTACCTGACACTAATCTTCATCTGTGTCCTGTACTCCCATCTACTGCCACCTTCAGAATTCCGATCTTGTTACCTACGTTCTGACCATTATTTCTACACCATACCACCGGTATTCCCTGCCATAATCCTCTTCCCTTCCCCTACCAGAACCTTGGAATCTGCCCTCGCTCTGCCCCAATATTCCTGCAGTTCCTTTTTGTATCTTCCTCTTATTTTCTTTCTCCTACTACATAAAGCTGGCTGTGTGTTTCCTTCACATTCCTTCCCACCTTGGTTCTGGTGGTAGCTATAACTCCATCTTGTTTTTTTTTATTTTTTTATTTTTTGCCTTTTTTTTTTTTGAGGGGAGAAGGCAGGGCAATTGGAGTTAAGTGACTTGCCCAAGGTCACATGGCTAGTAAGTGTTAAGTGTCTGAGGCCAGATTTGAACTCAGGTCCTCCTGACTTCAGGGCAGGTGCTCTATTCACTGTGCCACCTCGCTGTTCCCATGACCCCATCTTCTAAACTCATCTTGTATCCCTTTGTGATATTTCAGGGCCTAATCATTCCCCCATTCTCCTTCTTTTACCTTGTGGTTTCTGTAGTTTACAAACTCTGGTACAGTTATAAATATAATATACAATCATATAATTTAAAATTGAAATGGATGTTAGGTATCATTTAGTCCAACTTCATTTATTAATGAATTGAGACCAAGTGAATAGGTGACTTCTCTAAGGTCACACAAGTAATCAGTCACAGAATCTGAATTCAAACCCAGGACCTCTGACACCATATTCAATATTACTTTCACTGTAATACATGCTGCTTCTGTTTAATAGTCAAACTAAGTCACAAATATACTCTCTCCCCACCCTTGAAGAAAGAGGGAGTAGTTCATCCCCGCTCTTCATGATGTTTTAGCATTTGTAATTGTATAGTGAAATTATAGAACTGAAGCACTTTGGTTTCATCCAGTCTGCTTTCAGGAAGACCTCAACCCAAACCAGCTAAGAAATGCATTTGTCTATCCTGTTCTTTTTATTTGAAGAATCATTTTTTTAATTTGCAGAGAAATAAATTCTTTTCCTGTTGTGATTACCTCATCTTGACTTCCAATGGAGCAGTTACCTAGTAATCTTGCTGTCATGTGTAGCCTAGCAGACCTTTGGGAGAGGGAATAAGCCCAGTTTCAGACGTGGGAGACTTGATAACCATCAAGGACACTTTTGTTGATGATCTAGCATTGCCATTTCATATTGAGATTGGTCCCTACATGGTTTCGACGAAGTAACTGAAGAAACAGGTGTCTTTGTTCGTCTCAACCTTGTAGTCAGAACAATAGGTGCTCTCAACACGGGTACCTATAAGAAGGACTATAATAAATGTTTGGATGAATTAATAAAACAAGGCCTTGAACTCAATACCAATCTCAGCTAGGCAAGGATGTGCTTTCTTTCTATTTTTTCAAAATTATATTTTGTACCTGCATTTTCACACAGGCTCACATAGCTTAGCTATTATCAGTTTTTGCACAACATTGAACTTTATTTCTTACAAGTTACTTGCTTTGTAGTTATTGTTATATTAGGTTCACCCTTTCCTCTTTCAAATATTTCAGTAGTATTAAATAAAAAGGGTGTTGATCTTATTTTACTCCGTTGTATCTTTTGTACATGCTCTATATTTTAGATTTTTCAAGTTAAAATGTCTGTAAAACATATTCAGACATTTCACTAGGCTCAAACTTGGTTTAGATTATTTCTTTCATATAAGACTTAGTTGTAGAATTCGATTTGTAAAATTGCTTTCCAATTTGGACATTTGCATAGGAAGTTACTTATCAGAAGAAAGAAACCCAATTTTTTAGTCTGATTTTGTAAACTTTGTATACATCGTAAAGAGAGTACTTATAAACTTTTTCCTGAAAGCATTTCTATTTGAATTTTTTAAACAAAAGTATACACATAGCTTAAAAAAGCACCACTTTTTTATTGTACAGCTGAGAATAGGGGATTTATTTGGACAGTATTTTGGAACAGAATAATGATTTCTTTAAATATTAGCTCACAATTGAAGCACAAATTGTTTGGTTTTTTCTAATTATTTATTATTTATTTATTATGCTAAGCCTGTTCTCTCATAATTGCCTCAGTTTAGGTTTGGGGGAGGCGGGAAAGAGGTTTAAGCAGCATATTTATTTTGTTGCAAGAGGCACCTGTAGTTTTATGCTCTTAAAGGTAAATGAATTGTTCTGAGGCTAATCTTAATCTCCCTCCTTTTATCAGGGAAATCAGTAGGGTTTAGCTGACATGGCCTGGGACAATGAGTGTACAATTGACTTGCTTGATGATGAGAATAGAAAATAGCATTTTCTTTTTCCCAACCTGCAGCTATTGTACTATTGTATAAAGACAAACAAAGAGATCTTACTCATTGCATTCTATTTCCAGATAAGCTCATTTTATATCCTGGAAAAATTCCTAAACCCAGGTTTCACACATTCCTACATGAATATTTTAATGAGGAAATCTTTTTCTGTTGATCAAAATTACCATGACCCTATAGTAGGCTTTTTGTTTTATTTTATTTGAAATAGAAAAGTAAATGAAGAAATTATAAACGGTTTTTGTTTCAATATAGAAATATTACTTAATAAAAGAGCATTAGAGATTTTTTGATGATGAAAAAAGGAAAAAATGAGGAAATAAAAAGGTAATTTAATCATGGTTCTGAATACAAGGAACATGAAGAATGAGGGGACTTAAAAACTAATTATCCTCATCTCTTTCTTCCTTGTTGCCCATGTGCATACATCTATCTATCTATCATCTATCTATCTATCTGTGTGTGTGTGTGTGTGTGTGTGTGTATGTACTTACATATACACATACATATATACCTATTTTCTCTCATTTCATTTTGGAGTAGAGGGAAAAGGTAGAAAATTTCATAATTTTTTTCAGAAGTTATTTCTGCTTGCACATGTGTCAAAGACAACTAAGTGGTACAGTAGATAGATCTCCAGGCCTGTAGTCAGGAAAACCTGGGTTCAAATTGAAGCCCAAACACTTACTAACTGTGTGACCCTGGGCAAGTCACTCAACCCTGTTTGCTTCAGTTTCCTCATCTGTAAAATGAACTGGAAAAGGAAATGACAAATCACTCTAGTGTCTTTGCCAAGAAAATCCCAAAGAGGGTCAGGAAAAGTCAGACACAACTCGACAACAGCAAACTTTATCATACTCACTATATCAAACTTGGCAAATATTCTGGAAAACCCTCAAAGTTTTTCTTCACATCAATACTAAATATGCATTTTGCTATTTTTATCTACTCTTCCTAATTCTGCTTTATGGTACCAAGTAGAACAAGTCTAATAACAATAATGAGATTAATACTAGCAATAACTAGCATTTATTTAGTCAGTCACTGTGACAATTGGTTCACAAACATTATCTCACGTGGTCCTCCCAACCACCCTGGAAGGTAGATGCTGTTTTTATATCAGGTTTTTATCCTCATCATGCAGTTGAAGAAACTGAGGAAAAGTGAAATTAAGTGACTTGCCCAAAATCACATAGCAAGTAAGTGTCTGAGGCTAGATGTGAGCCCTGATCTTCCTGATGCCAGCCCAGCACCCTGTCTACCTCGCTGTCTGCAATCACCATTGTACTGGACAGGCCTTCAAAAACATGAAAACAGATATTATGTTCTTTGGAGTGTTCTCTTCTTCAGACTAAACAATGTAGTCCCTTCAACTAATCCTCATGTGGCATAATCTCAAATCCTTTGATCACCTGGTCACCTTCCTCTTGTCATCCCTAATATGTGGAATCAGCGCTGAATACAGTCCTCCAGATGCAGTCTGACCAGGGCAAGACAGCAGGATTCGTTCTGAGCCATGTGCTTTTTAAGAGAGGTTAAGATCACATTTGACTTTTGTTGTTATTATGGCTATATTGAGCTTAGAGATGTTTTCTGACAAAATTCAATTCAAAAAATATTTATTAAGCTCTTATTTTGTGCCAGGTGGGCAGCTAGAGCACCAGGCCCAGAATCAGGGAGACTCATCTTCCTGAGTTCAAATTTGGCCTCAGACTTTTACCAGCTGTGTGACCCTGGACAAGTCACTTCACATTATTTGCCTCACTTTCATTATCTGTAAAAGCTGAAGAAGGAAATGGCAAACCACTCCAGGATCTCTGCAAAGAAAATACCCAAATAGAGTTATACATGAAGAGTTGGGTGTGACTGAAATGACGGAATAGCAGCAGCAGCAGCAGACTTTAAGCAGTAGCTTTAGATGGTGGCTTGATAGGTAAGCAGAGGGTATTCCTGTTTAGCTATTACTTGTATTAAAAGTACCCTGAGATCTCTCCCATCTCAGAGATTCTGTAATTTTACAGTATATTCTGCTTGAAGAGGGTAAGGCCTTCAAATCCCAACAGTCTTATATGATTGTACATCCCAACTAAAAAAAAAAAGACTTCTTCGGCAGGAACATAGGTGATATAGTCCTTGTCCTAACAATCGAAATAGCACTTGCTATTACCTACCTTAGAAGCTTGTTCTAAAAGCTGAGGGAAGCTTTTTGCTAACCTTAAAGCATGATATAAATGTAAACAATTTGACAAACACTTTGGAAAGTTCCTAATTCTGCCCCGACACCCCTTGCTGCAAGGACATAAGGATTTATTTGACAGAAAGATTGCAGGGGTTAAATACCAGTTTAAGATTCAATGATATGGGCCACAGGTTCCCAAAAAACTAATATAAACTTAGATAAAACTTTTGGTGTAGCACTTTCCATTGGAGCATTTGAAGGAACAATCATTGCACAATATCTTTGCTTTAGAGGCATTGTGAAGCAGAGTGTCTATAGCCCTGGGCTTAGAACCAAGAAGACAACTTCCTGAGTTCAAATATGTCCTCAGACACTTACTAGCTGTGTGTCTCTGGGCAAGTCACTTAACACTATTTGCCTCAGTTTCTCATCAATATGAGCTAGAGAAGGAAATGGCAACTCACTGCAGTATCTTTGTCAAGAAAACCCCAAATGGGCTCATGAAGAGTTGGAAACAACTGAACGACACTGAAGTCACTACATCATTCTCTGCACCTTTGTTCTTTCCCCATCCTATGCTCCTACCACTGACTTCTTGATATATTAGAAGCACTAACCATACTTTGAGATCTAGCTCCAACCCTACTAATTCTATGGAACTTTCAACTGTCTTTCTTTCCTCTGAATTCCTACATAGAACTTAATTCATGCATTGACCATTGTCACTTGAAAGGTGAAATGGTATAGTGGAAAAAAATAATGGGTTTAGAGTCCAAGGACTTGTGTCAAATACTGCCTTAGCTAATTATTAGCCATGAGGCCTTAGACAAGTCATTTCATATGGGGGGCAGGGCTTGAGTTTCCTCATCTGTAAAATAAAGGTCTTGGTTCTAATGACTAGACCAACAAAAAGATTGGTTTAAATCAAGGGTTCTTAGTCTAAGGTGCATGAGCTTGGGTTTATTTTTTTATATGATTTGTTTATAACTGTATTTTCATACAATTTATTTCTTTTGTATTTTGTTTTTATTTAAGTATAATTTTAGAAATCAATTAATTTATATCATTTAATTAAATATTATATTGATTTATTTGTAATTAATTTAATTCCATTTATTTCCTGTGTATTTCATTTTACACTTTTAATAATATTACTCTAAGAAAGGGCCCATAGGTTTCAGCAAAGGAGTTCACGATACACAAAAGGTTAAAGACCCTTAATGATCTCCAAGATCTCTTCCAACTCTGGGTCCAATGACCAAGGTTCAGAGGCAGCCTGATACAGTGAAAAACATTCAACTATAAAGGAAGAAAGGAAGGCACCACCGATATCCAGAGAAAGAACTAATAAATACAACTATGGGTAGAATGGTTATATACATATATGTATATTTATATATATACACACATATATACATATACATTCTATATATACATACATACACATATCTATACACATATACATACACACACATATACATATACATTCTATATATATACATACATACACATATCTATACACATATACATACACACAC
>CM053580.1:368853920-368884275 GCA_028627135.1 Pseudochirops cupreus
CCCCCTACTCTTGTGTGGCAAGATGCCCAGTTTAGAGTTTATGTCATTCCTTCCCTAAGCCAAATTCCGTGAGAGTAAGGTTGACTCTTTACCTTTTGCCTTCCTCTTTTCCCCCCTCTATTGTAACAATTATCTCTTGCTTCAGAGAAATATCTTGTTCTGGAAAGTATACTAGAGTGAAAAGATATCAAGATAATAGGAAGAAATTTGTAGGAATTAAACAGTGGCCATAAGAGATTTGATTGAGCAAATATATTTATGGTGTTAAAGATGTTAGATTGGTTTTGTCTATGAACTGTGGGGTATAATTTAAGATTGAATAAGGTCAGCATGAATAGGATCAGGCATTAGCAAACTACCTTTTATTTTATTAAAGGACAGAGAAGGGTTACATCTTACACAGGATATCATCAATATTTTTTTAGATGAGATAAGTTTGCATGAAGGTTGATCAAGAAATAACCAAAATAAAATGCATTTTCACTGGCTGTCCCCCATGTCTGGTCTCCTACATCTTTTCCATCTCTTACCTTCCCAGGCTTCTTTCAAGTCTCAGTAAACATTACATTTTCTGCAAGAAGCCTTTCTGATCCCCCTTAATGCTGTGCCTTCTCTCTGTTGATTCTCTTCCATATATCTTACTTATGCATAGCTGTCTGCATGTTTTCTTACCCCCATTAGACTGTAATCTTGCAAGCAGAGACTACAGTACCTGGCACATAGTAGGCACTTAATAAATGCTTATTAACTGATATAGTAATCTCTTACACAGTAAAAATATTGCTAGGGATATTTGTGAAGAAGGAAGTTACATCTATGTGAAATTTACAGTTACACACACAATAAAATTAAAATGAAGTAGACACAAGGTGTCAGGGACTTGGAATGAGAAAGCTATCATACCAGCTGTGTTGGCTGCACTGGATTACACAACTGTCTTAGGTGGGTAAAAAACACAAGAATGCTGTTGCACAGCCTAGCAAGAAAGACAGGTGGTACTGATGTATGGGATAATGAGTAGACCACAAGGTATAGCAAAAAGAGTTGGATTATGCTAAATGAGATGGCAATGTGCCAGGGAGAGGCATAATGTTTGCCATTACAAAGACCCAAGATGCGAAAAGGACTCTGGCTGACTTTCTTTGAAAACATATGCAAAAGTCTCATGTCAGATAATCTGACCAATAATCATAGGTTCATATTTATAGCATATAAGAGATGGAAAGGACCTTAGAGATTATAGAAGCTGACCCCTTAATTTCAGAGACTGGAAAACTGCTACCCTGAAAACTGAAGGAACTTATACAGGGTCACATCGTAAGTATGCAATATACCAATTGTATGTGACAGATCCCAGAAAGTCCTCTCCTCAGTCCAGGGCTTCTAACTTCCAACTCAGTGTTCTTTCCACTAAATCAGATATATTATAAATATCTCATAGTAATGTGACCTTTTCCCCCCAGACTAGTGATTTCATCAGAATAGGGAACTCCAAGATACTTTCATTTTTGTTTGTTTGTTTTTTTAATAAATTAATTTATTTATTTTCTTGTTTATCAAGATACTTTCTACCATTGCACACTGGCATCTCTTAGTCTTTGAAATTTTCCTTGGGCACAGAGGCTAGCTATGTTGTTTATTTGGGGTCTCAATGCCAGATGTATCAGAGAAACAGGGGTTTTTCTGACTCCAAGGCTAGCTGTCTATCCACAATATCACAATGCTTCACTTATCAAAATTTAAAATTTAAAAATATTACGAGATGCATTGTTGAGTGAATATAGAAGGTAACTGAAGTAACAAAGGGAGAAGAGCAAAAGCTATCTTCTACTCTATTTGCATCTTTGGACGCACTCATAAGGAAAGTTGGCTGTGAAGAATACAGAAAAGCATGGTATAATGACAAAAGGGGTGGTGGTATGCAACCCAAGACCAGTTCCAGTATAGGAAGGTCTTATGTTAGAACTAATGAAAAAGAAAGAGCTCTTTGTACAGTATGCAAAGAGGGTGCAAGACAGCCTGGTGCTTTCACACATGGATAAAGTATAAAATTATTGAAAATAATTATTGTATAAAAGGGAAAAAAGGGAAAGATAAGTTGATGGAACTTCTTTTTTTAGTTTTAAAATTTATTTATTTTTAGTTTTCAATATTCAATTCCACAAGAATTTCGAGTTACAATTTTTTCTCTCCCCATTTTTCCCCTACCCTCTACCCCAAAATAGCAAGCTTACTGAACACCCCTTCCCCAATCTGTTCTCTCTTATAACCTCCTCCTTCATCCTCCTAACTTTCTAATAGGGCAAGATGGGTTTCTATATCCCAGTACCTGTATATCTCATTTCTCAGTTGCATGTAAAAAAAACAATTTTTAAACATTTGTTTTTAAAACTTTGAGTTCCAGATTTTTTTTCTTTCTTCCCTCCTTACCCACCCCCACTGGGAAGATAAGCAATTCAACATAGATTATACATGCGTAGTTACCCAAATCATTTCCATAGTAGTTGTATTGTGGAAGACTAAATGTATTTCCCTCCATCCTATCCCCCTATTTTCTCCTTTGACCCTAAACTTTTTCAAAAATGTTTGCTCCTAACTACCATCTCCCCCATTCTGCCCTCCTTTCTGTCCTCCCCTCTCTTATCCACTACCCTCCCCCCCTGTTTTCCTGTAGGGTAAGATACCCAATTGAGTGTGTATGTTGTTCCCTCCTTAGGCCAAATTAAATGAGAATCAGTTTGTCCTATTACCTTTCACCTTTCTGCTCTTCCTCTCCATTGTAACAGTTTTCTCTTGCCTCTTTTATATGAGATAATTTACTCTAATCTATCTCTCCCTTTCTCCTTCTCCCAATAAATTCCTCTCTCATCTCTTAATTTTATTTTTTATATATCAGCCCTTCACATTCAACTTATCCTGTGCCCTCTGTCTATGTATACATGAACATACAAATGCCCACACTCACATATATATTTATATACATACATCCTCGTATACATACATATATGTATGTATACAAATATATGCATATATATTCCCTTCAGCTATCGTCATACAGAGAAAAGTCTTATGAGTTACACTTATCATTTTTCCATGTAGGAATGTAAATAGTTTAATTTTAATAAGTTCCTTATGATTTCTTTTTCCTGTTTACCATCTCATGCTTCTCTTGCTTCTTGTATTTGAAAGTCACATTTTCTGTTCAGCTCAGGTTTTTTCATCAAGAATGCTTGAAAGTCCTCTATTTCATGAATGACCATATTTTCCCCTGTAGCATTATACTCAGTTTTGCTGGGTAGCGGATTCTTGGTTTTAGTCCTAGCTCCTTTGACCTCTGGAATATCATTTTCCAAGCCCTTCAATCCCTTACTGTAGAAGCTGCTAGGTCTTGTGTTATCCTGATTGTGTTTTCACGGTACTCAAATTTTTTCTTCCTGACTGCTTGCAGGGTTTTCTCCTTGATCTGGGAACTCTGGAATTTGGCTATAATATCCCTAGGAGTTTTCTTTTTGGTATCTTTTTCAAGATGCCATCAGTGAATTCTTTCAATTTCATTTTGCCCTCTGGTTCTAGAATATCAGGGAAATTTTGCTTGATAATTTCTTGAAAGATGGTGTCTAGATTCTTTTTGTGATTATGGCTTACAGGTAGACCAATAATTTTTAAATTATCTCTCTTGGATCTATTTTCCAGGTTAGTGGTTTTTCCAATGAGATATTTCACATTGCCTTCTATTTTTTCATTTGTTTGGATCTGTTTTATAGTATCTTGATTTCTCATAATGTCATTACCTTCCAATTGCTCCAATCTAATTTTGAAGGAGTTATTCTCTTCAGTGAGTTTTTGAAATTTCTTTTCCATCTGGCAAATTCAGCTTTTTAAAGCATTCTTCTCCTCATTGGCTTTTCAGACCTCTTTTGCCATTTGAGTTAGTCTATTTTTTTAAGGTGTTATTTTCTTCAGTATTTTTGGGGGGTCTCCTTTAGCAAGCTGTTGACTCACCTTTCATGATTTTCTTGCATCATTCTTATTTCTCTTCCTAATTTTTCTTCCACTTCTCTTACTTGATTTTCAAAATCCTTCTTGAACTCCTCCATGGCCTGTAACCAGTTCATATTTTTCTTGGAGGCTTTTGATGCAGGCATTCTGACGTCTATGTCTTTCTCCTGCTCCATTCCTTGATCCTTTTTGTCCCCCAAATAGGATTCTATCATCTGTTTGTGCTTCCATTGCTTGCTCATATTGGCAGTCAATTACTTGACTTTTGAGCTCTTTGACATGGTAGGACTCTGCTTCCAAAATGGAAAGAGCTATATCCCAGATCCCTGGGGTTTTTGCAGCTTCCAGGGCTATTAGATGGGCACTGTCTCTACAGCCCACACATACTCTGGCTCACTGGTCACACACCCCAGGACCACCACCCAAGACCATGATCTGGATCCAAGCAGGTCAATGGAAGAGCAATTACCCTCTGAATGGTCACTTGGTTCCACTAAAATCTGCAGGCCAGGAGCTCCTGAGGCAACCACTGGCCTCCTCCACTTCTCTGGTAGCAGCTGGACCGTGTTCCCCTCTTTGAACAAAGTTCCACACTGACCTTTTACTTTGTCTTTGGCATTTATGGATTGAGAAGTCTGGAAACCGCTACAGCTGTTGGTGATTTACTCACATGAAGTTTGCTCCAGCTGCTGCTGGTTGGGGCCATCCTGGGGCTAAAACCATGGCTCAGTGGGGACTGTGTTCCACTCCCAGCGTGCTGCAATGGACACTTCCTGCCAGCCTGCCAGGCTTCCTTCAGCTGGAGATTTGTTTCTCTCTGTCACTTTGTGGGTTCTGTAGGTTTAAAGTTTGTTTAGAGTAATTTTTTACATGTATTGGAGGAGGTAGAAGCCAGAGCCAGGAGGAAGTCCTGTTTCTACTCAGCCATCTTGGCTCGATCCTCAGTTGATGGAACTTCTTAAAGGAGATAGGGGTATAAAAAGGAACTGGGAAAGAAAAAGGGATAAAAATTAATAAATGGATATTTCTTTGAAAATAGAGGAGGAGTAATATTATAATTCCTTATAGCAGTTCTTTTATACATCAGCTGTGTGTATGTGCAAAGAGTAATAATAACAGATTAATATGGGTCTTTTCTTATGGCTTGATAGAAAATCATGATAGAAAGATAGTTCACTTATCTCCTAGGAAATAAAGAATGGCAAATGCCAATTACATGATGATTTAATAGTTTTATAGTCAAATCATAAGGCTTAAAATGCAAGAATTTGTGAAAAGTTTCAAATCTATATCTATTCCTTCTTGAAAAACTCATGAGCATTCAGTGATTGTCTCAGTCTTCCTACCCAATCCAAACTCTTCCCCTGCTGTAGTGGCCACCACACTGGCATACCCAGAATGGCTGCTAGTACAGGTTCTTAGATCTTCTTTACTAGGAAAGATAATTATTTAAGGGGTCAATGATCTTTTTTTTTAAATTAAATTCACTAGTTCAGAGGAAAAGTCAGCAACCTGAACTTCAGAGAAAACATAAGCAGAGAAGTAAAAACCAACAGATAGCCTTTGATTGTCTGAATCAACTATACGTTTTACATACATCCCTGGTTTGAGAGAGCTTTTACATCTGAGCAGTCAGGGAGTTCTGAACAGACAACCACTCACAATCTTGACCAGAAAATCATAACATCCTTCTCATAAGCAAATCCCAAAAGTAAAATACCTACTCATAGTATATATATATACTTCTCATAGCCAGAAGGCATCAAAACTCTCATGACTTAGTACCTAATTGGAAATTAGCAAAAGGTGTGAAAGCCTTCCTACAAGCAAGCTTCCTCTAAGCAAGCTTCCCTCAATGGGCTCCATGTGAAGCTTATTAATGGGTGGGGAAGATCTTATATCCCATTAACATTACACCTGCCCTAATAATTCAGCTATGGAGAGGTCATGGCCTTGATCTTACTATCCACAGCAAGTGTTCTCCTTCCATAATCAAGAATTCTCAACTTTCTCTATCAGATCACAATTTTCTATCATTCCAGCTCTCTCTACACTTTGCTCCTTCTGAGCCTAGTCTTCATCCTTACCATGACCTGTGACTCCTTCAACACCCAGCTCTTTGCCAGGCCATCACCTTTGTTCTAGCTACGCTCTCCTCTCCTTATTATCTCAAAGCTGAGTGAACCATTCACCTGTACACTGCTTTATTTTGAATCCCATGATTAGTCATCCTGCTGTTTCTCACACCTCATCAAATCCTCATATTCAATTATTTCCACTACCCACCTTCTCCATTCCTATTCACGTGTTTCTGAATGGAACTTGAAGAAATCATGCAACCATGCTAATGGATCTACTACAAATTCATAGCAGCATGGAAATTCTTTCATTCCTTCCTAATAGATTATCTATCCTATTCTCCACAAAAGTTGTACCAACCAATTTTCTTCTCTCCTCAAGTTGCCCACAGAATTTCTTCCGCACCTCACCTCAGACTTAACTAAAAAAATCAGGATCATTCTTCCAGAGCTCCCTTTTCTCTCCTCCTTCTCATCTCACACTCCCTTGACATTATCAATTCCTTCTTTACTCTAGCCCAGGGGTGGGGAACCTGTGGCCTTGAGGCCGCATGTGGCCTTCTAGGTCCAGCCTTTTGACTGAGTCCAAGTTTTGCAGAACAAATCCTTTTATTAAGGAGATTTTTTCTGTGAAGTTTGGATTCAGTCAAAGGGTTGCACTGGAGGACCTGGAGGACCATATGTGGCCTTGAGGACACAGGTTCCCCACCACTGCTCTATCTTCTGATGTAGTATCTGATGGAGATTGGCCCTTCACCAAGGCCAAGACCTCTATATGTACTCTTTAATACCAACCCTATCATTCTTCTCTAGTAGATTGTCTTCTGTCATCCCCATCTCTCCTCTAGCTAGTCTTCAAACTTTCTATTTCTACTGCTTCCTCCCTTGCTATCTACAAACATACTAAGTCCCCCACATCCTTAATTGACCTCATTGTCACATCTGATCTTGTTGATCATGTTCTCTTCTGGAAATTTTCTCCTTTCTGGTTTTTCATAACTCTGTTTTGATTCTCTTCCAATCTGTCTGATTTCTTCTCAGTCTCCTTTGCCAATTCTTTATCTCTCAGTTTGATTTTTTAAAATTAAATGAACATCCATTGATTCACTTCTTAAAGAGACCTATTCATTGAGTGGGTGAAAGGAAAGACCTTATCTTAAAAGGGCCAGGGTCTCCCACTGCATCCAGAGCCATCTTCAGTCTTCCTGATCAATATCTGGTCATTGGAACCAGATGACTCTGGAGGAGAAAGTGAGGCTGGTGACTTTTCACAACCCTCCCTCACTCAAATTGAAGTCAATTGCAAGTTACATTATCCTCTGTCATCCTCTCCCCTTTTCTCTCCTCCCCTCTCCTTCATTCCCCCAATTCACTCTGGATCTCCGGGACTGGACAACAATAGGTCCCTGCCCAAGCAACAGTGGTTCTTTTTTGGGCCTTCCTGGCTCAGGGAATGTAAATAGTAACTGTTTCTCTTTTGGCCAGCAACCCAAAGGGTCTTCCTCTCCCTGTTTAATTTTTTCTTTTAATTAATTAAATTCAATGGATTTAATTCAATGAATGGGTGTTGCCTCACTCAAAGTGGGAACTTGAAAAGATCTTGGTCTCCCACTACATCCTGGGCCATCTCCAGTTGCCCTGATCCATATCTGGCCACTGGACCCAGATGGCTCTGGAATAGAAGGTAAGGCTGGTGACTTTGCACAGCCCTCCCTCACTCAGATCAAAGTCAATTGCAAGTCATGGCATCATCTCCCTGATATCATGGTCCTCTTCAAGATCAAAGGACAAACCACAACCATAATCACAGTCTCTCTCACTACTACTAACTGTGAGTGCATCCCAAGTCTCTATCTTGGGTCCTTTTTTTTTGGCCTCTGCACTCTCTTAGTTGGCAAACTCATTATTTCCTTTGGGTCAGTTACTATATCTGTGCAAATGATTCATTTACAGATTTCCATATCCAGCCAGTAGCATGCCTCCTGAGCTCCAGTCCCACATCATTAAATATATATTGGAAATTGTAAACTGGGCACTGCCATCTTTCCAGTCACCCAGGTTTACAACTTGTGTCATAGTTGACTCATGACTCTCATTCCACATACCACATCAATTACCAGATCCTGTGACTTCTAACCCACAATGTCCTTCATTTATATCCCCTGCTGCCCACTCACAACCAGCACACTAGTTCATTCCTTCATCACTTCCCACCTTCTGTGTTAGAATTCTTCCCACTCTAATCAATCCTCCACATAATTACCAAATTGATTTCCCTAAAGGGTGGTTTTAATCATGCCAGCCCTCTGCTCAATAAATTCCAGGTGCTCCCTATTACATGCAGGCTTAAATATAAACTCTTGTTTGGCATATAAATTTCTTTATGCCCTGGTCCTTTTTTCACTTGATCAATACGTTGAAAAAGTCAGAAAATATGTGCAATGTACAACACGTATAGACCCTCAACCTCTGCAAAGGAGCCAAGTGGGAATGTATTCTCATATCTCTTCTTTTGAGCACATTTTTAAAAAATAATTTTACAATATTTATTTATAATTTTTTGGTGGTTATTCTTTCCATTTACATTATTCAGTTTGCCTCCCTAATCTGTTTTATGTATCATTGCCAAATTGACTTTAAAACTCTCCTTTGATAGTGTTGCTTTCTTGCTTAAAAGTCTATAAGGACTATTTATTTCATAATAAAATCCAAACTCCTAAGGCCTTCTACAACTTGGACTTTATCTACATTTGTAAACCATACCTACTATTCCTTTGCCTGAACTATTTGGTGTATCTGCTCTGATCTATTCATTGTCTCCCAAATGTCTTGTGTGTTATATCTCTATATAGTTGATCATGTTAGCCCCACTCTTCCTTGCATCCTTCCCCACTTATTAAAATTCTAACCAAAATGAATACCCAATTTATCCTAGCCTCTGCTAAAAGTATTATCTTCCTGTTCTAAACTTCAACAGAATTTTTTTGTCCTTTATATAGTACTTTTAATAAACTGCTTTGTACTGTAGTTACTTACATACATGTCATATTCCAAACCAGATTTTGAGTCCCTTTGTAACCTTGGTCAGTTGCCATGATTGATGGTGCCTTCAATATCCCAAGGCTGGTTAAGTTGCCTCCTCAAGATTCTAGTAGGTAACCCTAAAGGTGCTGGGTATTTCTTCTCTAACACTTTTGGCTAGACTAGAGCTCTCCTTCCTTTGTCTAAAGCTCTGGTTCCATTGAACCCATTAACATCAACTAACTTTTTACAAAGGGATATTTACTTTAAATATACAGCAAAAATAAATAAACATTTCCTTCCAACACAATTGGGGGTACACCCTCTACTATACCATCTTCATCTCCAGGGAGAGTGGGTTCAGAATTAGTGGTTTCTATATAGTATTAGTCTCACAGAGTTCACATCCAAATGAGGTATCAATGATGGATGAATGTCCATTTCAGCAACTGATGGCTGGGTCTCGGAGGTCACTCCTTGCTCCTCAATATTGGATTGGTTGGCTACAAAACTCAACCTGGAATCCACTCCCAGACCTCCTAACTCACTCTCCTGAACTTTCTAAACTCACAAGAATATGTGAGTTATTACAGCTAAAACTTTTAGCCCAGTATTTAGGACTATTGATAATCAGGTGGCTATTTTATATTACTTCCCTTGATGTACACTGAGATTCACTGACCTTTAACTTTCTATTCATTTTGCTCATGCCATCCTTTTCAGTTCTTGTACCTTTATTCACACCTTTCCCCACGCCTGGAATAACTCCTCTCCTCCATCTCCTTCTGTTGAAGTCTTTCTTTTCCTTCATGTGCTAAATCAAAAGTCACCTCCCCCATGAAATCTTTCTTGAGTTCTTTTAGGTCAGAGACTACATTGTAAATTTTAACTGTTAGTTAGGAATAATTGGTATGTCACACACTCAATCACACATCCCCACAAACGCTAAAATCCTTAACTGTATATGGCTTTAATCTCCATTGGGAAAAGTATTTTATGTCTCAGAATCTTAGCTCATGAGTTTTTTTTAAGGGATAAATTCTAATGAAAAACAGAATAAACCACCCAACTGTTTTTGAGTGAAGCTTCATTGTTTTCTCTTAACTTCCCAAATTCCTTCAGGTCTCTAAAGCAAATGACAAGGGCGGTAGGCAAGAACAAAAAGATCTAGGTAGTACTGTTTCAAGATGTTGTTCAGTTGTGACTGACTCTTCGTGATACTGTTTGGGTTTTCTTGGCAGAGATACTGAAGTACTTTGCCATTCTCTTCTCTAGCTCATTTTATAGATGAGCAACCAAAGCCAGGAGGGTTAAATTACTTGCCAAGGGTCACACAGTAAGAGTCTGAATTTGAACTCATGAAGATGAGTCTTCCTGACTCTAGTCTGGCACTCTATCCATTGAACCATCTAGCTACCCTAAGAGCTCAGTGTCCACATGAATCCTATGTTCTACCTACCTTTATTGCGTTTATGTGGTTAACAATAATACCCCTAAACTTGTCCTATGTTGCTATTTTCTGGTGAGACAAAGATTGAAGCTACTCTAACACCACAAATTCCAAGGTAATCAAAGATCTTAAGCACTACATCTTGCCAGTGGTATCCAACTCACTTACATATCAACTGTAATATAAAAAACACTATTATAGTTGCCATTGTTGTTGCTGTTAAAGAGGCAGCATGATGTAATAAAAAGGATGTAGGATATGGAGTCAAGAGAAACCTGGATTTCAGTCCTGTCTCTGGTAGTTTCTAATTGCCTGTGACCATGACAAATCTTTTGACTGTTCTGAAGCTCAATTTTCTCATCTATAAAATGTCATATTTGTAGATTTTATATGTTTACAGGTTTGTGAAGAAGATTAAGTGAGATAATGTATACACAAAATATTTTGCAGATATCAAAGTGCTATATGTATTGGGAGATTAAGCCTCTCCCCTTTACTGTCTTCATAAAATCTGTAAGATGGATGGGGACAGGAGTATAGGGTTTTTGTTTGCTTTTTTCTTCCTTTGGCTAAGTCAAGGACAATTCCCCAGTGAGGAATGAGAATAGTAATGAAGTTCAGAAACAGACATCTGAATTTGATGCAGTGTACAAATGAATTAGTGACATGCTTGGCACATAATTTGGTGTCCATGCTCAGGTCTGATGACATAAGGGAATCCAGAAGCAGAAAATGCCATGAGGAAACAAGGGATTAACTGACCTGGGCCATGACTGAAGTTTTGGCAGCAGGGTTAAAATAAGGACATAACTGAGAGAGTGCTGGAGAAGACTGACCCTGAACAGGCATCACTTCAAGTGTGAGGCTATTGTGATTTCATTTTACCTGACATTTGCTTTTAGACTTCTTTCCTCTTAATAGTAGAGTCCCTTAAATACCCAAATGAACTACAAAGGACATATGAAGGAAGATGCTATCTGCATCCAGAGAAAGAACTAACTGAAGTATGGATAGAATTATTTTACACACATACACACACATACATGCTTATATAGATTTATATATACACACATAAATACATATATATACACATATATTTGTGTCTAGTGGTAGCCACTTCTAGCGGGGAGAAGGAAGAAAGGGAAAAAAAGGAAAAAAAAAATTACATTATAACTTTATTATACATTTAAAAGGAATAGCAAGTTATACACAATATATAGTAGTACATGTACTGTATGCAATCATCTTTTTTACTGTGTTATAGAAATATTTGTTTTATTCCCCAAATTAAAAATTAAATAAATAAAAATTTGAAAAGATGACTTCTATCAGTTAATGAGTTAGTGATTGAAATGGTTCACTTGTGTATTTGTGAAACAACTTCTATCAACTCTATGTTAGAAGTTGTGGCAGTTCTATAACCTGGATGGCAGATACAAACTACTATGTGACATGAAGCTGCAGCCACCCATTAATCAGAGTACATCCAATGAGAATGGGCAAAGCTGCAGTGTTTGGTGGCAGCCAATAGACAAAACTGTAACTTTGCAAGGGTAAAAACTCTATGTCCATGTGAATGTAAGATGTCGCTTTATTATTCTTTCATATTGCCTACCACCAAAAAAAGGTAGAACTTTTACTCTAATCAGGTGTTGCTTGGGAGCACATAGACTCACTAATATATATTGAATAAGGAAATAGATAGCATGATTTAATTTTCAGCCATCAGACAGAATTTGACTTATAAATGTGGCTTGGATATGGTATTTAAATCAGCCTGAAGAGACTGAAAGTAAGGCAGCTAAAAGCACTAGAAGAAGATTCCATCACACAATGTGTGTGATAAATAATGAATATACTAACATGGTTTGGATCAGCAGGACTGGACCTCTGAATAAATGGTGTGAGTGGATGACTGTGTTATGCCATGTGATTCAAATAGGGAACTGCAAGGCCTCATGGTGGGAATTAGAATTCTGCATTTGAAAGAGATAAACTTTCTGGCCTTTTGTCACCATTGCAGCTGTCCATAGTTGCCACCCAATGCTATGCACCTGGCAAATTTTCTGATTGGGGTAGGGGGAGTGACAGGTGGCCCTGCCTATGGGAGGAGCAGCTGGCTTTGAGAAAGTAAGACACAATGCAATGGGGCATGCAGCCTGAACCCCAGGGGAGCACCAGTTAGGGGGGGCACCAAAAGTGGAAAGGGTATGCTTACCTTGGAAATGCTACCTGCTGAGTGATTAATGAAGATATGAGTCCTGGCTAATTAGTGGTGTTTCAAATGAAGAGGGTCACAGCAGCTGTCATCTGTAGAAGGCACATGGGATATGGAACTGCCTTCAGATGCTACCTTATAAGTTGTATATCATGGCAAGACAGGAGCAGTATTGGGATTGAGATATTGGAGCACAACCCTTCTCCCATCAATAGACTAATGACATTCACTTGGCAAGTACAACTGAAGATGAAATATGCCAGTAACCCCCTACCAGAGAAGTAATAGACCTACAATACAGAATGACAGGTATTTTGGGACATTTCTAATGTTGTTTCATTTGGCTATACATATTTTATGAAGTTTTTTTTTTAATTTTATTGTTCAATTTTTTTAGTTGGTGGGGCAGGGAGTGGAAGGGTTAGAAAATGTATACTTGCTCATTGGGAAAAATAAAGAAGGACATAAAAAAATAAAAGGCATAGGTAGACTGTAAGTAAAGGAGAAATAACTAATGACCCTGAAGGCCTGCCCAAATCTTATTTATACAGCATGGGAAGAACTAGTGCTGCTGGTTCCTAACTAGTCTTCTGTCACACATACAATAGAGAATGTGATGGACAGTGAATGTTGTATTTTCTTGTTAGTATACATAGGCTCTACAAGGAGAGAGAGAAAGACAAAATGTATTAAACATGTTTCTCTTCCTCTTTCTCACCACGATAATCTAAGATTAGTATGGATACTCTTAGTGAACACCCTATGGACTGGTGGAAAGAAATGGCCAAGCACTCAAGTATCTTTGTCAAGATAACCCTATGGATAAAATGGTCTATGGAGTCCCAAAGAGTCAGAAATGATTGAACAACTCAACAGCAACAACTCCAGTGAGGAAACTCCCTTAACCAAGGCAGATCAGCACTTCCTCTGTAATTTATATGTCTGAGAGTTTCCTAGAGCATGGAGACATTAAGTGATTTGCCTGGGATCACCCACCTGGTCTTATAGGTGGGACCTGAACCCAGTTTATCCTACCTCTGAATTCAGCTCTTTATCTTCTAAGTCATACTGGCTCCCATCATTTACTTAGTCCAACTTAAATGCTACATAGGTTCTTATTGTTATATAGGCACTTGAGACACAAAAAACACTCAAATAAGGCATCCATCATTGTGGGAGATCCTCTGTGGAAAATGAGGACAGGGGGGAAAATCTGGACAAGAATCACACACATGAGGAGGTTTGAAGAGATTATGATACAAATCAGTGTAGAAATTACTCCCATTGACGAAATTACAAGTATGCCAAGTATCAATATAAAATGTGCTGCTCTTTGTGAGCTTAAAGTTTTAACATAGGAAAACCAGATTTTTTTTCCCCAACATACTGGTTTTTACTAGATCCATATGTGGTAAACTGTCTTCTTATTTTGAGTACTAAAGAAGAAATGAACGAATTATGGATAAATGGGAATATTAACAAAATCCAAAATCAACCCTATTAAAGTACTTTGCAAATATTATAGATTGAATAAACATTTTTTTTATGATTGGAAGCCTAGAAATAGACTTAGTAATGTAAAAGTCTTTATGGGAAGAACATTTGAAATAAATCTGACAGAGCCTGAGTTTTTTTTAAACTAACAGAGTCACTCTATATTTTTTATTCCTTAAAGTATAAAGTCTTTATGTGATTAAAATGGCAAAAAAAAATTACTTAAACTTCACTATTTTCTGGTATAAAATAATTTTATTCCATGTTTCACCTTAACAATTTGGATTATAAGATTTAAATCTTAAAGGTATATAGAGATCATCTTATCCTCAGTTTATAGGTAAAGAAATAAAAGATCCTGTCACAATGTCTTTTTGAGACTTTAACACAATTCTCTGGAGGGAAATGTGAGCAGTTTTTTTTAAAATATATATATATATATATATATATATATATATATATATATATGATCCTCACATCAATTATAGTATTATACTATTATATATTATACTATCATAATCCCAGTTTTATAGATGAGGAAACTGGGGCCAAGAGATGTTAAATGACTTGCCCGGGATTTCAGAGCTAGTTAGTACCCAAGGCAGAATTCAAAGTCATCTCCCTAGTTCCAATGTTAGTGCTCTATGTATTTTGCCAACTAGCTCCCATTAAATGCATTTAAGATTGAAAAGAGTGAAAATGAAGAAAGACAAGGAAGGAGGGAGGAAGACAGGGAAGAAAGAAGGGAGAGGAGAGAGAAAGAAAAAAAGGGTAGAAGAAAGAGGAAAGGAGGGATAGATGGATGAAGGAAGAAAGGAGGGAAGGAAGGAAGGAAAAGGATGGAGGAAGGGAAGAAGAAAGGGAAGAAGAAAGGGCAAAGGAAGGATGGAAAGAGAAATGAAGGGAGGGAGTAAAGGAGGAAGGAGGGAAGGAAGGAGAGAAAGAAGGAGAAAGAGAGAGAAGTAAGAAAGGAGGGAGGAAAGAAGGAAGGGAGGAAAAATGGGGAAAGAAGGGATGAAGTGCGGGAGGGAGGAAGGTAGGAAAGAAAAAAGAAACTAGTTGGATAATTCAAACTGGAATATTAACTACTGAATAAGTAAGAGGTCATTTTAATCTGGAGAGTGATTATGTATTTTTAATTATTGACAGACAATTGCTTGACTAATGGCAGTGTAAATCAGCAAGGTTAATCAGTCAATGAAAACTTGGAGGTTTGGCAGATATGGTTTTGTAACTTGATGTTCTATTGTAGAATACCAGTTCTCTTTCTCCAATTTCACATGTGGTTTGAATTAAAATCTCTCATTCTTGGAAAAAATATTATATTTCAGAATTGCATTTGGTACTATTCATTTATCAAAATAGAATAGAAATCATATCTTGAGGGTTATTTTTCTAAATCGATGTTCAATTAAAGGAACATCTTTACCTCTTACTCTGTCCAGATTAGATAGAGATAAGATAATAGTTTCAATACAAATAAAATAGACTTCAGTTTAATTCTTTACACAGAACTCTTGTAATGACCTGCCTGAATCCCTGCTCCCATATTTGTCTTAACACTAACAGCTGAATATATTCCTCACCTGTAGGCTGGGCCCAGTTCCAGACTCTAAGACCAAGTCTACCCCCATAATGGTAGAATAAGGATCTCTGTCCAGAATTCAATGCCTTAACATAAATCTAGCATAAATCTATCTTGATCTTGTTAACCAGAGTCTTCAGTAACTAGTCTACCCACCTAGTGCCCCAATAAGTACAGTTCTCCAAAAACTGGGTCCCTGCCTCCTTCCCTATTCCAGTGATGGGATGACAAATGTTTAATAACTGGATGTCCAAAAAAAACCAGGAAAATGTAAAATAATATGTGCCCTCAAATGTGCTCATTTGTGATGTAGGGATAAGGAGGAAGTGGTAACACCATGCACGAGCAGTTTCCCAAAAGAATGCTACTGTGAACAGCTTTTAAGATTCTGATTACACAGTATAGTGAACACTCCATTTATTCCATAACAATCAAGGCAGACTTTCTTAGAAAATCAAGGTACAATATAATCACATTACATCTTATCACAGAAAATCACAATATAGTGTTCACAACTGTTCAACATTAGAATGGCCACATAATTTTCACTACAGTGGCCACAATATTCAGAACAAAGAACAAAAGAATAGTCATCTGGTTTCCCTAAGGGGGAAGCCCTCCTTACTTAATCATTCAGTCATTTCACAATACAATAATCAATCTTTCACTCATGGGGCAATCATAGATTAAATTAACCAGTCGCTTATCTAGCAATCAGTCACTAAGTATCGTTAATCACTAAATAGAATCATTAGAAAATGACACAAACCCTCCACCCCTTGGTGTCTAGTAAACTTCAATTTCATCACGCCTTCCAATATCCAAGGAGAGGCCTTTTATTCATCTTGACTCAGGGTGGTCTCTCAGATTCCCTGGATCCCCTTCCATGGTCCTGCATTCAGAGGCAGACAGCTCCCAGTTTCTCATCCAGTTCTCCAGCCCCTTCTCGCTACACACTGAAGTTCACAGGATCCAGCATATCTCAAAACCTCCACAACTTCTGTTTTGGGGAACTCGAGGATCAACCAAGCCACAAACAAACAAAGTCTTAGCATCCTGGTCATGCTTCTTCAGTCCTCTAGCAGTTCAGCTGGCCTTAGGACTCAGAAGAAATCTCAGCCTTCCAGGCAGCAACTTCAAAGTTCACCAAATTCTGGTCTCCTAAAGAACTCCAACTCAATTCTCAGTCCAGCAGCCCAGCTTCCAGATGCAGTGAAAATTCTGCTCTCTCTACCAGGAACCACCAAGAGGAAAATTTTTGATTCTGTCTGTCCCAGCTCCAGAGCTTCTCTTAAATACACACACACACACACACACACACACACACACACACACACACACACACACAGAGGCTTCCTGTCTCAGCCAACCCCCTTCTGCCATGTCAGCAACAGGAGACAGAGTTCACACCCTCTGTTTCTTTCACAGTAAGTACTTGCTAAATTAATTACCATTACAGAAGTGTAAACATACAAATGTATACAAAAAAGTGCAAGGTCATGGGGGAAGGTGGTAGCAGCTGGGAATATGAGAAAGGGACTCATGTAAGATGTAGCATTTGAGCCAAACTTTGATGGAAATTAGGGTTTTGAAGAGTTGGAGGTAAGGAGGGAGTGCATTCCAGGCATGGAAAACCAGTTGCATAAAGGAATGGAGATCAGAAATGGATTTGTGTATATAAGGAACCACAAGAAGGCTGAACTACAGTGTTCTTGAAGGGAAGTAATGTATAATTATGCTGGAAAAAATAGGTTTTAGCCAGATTGTAGAGGGTTTAAAATAACAAACAGTAGTTTATGCTTGATCTTAGAGGTAATATGGAGTCACTGTGGTTTACCAAGCAGAGGAATGGCATGGTCATAACTATACTTTAGGAAAATCACTTTGGTAGTTCCAAGAAGGATCTATGGTTGCTTTTGTTGTACAGAGAATAAGAGCGAGTAGAGGACCTGGGTTCAAGGTAAATTTAGGTGTGGATTTATTGATCAAGCATGACTACCTGGAAAGTAAACTCAAATCAGGCAGTGTTGACTGAAGGTACAAACAGTGTTTAAAAAAGCTAAAACCATAAAAACAACAACCAGGGAGGGGAGCTAGCATAAGCAATCATGTACAAAAGCCAAAAACAGCTATTGGTTAGATCTATAGCTCAGGGCTTATTGGGGAATATGGCGCAAGGGTACAAGGGTACAGCTTTCCTGTGACAAGGGGATCCCTCCTGGAACAGGGTGGAGGGTACAAGGTGGAGGGTCATTGGGTAAGGGGCAGTGGAGAATAGTCAATTTCCCCAGAACAGGCTGGGGTCATGTTCTGAGTGAAGGGTGTGGGGACCCTGCTTGGTCAGTGGAACAGAAGAAGGTGGTCTCTTCTTAAGATAGACTTGCACCATATCATAACCCCGGGACTGATCTTTTATACAGAATGCTGATTCAGGGAGGAGGGAGGCGGGAGAGCGTGGTCAAGGGGTCACACTTTGGGCAATTTACCCAGGACTATGCCTTAAGCTGTTTCGTAATAACCTTGCTAGCACAGGGTTTTAGAATAGAGACAAAGACAAAAATATGAAGGGCTAAAATATGGTGGGCCTCAAAGTGGTGTGGTTTGGGTTTCGGTACAACACTTTCAGATCTAACATTCTGAGATTCTATTAATCTATATAACACAACAGAGACATAGAGAATGCTCATTCAGTTTTATTATTGCATAAGAATCATCTAGTTGAATATTCCTTATACATCATCCCTCAAGGCCAGATCTACCTCTGAATATACTTTTAGAGATTTCCAAATAAGTATCCACTAACATTCTCCTTTCTTGATCCACAGGCTTCATGATCAAAATCACCCATTTCAAATACCTTCTCCCATATGTCTTGCTGCTTCTAACAGTAATAGTAGTTAATATTTATATAGTACTTTAAGGTTTGTAAGGTGCTTTACAGTCATCATATTTTATCCTCACAACAACCCTGGGTGCTATTGTTATCATCCCTACTTTATAGATGAGGAAACTGAAGCAAAAGCAATTTATATGATTTGCTCAGAATCACGTAGCTAGTTAAGTATCTGAAGCTGAATTTGAACTCAGATTTTCCTGACAAGAAGACTACCATTCTATAACTGTTCCACCTAGCTAGATAATGCATTCATGTCATTATGATCAGTTTAACCTTATCTGGATTGTTATGAACCCCATATTTCAATAAGCAGTCTCCTCAGTCTTAACCTCAGACCATCAGAGTTAACCCCTTGGTCCTCTATTCATCTTTCAAAACAAGCCAGAGCATTCTGGAACCTATAATGTATATATTCTTCTACCCCAGTTTTCTCAGTAATTACAGTTTCTTGGACTTTGGGTATGTTGGCACTCTTTAATTTGTTTTTAATTCTCTAAGGATAATCTAGCTCTCCTGATTAAAGTAAAATTTATAAATTCTTGAACTTTGGTGAAGAAAGTAACTTAAAATAACATAAACAGAACTATCTCCTCAATCAATTAGGAGTGGAATAAAGAATAACTTTCTCAGAGAATGACGCTCACCTAAAAGCAAAAAGAACCTTGACTTTAAAATAATATCTTTTCCTAACATTCAGCAGGAAATTGAAACTTTGATAGCTAGGTGTTCCCTCCCCCTGCCCATCAATTATGTTATTAATATAGTAAATATAAGTTTAGAAGTATGTGATTAAAGAATTCACCAAAATGAAATTGAACATAACTTCTCTCATTATCATAGTTATCTGCAAAGGGGGAAATAAGGTAGCTACTTTTAAAATCATATATTTTAAAATTGGTACTCTCTTCAATCTGCTGCAGGTAGAGCTTTTTGAAGTATGATGACCTTTCCTTCATTAGTATGAATTTACCTTCAAGGCAAACATTTTTCAATCAGCACTAATTTGCATATAATTTATCAAGAGAGATGGAGAGGAAAATAATTTTGTTTAAAGATTTCCCTTTGTCTTAAGTGTCATTAGCAGTTCTGACTAATCAAATTTTTACAATCTCATCAGGCGCTTTTAGAAAATCTCTATGAACTCATTTGGAGGATGCATTTATTCCTAAGTGTCCTATATTGCATTACAACTCAGTAACGAATCACTGTCTGCTACAGATGTTTATGTGAAATACAATTAACACTCTGCCAATTTAGTTTTTATAGGGACACAATCAATTTTTATTCATTTTAAAAGCAGAATGCTTTGTTTTATTATGTGCAGCCTCTCTGCTGATTATAAGCTAAACAAATTACTCCTCTGTTTGTACTAAGTGGCAATGGTGGAGAAGGATGATGGTATGGTATTAATGGAATACATTTATGTCAAGTACTAAATATTGGATGTTCCTACACTTTAATGTATATGTTTATTTTAAATTTGGTCCATCAGCTTTATCTATTGAAAGTGCATTCATTGGTACTGATATCTGTTTAAATCTTTATGTGAACTAGGAAATATGAATATATTTTTTAATGCCTAAATTGTATGTTATATGAGTTTGGTATGGGCCATGTTTGGGAGCCTTCCAAATAGTTTCTGTGGCGTAATATTTTAATTGAACTCCAGCTATAGAAATAGTAACCATGTTCATTAAAGTGTTACGACCACAATGACATTCAAATAGATACAAGCAAATAGGGAGAAAAGTGAAACAATGGTATAGCAACAGAGGCCAAATAAATTGATAAATTTATGTATGATTTTCATTTTAATTATATCTTGAATGAAACCCTTTTTAGTGGTCATGTTCTTGTTTGGAGATGACATGCTGATTTCATTGATTAAGCAGTAAGTATTTATGAAGTGTCTACTCTGTGGCAGGCACTATTTTAGGCAATGGAGTTTCAAAGGCAAAAACGAAATGGTTTCTTCACTCAAGAAACTTACATCCTATCTTGGGAAACAACAGATACATATAGAAGTATAAGCAAAATAAATAATTGCTGATTGCGATTTAATATTTACACAGTGCTTTCTATGTGGTATCTTGTTTGGTTATTACAACTTGGTGAGGTAGGCATTGTTGCTATTCTCATTGTAGATGAGTTAGAGCATATTATATACTATAGCATATTACCAGTGATGCCTTTCACAAGAGCATTGGCAAAAAAAAAAATCATCAGTCAATAAACATTTAAGTGCCTACTGTACCCTGGTACTGTACTAAACACCGGGGATATAAAAAGAGACAAAAGGCAGTCCCTGCCCTCAGGGAGCACACAGTCTAATGGGGGAGACAACATGCAAGCAAGATACATATAGGATAAATAGGAAGTAATTAAGAGAGGGAAAGCAATAGAATTAAGAGGGCTTGGGAAAATCTTTCCTATAGAAGATGGGATTTTAATTGGGACTTAAAAGAAGGGAAGTGAATAGGCAGAAATGAAAAGGGAAGGCTAGACATGAGAGATAGCCAGAAGAAATTCAAGGAAATACATGATCATAGAAGGAATGGGGCAGATTGTATTAGTGATAAAGGATGAATACAGACAAGGGCCTGTAAAACATAATGTCACGAATGCTAAAACTTAGAATGACCTAAGGCAGGTGAGGGAAGCTAAGGACCATAAAAAAGATTGTATTTTTGGGGGTTGAGGAAGCCTTTTGAATTAATAATTGCCATCATAAACCCCTCTATTTACATAATGTAATCTGTGTGACTTGGCTATTTTTGTCTCCACTCATTGGCTGAGTTAATGTGGATGTCACCCATAGAGGGGCTTTTGATCCCAGTATTGGATGTTTAGTTTTTTAATAGACTTCATTTGTCAGTAAATCACTTTCACTTACATTTGACAAATGCAGTGACACGAGTCCACTGTCAGTTTTTACTGTTGCTCAGGGAAGTGTTACTGGCCTATTTGTTTACTGAATTCTCAAGGAAATGTGAGGTTTGTGTTTGTGGTGTGTAGGTAAATGTGTTATCTATTAGTTTGTAAATGGCCGCAAGCTTCTCTTGTGCAATTCTAACTATTTGAGCGTGTCTTCTAGGTCTCCCTCTCCTAAGTCATCTTAACTGCATTAATATAATAACTCACTGTTAACTATCACTTCTTTTCATCATGAGATCAATTGGGGCAATTTGCTTAAGAATAACCTTTTTTCAAGTTTTGGGCCCTTGACTTGATCCTGAATCGCTCTTAGAAGGACTTTCATTTCTACAAACAAACCTTCAAGATTCAGCCATTTTTAGATGTTTTTCTTATTGGTTGGATTTATGTAGATGTCACCTGTGAGGTGCCTATCACTCATTTGAGCTATTTCAAAGGCTCTAACCAGATAAAACCCATTTTCCATTATGTTCAGCAAATCTAGCATCATCAACCTTTGTGAAGTGAGGCCTTTCTTTCCCAAAGGGGTTTTTTGAGGGGTAAATTTTGACCTGTTTGTCACACACTCTGAGAATATCTATCCATCTTCCTCCTTTTTTGGCAAGGGAATGTTAATCTTTGTATAATCACCTTTTATAGCATTATGGTTTGTTAACATTGTATAGGTTTTTGTTAGAATTATTCTCAAATTTGTTTAATCCATTTGCCGTTATTATTATTATTATTTCTCATCTTATTCAATAGAGCTCAGGTACAAATTATTCCAGTATTATATGAATTTTGTTTAGGCTTTTGGAGGACAGTTGTCCTCGATTTTGCTGTATCAAAAGCGTACAGTGAAACTGGTTTTGTATAGGTGTTAACTGTTCTAAATATGTTCTTCCCTTTAAGCTTTGACATCAAGATGCCAGTCTCTTAACATACTCAGCCTCAGCTTTCTTCATGACAGTCTAATATTCGATGTGTCTTGCCTGGAGAAGACCAAGGCATTTGTAAGTATTTCCTATTCCTCTTAAGTTGCAATCCTGTTTCTTTCTTGATCATTCTCTTGTTCTCATCAGAACTTTCAAAAAGGCTTTATTTGCTGTTCAAAGTATTTAATGCAAGCCTCACCTCATCCTAGGCTTTAAGCGTTCCTGACAGTGTACCTTCCCTAAATAGGGCTCAGTTTTCAGAGTCTTGAATGAAAACTAATGCATTTTTACTTTATCTTAAAGTGAGTGAGATGGGAACAACTGAAAGTTCTTGAACAGGAATCTACTAATATCGAAATAGTGTTTTAGGAAGAATGGTCATGGGATAAATATCTGAAGCTTGGATTTAAGAAGCATGATACTTGGGGCAAAGATCTCAATTAGGATACTATTAAAATGGTCCATGTGTGAGATGAGAGGGCCTGATCTAGAGCGGTGGGAGGTCTTACAACAACTGCCTGAATTCATATCCTTCACCCTCATTAATCACCATAGCTACCAAACAAAAGGAGAGTTATATTCGAGATTTTGTGAAAAGGGAATCAAAATGACTTAATTGCTATCTGTATGTAGAGTAAGAGGGAGAATGCAAGAATGTTCCTAGGTTTAGACCTTGGTTATGTTGTTGTTCAGTGATTTTCAGTTTGTATCTGACTCTTTGCGACCCTATTTGGGGTTTTCTTGGCAAAGATACTGGAGTTGTTTGTCATTTCCTTCTCCAGTTCAATTTACAGAGAAGGAAAACTAAGGTAAACAGGGTCAAGTGACTTGCCCAGGGTCACACAGCTAGTAGGTGTCTGAGGCCAGATTTGAACACATGAAGGCAAATTTTTCTAACTCCAGGACAGGCATTCTATCTACTATACCACCTAGCTGCCTTGTTTTAATTAATAGCATTCTCCTAATCACTCAGTACAAAAACTTGGAGTCATGTTAGTCAGCTTCTTCTTCCTCACCTACCATAGCTGTTGTTATTATTGTTTATCCATCATTTTTGAAGAGGATCAATGATATCACAGGTGATGTCTTTGACTCATGCATGAATTGGGTTTAAGTGAGGCAGAGTTGTATGAAGTCACCTCTTTCCCAAAGTCCAGTGGCAAAACACAAGTCAAGACAACTGGTGATGGTCTGTGTCTTTGATGTCTGACCAGATCCAAGTACTCCACAGTGTCTACTTTAGCCACCTTCATGGCTGTTGGAACAAACTGTTCTCATCCACCCATTCCAGCAAGGGTAGTTTTCACATTCTTGAGATAGATAACACCACCGCCCCCAGCTCACCAATAGGTTTGAGGCTTGTCAATTACCCTCAACCTAGTTTTAGCCCATATGCTAAGACAGTTTTACTGGATTGTGGCCCTTTTATATCTTCATGGATGCTCCTTCAACCTAATTTCCCAAGTCCTCAGCCTTCTTAAATCCCTCAAGCAACTTCATCACTCTACCTCAGCATCTTACATTATGCTGTTCAAACACTAGATCTTACCATTTCCTATAATTTTCCCACTTTCCTGGTTTAGAGGTCTGACAGTCTCCTATATGACCATGACCTCTCATTATGCCACTTTTCCCTATGTCCCACCAGTCTGGAACTGATCAATTCCTTCCATCCCTTCACCTCTTAGCACTTCCTAAGTCCATAACCCTAGCTTTGAGCTCGCTTTCCTCTTTCCAGTTTCAGCACAATAGTTAACCATTTCAATTCTACACTGTCTTTTCCTCTCAATCCCTTGCCCTCATTCCTACTATCACCCATCTCTTGCCAAACCTCAGTCATGGATTATTCCTAGAATCTGCCTCTTTCACTCTGACTCACAAGCCACTGAATGCAGCTGGAGAAAGTCTCACAACTATGCTGGCTGGGTACATTACAGATCCATGTTATCTAACCGCAGTTGGTCTGTCACTATCACAAAGAAGTCTCTATTCCTCCCTAATTGATTCCCTTTCTAAATCCACACAGAAGCTATTTCAAACCTTCACTTCCCTCCTAAAGCTTTCCAAACCATCCCTCATCCCACCTTTTCAACTGAGATTGAGACTACTGTAAATAAACTCTCTTTTTCCTCATTTTCTTCTCATTGTCTCAGACTCCCTTGACATTATTTCCTACCCTCTTTCTTTTCCCACTTTTTGAAAAGAGGTGGCCTTTCTTGCTAAGGTGAATACCTCTCCAAGTGCACCTGATCCCATACCCTGCTCTCTTTTCTAACAAATTGCATCCTCAATCATCTCTTCTACTCCTGATTTTCTTTTTGTTCCTATTTGGATCCCCAGGGCTTAGCACAGTGCCTGGCAAATAATAAGCACTTCATAAACATTTTAATTCTTTTTACTTCTGTCTCTCAAATCATCATCCTCTCCATATCTATTGTACCTTCTCTATTGTCTTCAGGATTTTGTGCTATCATACTCTCTTAGTTCTCCCCCTACTTGTCTGACTGCCCCTTCTCAGACTCCTTTGCTGACTTCATCATCCATATCATGCCCCCAGTATTGGGTGTTCCTCAAGGTTCTATCATAGGTCCTCTTCTCTTTACCTCACACACACACACACACACACACACACACACTCACACACACACACACACACACACACACACACACACATACACACACACTCTCTCTCTCTCTCTCTGTCTCTCTCTGTCTGTATCTGTGTCTATGTCTGTCTCTGGTCTCTGTCTTTTCTGTCCCTCACACACACATCAGCTCTGATGGGTTAAAATATCATCTCTAGATAGATGCCATATATATATATACACACATACATAGATAGATAAATAGATAGATAGATATAGATATAGATATATATAGATATGTATGCATATATGTACTTAGACACATGTATATGTATTTACATCCAAGGTCCTATCTCTCCCCTGAATTTTAATCCCATTTCACCAATTGCCTATTGAAATTTCAAAATAGATCTCCTAGAGAAATCTAAAATTAAAATGGCCAAAATTGAACTCATTATTCTTCTCCCCAAATCCTCCCCACTTCTAAACATCTCTATTCCTGTCAAAGGTAATCAATATCCTTCCAGTCCCCCCAGGTTTATAATTGACATTATCCTTGATTTCATTCTTTCTCATCTCACATATGTAATAAGTTGCTAAATCCTGCTTTTCTGTTGTCTAATATCTAACCCCTTCTCTCTACCCATGCAATTACACCTTAATCCAGGCCCTCATCACTTCTCCCTCAAATTATTGCAACATATTCTTAATGGGTCTCCCTGTCCCAAATGTCTCACATGCCAGTCCATTCTATACATTCTTGCCAAAGTAATTTTCATTTAGCACAAATCTGACCATGTTACTCTCTCACTCAGTCAGCTTTAGTGACTTCTTTTGCCTCTAGGATAAAGTGTAAACTCTTCTATTTAGCTTTGAAAGCCATAAACACAATTATGCTCCAACCGAATTTTTTTTTTTGAGGAAATTGTTTTTTCAAATTACATGTAAAAACTATATTTTATGTTTTTTAAAAATTTGAGTTTCAAATTCTTTACATCTGTCCCTCTCCTTCCATCTCACTGAGAAGGCAAGCAATTTAATATAGGTCATACATGTGCAGTCATGCAAAACATAATTTCCTTATTAGTCATCTTGTGAGAAAAAAACAGACAAAAATCTCAAGAAAAGTAAAGTTTAAAAAAAGGTATGAAATTGCATTGAGACTCCATCAGTTCTTTCTCTAGAATTAGACAGTATTTTTCATTTTATATTCTTCAGAATTGTTTTAGGTTATTGTATTGCTTGAGAATAGCTGTCATTCACAGTTGATCATGGTATAATATTTTTGTTACCATATATAATGTTCTCCTGTTTCTGCTCATTTTCATTTGTTCATATAAGTCTTTCTAGGTTTTTCTGAAAAAATCCTTTTTGTCATTTCTTATAGCACAACAGTATTCCATCACAATCACATACCATAACTTATTCAGCTATTTCCCCAATTGATGGGCATCCCCTCAATTTCCAACTCTTTGCCACCACAAAAAGAGCTGCTATAAATATTTTTGAATACCTAGGTCATTTTCTTTTCTTAATCTCTTTGGGATACAGACCAAGAAGTGATATTTTTGGGTCAAAGGGTAGGAATAGTTTCATAGCCCTTTGGGTGTATTTCAAATTGCTCTCCAGAATGGTCCAATCTAACTTCCTAGCTTAATTTGGACATTGTTCCCCTTCCCACCCACACTCGGTGATTCAGAAAAGCTGGCTTTGTCTCTGTTCCTCCCCAGTCTTTGCTCCTCACACACATCAGTGGCAAAGACCATCTCTATGCCTTGCACTGGCCATTCCCACATGCCCATAAGGTATTCCCTCCTTACCTCCATCTCAGAGTCTACCCTTAAGACACACCTCAATTGTCATCTTTTGCATTAAATCTTTCCTGATCCCTCTAATACAGTGGTTCTCAACCTTCCTAATGCCGTGATCCTTTAATACAGTTCCTCATGTTTTGGTGACCCCCAACCATAAAATTATTTTCGTTGCTACTTCATAACTGTAATTTTGCTACTGTTATGAATCATAATGTAAATATCTGATATGCAGGATGTATTTTCATTGTTACAAATTGAACATAACCCACAGGTTGAGAACCGGCGCTCTTATAGCTAGTGCTCTCCCTTGCTAACAACCTTGTATTTCATTACTTTTTATAGATCTGTATTTATTCACTTTATTTTTACACTTATATACAGATATGCATATACATATATTTACACACATACCTATGTACACACACACACACATATATGCACACACATCTGTGTGTGCGTGCATGCTCATGTCCCCATTAGAATATAAGTTTCTTGGGAATAGAGATTGTTTCATTTTTTTGTACTTATATCTTCAGCATCTAGCACAGCTCCTGGAACACGGTAGATGCTTAATGAATACTTGTTGATTGATTAATTGATTGAGAAGAGAGTGGGGACTATGTCATCTCTGTGTTCGGGTATTTTAAGGGCTCTCAGCTAGAAGAGGGATTAGGCTTGCTCTCCCTGGCCCCAGAAGGCAGAATAAAAAGTAATGGGTGAAATGTGTACTCAGATGGCTTTTGTCTATATTTAAGGCATTAAAACCAAGCATTAACACTATCCTAAAATACAATGAACTTCTGTGAATTTCTGCTCAGTGGAGGTTTTCATGAAAATGCTGGAGACTGATCAGGGATGTGGTAGAAGGGATTGTTGTTCAGGTACAGGTGGGTTTTACTAAATGGTGTCTCATGTCAATTTCCGCCCTCAGCCTCCCTGAATAAATTAAATAAGGAATGAAAAATGAAACCTCAAAATGCAAGACTCTATTTAAAATTAAATTAAATGATGGATGGTAGGTTCATCTTTGGTCTCTATCTTTAACAATCCTATGAACTATATGCTGGGCATGTTTGAATCACGAGAGCTTCTCTGATGTATTTATAATGTACTATCATGTTAGAGTTATATGCATGTCTTACCAAGACTCGATTTGGGCAGGGACCTTTTTCTTTTTTAAAAAAAATTTAAGTTTTGCATTTCCCCTAACTCCTTAGCAGAGTTGTAGTAGAATGTCAAGTCTTTGAGGGCAGGGACTGTTTCAGTTTTGTTTGTATGCCCAGAGCCTAGCACAGTTTCTGAAATATATGTGCTTGTCTAATGAATGGATGAAAGTGGGTATTATGTCAGCTACTGCTACCCCTTCTGTGTCATATGTTTGCTGATGTTTCCATCTGCATCTTTGCCTCCTGGCTGCCTTCAAGTTCCAGCTAAAATACTTGTACAAACACAAATACAATATGTATGTATACACACATATATAGTGTATGTACTTATGTTGTTGCTGTTCAGTTGTTTCAGTTGTATCCGACTCTTTGTGACCCTCTTTGAGATTTTGTTGGCAAAGACACTAGAGTGGTTTGCCATTTCCTTCTCCAGCTCATGTTGCAGATGAGGAAACTGAGGCAAACAGGGTTAGGTGACTTGCCCAGGGTCACACAGCTAGTGTCTGAGACCAGATTTGAATTCAGGAAAATAAGTCTTCCTGACCTTAGGCCCAGCACTCTATGCCCTGTACCATCTAGTTGCGTGTGTGTGTGTGTGTGTGTGTGTGTGTGTGTGTATTATAGTTTAAAGAAAAGTTTGCATGTTGTCTTTCCCATTAAATTAGGATCTCCTTGAGAACAGGCATTTTTTGCCTTTCTTAACATCCTCAGTACTTAGCACAGGGACTAACACATAGTAAATGCTTAATGAAAGTTTGCCTGACTGACTAGATTATAACGAATTTACTTAAATGGAAATTCCAGCAGGTGGCTCAGCAGATAGAGTAAGTGCTGGACCTGGAACAAGAAGACCTACGTACAAATCTCACTTCAGCTACTTACTAGCTATGTCACCCTGGGCTACCCACTTAACTTATTTCTGCCTCAGTTTCCTGGACAGTAAAACGTTAATAACACCTACTTTGCAGGGTTATTGTGAGAATTAAACACGATAGATATTTGTAACAGCACTGTTTACACTTAGTGGAGTGTTTGGCCCATAGTAGGTGCTTAATAAATGTTTATTCCCTTATCCCCCACTGCCCATATTTACTCAGTAATATACATGGACAATCCCTTTAGCATTGCTTAAAACACACAAGCATAAAACAAATGTGATACTCGAATTTTACACTTTATTGCCTGAGCAGATCCAACTGTTTCTTGACATTTTAATGTTTTTCATTAATATATACACAGAAATATTTTCAATTTAAAAATATTTCCTTTCCTCCTCTAATAAGGTACCATATTTTACAAAATGCCAAGTTCACCTGTTTATTTTAAGTGGGTTGTAAGAATCCCTTTATTTTTTTAAAGTCATTTGATAGATATAATAAAGAGAAAGCAAAGTTAGGGGGCAAACAATTGTACCTTATGCACACTAGGAAAAATAATTTATGCAAATATAATCAAAGTATTAAAGAAATCTGCAGCCCTTTTTCTATGACACTATTTTGACCTGGTCTGGCTTACTGTGGAAGGTAAGCAAATACTTCCACCGAAGGTGCTAATACTAATAACTTACAGACAAGCTCAGAGTTTTCCTCAGCTTCCCTGCAGACAGAAGGGAAGGCCTCTCATTACGCTTCTTGAAATTTATTAGTATTCGGGTTCACTGAAGCCTAGATGAATAATTGCAGAAAATAAACACCCCTAGGAAGTATGGAAAAGGTAAACTGGAGAAACTGTTACTGAACTTCGTTAAGATTTTTCACTTCTCTCATGTTTCTCCTGGCATTTTCCTAAGGAAATGCCACAATGACTCTGAGGTTTTTAAGTCACATGCTGAACTTGCAAGACTATTAGAAAGGCAAAGTATTGTGAAACAGGGGGGGAAAAAGGCAGAGTTAGGACACTTTAATGAACAGTTGAATGCACCTCAAATGAAAAACAGATGTTCTTTGTTAAATTTAATAGCAAGCTTTCTACTCAGATTGAGGTAACTAGGCCATTAAGTAAGGTTGAAATTGACAATAAGATGGTCCTGTACTAGGAGAGTTTGTATAGTTCATGTTGTTCCTTACACAATATTTTTTACAGGTTTTTTTTTCCTTGCTTTGAAAATGAGCCTTTGGGATTCTTTCCTCTCTCTCTCTCTTTCTCTTTCTCTCTCTGTCTCTCTCTCTCTGTCTCTGTCTCTCTCTCTCTGTCTCTCTCCC
>CM053580.1:368884375-368946917 GCA_028627135.1 Pseudochirops cupreus
TCTCTGTCTCTCTCTCTCTGTCTCTCTCTCTCTTTCTCTCTCTGTCTCTGTCTCTCTGTCTCTCTCTCTCTGTCTCTCTCTGTCTCTCTGTCTCTCTCTCTCTGTCTCTCTCTGTCTCTCTGTCTCTCTGTCTGTCTGTCTGTCTGTCTGTCTCTCTCTCTCTCTCTCTGTCATTCTCTGTCTCTGTCTCTATCTCTCTCATCAAAGAAAATAAGTTAGTGTTGTCTCTTTGCATTCATTTTTGGGTATAATGAAAGCTGTGCACAAGTAGCACTGAAAAGGCAATTACATCTTATGACTAAGGAGCTTTTTCTTTGTAATTCTGTCTTTTATATTAGGTTTTTAAAGAGGATGAAAATCATTGGTCTGGGACAATTTAGCTTTAGATTTATATATCTTCCCCTAATAATTTAAAAGTTACCTGAAATTATAGTAAATATGTATTATTTAATGGAAAACCGTCACTGACCAGGCTCATATAACAATGATTTATTAATCTGTTATGCACAAATTTATATACTGGATTTTATATACATTTAAATATATGTATTCACATGTATGTACAAGTTTAATCACCCAATAGAACATAAGCTCTTTAAGGGCAGATTTTGTTGGTGTTGCTCCTTTGTTTCAGCTGCATCTGACTCTTCATAACTCCGTTAGGGGTTTTCTTGGCAAAGATACTGGGGTAGTTTGCCATTTCCTTCTTCAGTTCATTTTCCATATGAGGAACTGAGGTAAGCAGGAATAAGTGACTTGCCCAGGGTCACACAGCTAGTAAGGGTCTGAGTCCAGGTTTGAACTCAGGAAGATGAGGCTTTTTGGCTCCAGGCTTGGCACTCTATCTACTTCACCACCTAGCTGTTCCTTTTAATGGCAGATACTGTGAATTTTTTTTTGTCTTTGTATCTCCAGCACCTAGACTTTTCAAAGCCCTGCCTCCTCCAACTCCAGTGCACATGCAAGCCAAGACATCACTATCATGATGTCATTGGTGCTCTTAGAGCAGTGGTTCTCAACGTTCCTAATGTCGTGACCCTTTAATACAGTTCCTCATGTTGTGGTGACACCCAACCATAAAATTATTTTCATTGCTACTTCGTAACTGTAATTTTGCTGCTGTTATGAATTGTAATGTAAATATCTGCTATGCATGATGTATTTAAATTGAACATAACCCACAGGTTGAGAACCGCTGTCTTAGAGAATGAATGACAACAAGAATTTGCTTAATAAATGCTTGTTGATAGATTGATTGACACAAGGCACTGTGTTATGCTTTTGAGATACAAAGACAAAATTTTAAAATGGTCCCTGCTCTCAAGAACTTACATTACATTGGAGGAATAGAACATCAAAACAATAAGAAAATACAAGACAATTTAGTAACAACAAATAGTATTTATATAGAACCTTAAGGTTTATAAAGTATCTTACTTATTTTATTTCATTTGGTCTTCCTGCCAACCTTGTGAGGTAGGCACTATCATTCCCCTGATTTACAGATGGGAAAACTGAGGCACAGAGAGAATTAGTGACTTGCTAATAAGTATATAAGATAAGATTTGAACTCCGGCCTTTTGACTGCCCACTGTACCACCTATGGGCCTAAAATTTAAGGTTGGGGGAGAGCACAAACAACTAAGGTGACCAGAAAAGGTTTCCTGTAGGAAATCAAGTCAAATTTACAAGCATTTATTAGGCACCTCCTACCACCAGACAGGATGCTAAGGGAGGTGTTAGTGAACTGGGCCTTAAAGGAAGTTAATTAGCCAGTCAGACCAATCATTTGACAAGAATTTAGCAATATCCATGCTCTGTACTCTGACTCATATAGAAGAAGGCTGAAGCGTAGGGGAGAGGTTTAATCCTGTATTTCAGGATATGCAAATATCTAACTGAAAAAAATCTGCTTTTTTTTTCCCTTCAAAAGTAGGGATTTCCATTTACAATTATTTAATTTACCAAAAGAAAAACACCAGTGATTTTGACTTTATATTAAGTGAGTTGATGACCTGCTTTCTCAATTTTTTTTTCCACTGAGGAACAATATTTTAGAAGCGTTATTTTGGAAACAGCCTATTACATTCCCAAGTTCCCTTTTCTCTTAGTAGAACTCTGGAATCCATGGTGTTTTCTTTAAGAGTTTTTTCTCCATATACCAGTAGCCCTGATCCCACTGCCCTTAGTCTGGAGAATAGGAAGTAATGTGTAGCTAAGCAGACCTGAGGAAATAATCAATCAGGCCAGGGTGAGAACTAGACACCAAGAAAGTCTTTTCTCTTTATACAAAACAAAATGAAAAATCTTAGCAGGCAGAAAGTTCAACAGGAACTAACATTGATCACAGCGAGGAGAGAAGTTTATGGATTTCACTTACATCCTACTCTAGCTGTGTTAGAAGATGACATTCTTCTGCCATTTTATCAAGAAAAATGGTCCCACTGTGGAAAGTGTTTATTTTAATGAGTTTTCATTTATGTGGGATTTATGTTTTATTAAGCTAGGTCCTTGGGTCAGGGAGGGAGTTTCAATATTAATATGAATATAAATCAATTGAATTTAATGAGCAATTATTAATTGTCTACTCTGTGGAATCTAATAGGGGGAATTAGACCCTTTTGAACAAGCCTGAATACAAGAAGCATGTGATGAAGACTAATAAGCAATCTAAACAGTGCTATTACAAGTAGAAGGTGAGAAAACTCACTTTTTATATTGAAAAGTATATCTCAGACACCTACCATGGGCAGAGCAGTGTGTGCTGATGCTGAAGATTAAAAGACAATGATTGTGCTTTTCCTCGGGGAACATATTTTCTACTAAGGCAGATGTTTTTAATATTTTTTGTGTCATAGACACTTTTGGTAGTCTGATGAAGTTGATAGACCACTTCTCTGAATAATTTTTCAAAATTTATAATGGAAAGAAATGTTAAATTTCAGTTAGAGACTAGTGAAAATAAAGATGCATTTTTTCTGTCTAATTTTGCTGACCATTTGAAAACTAAATATGCACCCGTGTTAAGAATCCCTATATTATATCATGTAAGATAAACAAAATAATATAATGTATGCAAGGAGTGGAGAGCACAGATGACTAGCAGAATTAGAAAAGGGTTCCTATTGGAGGCAGTTTTTAAACTGAATCTTGAAGAAAAATAAGACAGCTGAGTAGCACAGTAGATAGCGTACCAGGACTGAATCAGGAAGACCGAAGGTTAAATTTGGCCTTAGACGCTTAGCAGCTATGTGACCCTCATCTGTAAAATGGGGATAATAATAGTACCTTTCTCCTAGGCCCCTTGTGAAAATCCAATGATTTGTCAAGTGCTTAGCACAATATCTGGCACTTATGGGGCAGCTGGGTAGCACAGTGGGTTGAGTGCTGGAATTGGAATGAGGAAGACTCACTTTCCTCAGTTCAAATCCAACCTTAGACACTTACTAGTTGTGTGACCCTGGGCGAGTCATTTAACCTTGCTTGCCTCAGTTCTTCATCTCTAAAATGAGCTGGAGAAGGACATGGCAAACCACTCTAGTATCTTTGCCAGGATAACCCCAAATAGGGTCTCAGAGGGCTGGGCACGACTCATACAACTAAATAACAACAAGTGCCATTTATACGGCATTCCAGCATGGGAAGAAATCCTACACAAAGTCAATGGTGGGAGATGCAGTCCTGAAAGTGAAGAACAAGGTGGGCTGGCACCCAGAGAGTGCATCAAGGAGGGTGGTATGAAATATGTCTGAAGAGGTAGGCTGGGGCCATGCTATGCAGGACTTCAAACACAAAGGAAGAACTTTGTATGTTATATTGGCAGGCATGGGAAGATACTGAAAATTTTGAAGTGGGAAAGTGATGTGTTCAGACCTATGCTTTAGGAAGATTGTTTTGGCAGGTGAGTAAGGGATAGATTAGAGAGAGAGAGAGAGAGAGAGAGAGAAATTGGAAGCAGGGTAGCCCATTTGGAGGCTAATGGTCCAGGTAAAATTTGATGTATACCTTAACTATGGTGGATACCACATGAGTAGAGAAAAAGGAATACATGCCAGAGAGGCTGTTGGGAATCAGGACAGGTTTCAGCGAGGTACTGACACTTGATCTGGGCTTTGAGAGAAGAAAAGGATTTTGGCAGTTGGAGCTGTGAGATAAATGTGTTTCAGGGAAAAAAATGTCCTGTGGGAGTGAATGGAAGCATTACTTTGTCCTTGGGGTTCATATCCCAGTGATATGCGGTATGACAGGGTATTGGAGTTCTGATATTCCCCAAAATCAATCACCTTTCAAAATGTCCTCCAATCCACTTTATATTTATTCTATGATAATTTGGTTATTTGGCATTGAGACTTCCATAAACATAAGTGAGATAAGAAATGGAAGTAATAAAGAATTCAGCCACCTTGTTTGGAAAAGGAGTTATAAAAATTGGGGTTGAGGAAGATTAAAATTAAAATGGCTCTTTTGTATTATGAAATCTTACTGCAAGGAAATTTACCTAGAAATAGACAAAGAGAAATGACCAAGAATGAAAACCCAAATGCCCAAAGAGAAAAATCCTTAAAGCTGCCCAAAATGACATAGTTTTTCCCCAGCATAAATATGCACAATTCCTGACACTTAGGAGGTGCCTAATGGATGCTTATATCCTTCCTTCCTCTACATTCTAAGAACCCAGAAAAAATTTTCCTCATTAAAAGAAAGAAGATAATAAAATGATGATCAAGAAAGGAATATTTTCTTTTCTCATGCTTCCCTTTTTCAGGTTAGGCATGGTTAACTGTGTGTCACATAGTGAACAGTATTGAGTGATTATAGAGGCAGAACCCTAAACATAATATGTCAAGTAAAGTGTGTTAAGCCAAGTAAAATATTGATCAGAATTTTCCTTGATCTCTTTTGACAAAATTGAAGAACCAAATCGTAATCCAAAGAACAGGACAAAAGACCAAAGCATACAAAAATTAAAAGTTTTTTTTTTTTAACAAACTATGAAATAGGTTTTAATAAACCAGTGGTTCTCAACCTTCCTAATGCCGCGACCCTTTAATACTCCTATGTGGGTGTATCTGCATGTGGGCAGACCCGCCTGGAGACTGACAGAGGAGTGATGTCTCAGTTCCTAAGCCCATCAAAAATATGTTTTCCAATGGTCTTAGACGACCCCTGTGAAAGGGTCATTTGACCCCCAAAGAAGTCGCGACCCACAGGTTGAGAACCACTGTAATAAACTGTTAAAATAGTTTCACAAAAATCATCAGAAAGATACCAAATTGATGAGGGTATAGAAGCCCTCTTCAGTGATTTATCTGATTTTACAGGCATAATCCAAACTGACTTAGGGGCAAAAAAGGACTGGGATGAACACTATATTGTTTGGTTTGATTTTCTAAATTCTTCCTTTGGAGATGTTTTTTTCCACACCAATTTCTGTATGTGAGAAGACACAGCTGTAAGGAATTTTAACTACTGTTAAATAGCAATGACCCCAACAGTCTGGGGGTAAGCTACTGACGTATTTTAAAGTTAGCATTTAAAACTATCAGCTTTTGAGACTAAACAAAAGAAACTTTATTTGCCAGCCATGAACTTAAAAATTATGACAATAATTTTATTTATTAGGGGATAAATAGCAGTGATAATAATAATGCTCCACAGTTCTATAGGCATTAATGTTCCCAGGGAACTTTCTTTACACCAACCCTCTGGGTAAATTAGGTAGCACATCTTGTAAATGAGAAACACTGAGGCTCTAAGAGCTTAGGTCACATAGCTATTAAATGTCTGAGGTGAGATTCCAATGCAAATCCCCGGACTCCAATTCCAGTCTGCTTTGTACTCAGTACATTTACTATTTTTAGAAAAATATTAAAGCACATGGTCTGCCACCTATGGGAGAGGAAGAAGGATAGGAATCATTTTGCAGATGCAGCCGCAATAACTTGGACTCATTACTTCTAGGTCCCCTTTGGCCCTACGCTGGTCTTAACTGAAGACTGAGAGGTGATAAATTTTCAAGAAGGGGCTAGAAGCAGATGAGTAGATTAAACTAAATTTTCTCTAAAGCCCCTTCCAACTATAAAAAAAAAACTTGTTCTTAAGATTATTTCTAAAATTACTCTCAACTTAAAAATTCAGTGACTCTGATGAGTATATGACAAAAACAAACAAACATAAAAGATTTAATGACAAGGACTCAAATGAACTCATTACCATAGTAGCAAAATTTAAGAAAAAAAATGAACATGTTTTGTTTTTATATCACTTTTACTTTCCAACATGTTTCTCCCTTTCCTAACTAAAGCACCATTCCTGTAACAAAAATAAAATATGATATAGAAAGGAGGGGGAAGCAATTCAGTATAACTAGCAAACATATCAACTGACTCAAACACCATAGTGCAAATTCAACATACATAGTCCCCAGTTTGTGCAAAAACAATTGTGTGATACATTTTCATTTTCCTTCATAAAGACTAAACTTGGACATTATAAATGTGTTTGGCTTTGATTATTTGTGTGTGTTTTTCCATTTATGTTGCTGCAATGATTTTGTGTTTTCCATTTTGCTTACTTCACATCAGTTTATATAAATCTTCCTATATTTTTCTGTATTCTTCATATTCATCATTTCTTACAATCTCATAATATTACACTACGTTGCATTAATATACTGCTATTTTTTTTAGCAAATCCTTGATCTATGGATTACTACTTAATTACTACTTAATCTATGGATTACTACTTTATTTCTAGTTCCTTCTAATAGTACTATAATTTGACATCATTGGTGTCTGTTCATCTAGTTCCTTACTTGCCTCCTACAAATGAAAACAAGAGTTTGGTGTTTTGTTTGTTTGTTTTTGTTTTCTGAAAGGAGAGGGGAAAGGAAAGGAAACAAGAATTTCTGGGCCTACTAAGTGCCAGGCACTATGCTAAGTACATTATAAATATTATTTTATTTGATCTTCCTCACAGCCCTGGGAGGTGGGTGTATTGTTATGTGCTTTTTATAGTAAAAAAGGTACTCCTTCCCTAGGGTTTTCATCTTGAATTTCGAAAGGTAAATTCTCACCCACCCAAGGGAGTTGAGAGTTTGTTCTGAGCAAGTACTTGAGAGAATCTTCTGATGTAAAACTGAAAGGAATCTTAGAGATTATCTATTTGACCTTCATCATTTTTCAGATGAAAAATTTGTGGCCCAGAGAGACAAAGGAAATACATGTAGGTCATGCACATAGACCAGGTCTCCTGACATTAAAACCCAGCATATTTTTCTGCTGTATTTATTCACATGACTGGGCTGACATTTGATGCTCCCCTATGATACAGTACTAGGCAATGCAGATTTAGCCATAATTTACCCATACACTTGTCATTGGTTTTTCAAGCTCAAGTAAATGCACTTGGTCAATTCCTTGTCATTCTGCCATACTTTTGTTAGGAAAAATGTCTGCCTAGAAGAGAATAGCTTCTAGGACAACTTAGTCCAAACACTGTACTTGCTTCTACCTTTACCTCTCACAAAATAATGCTTTTCGTCTATCTGGTATGAGGATGTTTTCTTCCATTGTTCATATTAATTCATAAAGGTTCACCTATAACTGAGATAACGGCTTAGACTCTAAGGTTTTACTTTTCTGGTTCAGCTAAGTGCTTCGGGAGACTCGGAGCACAAAACTCTGCCCACTCAAAAAGCTTGTTAATGGGTCCCACAAGACTCAACTATCAATTTTTTAGTATCAGATATACATGCTGTATCCATTATAACTTTCACTTAGAGGCAGTCTTGACCTAACAGTACAGTAGTAGCATGTTAGATTTTACTTGTTTTCATTTTGAGTAGCAGAAAAAAGAAAGGCTATATTAGACACACAGGAACCAAATACAACAATTTCTGATGAGAAATATGTCTTATATACATGTATAATATGCATGTGTTTGGTGTGTGTCTTTTTGAAGCAGCTACTACTATCCTTTAAAAGACCTGCTAAGCAGGCAGTATTGCTTTTGGCAGGGGCGTATATGTTTTCCTCTTTTAATGTAGCCTAGGTTGTTTAAATGTGCTTTGTAAGCAATGATAAAATGACAAGTTATCATTGATCTGTCCTTTATTCTATCTCAGAGGGCTTCATTAAATAATGCATGCACCCTTGTGAATTACCCTTCTTCCCCATAGTATCCCCAGACCATTAGCCAAATATAGCAACATTAGCATCTTTCAACCCTTAGAAACCCTTTAGCTTTCATTTAATTAAATTATCCCATTATGAAAACTCTTATAATGAGATTAAATTTAATTATTTATTAGACACTTATTTGCACTAGGGAGCCTATCAATTATGCATGACTGAGTTAAATATTTTTAAATCCATCACCTTTTCTTTTTAAAGAAGGTGTAATTTATTAAGTACAATGGGAATTCAGTATCTGTGAGGCTTTAATAGAAACGAGAATGTAATACTCTTTAGACTAACCAAAACATGGATTTAAATGAGATGTAGTTTTATATATATACATATATGTGAGAGACTAATATATTATCAAATAGTACTCTATATATGTGAAATAATCTTTTACATTATCCCTATTAGATTTGTGGTCTCTTCTGGACAAATATTTCCAACATAGTTCACTTATCCAAAAATAAAACAAACAACCTTTTTTTTGTCTACAGGGACTTGTAGAAAACCTTGATAAAAACTTACACACATAATTGATAGCTTTCATAGAAATTAATGCAATACATATAAATTCTATGTCTTTTAAAATGATTTCCTCTACCCCTTTAGTAAACCCAATTTCAGTAACTCAACTAATACTAGCAATTGTGGAAGGTAAGAGGGAGTGCATTATTGCCATTCTTATGAAGATTTCAAACATCAATTCAAAGTTCTCTTCTATCAGGTCTCATCAATATATAATTAATTATTCAAATCTAGATCTCTATGCCACAGCTTAGGGAAGGATTTCAGGGAGCCTGTCATTTTGCAAATTGTGGAGTCATCATTAGATTGCTTAATTTTCAGCTTTATAGATCTCATTTACGTGCAAAGGAGGAAAGTTGTATAGGTGGGATGATCTATGAACTGAAAATGAAAGTTAATGATTGTGGTTTCTAGCATAATTAGCACTTTAGCACCTCAAAAATGATACCCTCTAAAATTATCATTTAATTTCTTCAGTTTAGATTGGATAGTGCTGGACTTGGAGTTAGAAAGAGCCAAGTTTGACTTCTGTCTCAGACTTACAAGTGAGACCTTGGGCAAGTCTACTAACCTTTCTCAGTCTCAGTTTCCTCATCTGTAAAATGTCGATAATAATTATACTTCCTTCAAAGGTTATCTCAAGGATCAAATGAAATATTATGTATAAAGTTCTTTGCAGATATGAAAACTCTTCATAAATAATGGAACTTAGATCCTGACAAATGCAAATAATGAAGCCCCTAAGGCAGTTGCATTATTCGAATTTGCATGGCATATTTCCATTAGGCTGGAACCAATTACCAAACTTTATGTAATTATAACTTCAAATACTGTGAATTTAAATACTTGTAACCACTTCAGGGAGTCCATTATTTGCACTAATTGGGACCTAGCTCTATTACTAAATATATTTGTGCCTTCAGTAGATTATTTTCATGATCCAAAAGGATATGAAACTAGACCTTTAGATTGGAGATAGTTTAGGAAGAAAGATACCAGCTTTATTAATTTGAAAATTCATTGACTGGATAACCTTTATATATTGATTTGTTATTATAGCAGTCATGAACATATCATGGGAGTAGATGAATTTTTAAAATTTAAATACTCACTCTATGTAGAAAAATATCTCTGCTGAAAGTGAGGATGCTATACATAACATCCTTTTTCATTTTTTGAATCCCCCACAACACCTAGTACATGTAAATAAATATAGAAAGTAACTTGCTTTGTTGGTGATGACAACAAAAATTAAATCATAGTATCCAAGATTCTTGGCAATTAAGAAAGCAATGCAGCATTGTGGCAAAAATAAAAAAAAATGATTATGTTATCTATAACACAGAGAGCAAGTTTAAATTAATTTTAAGAGTACAGAGAGACCTATTTCAGTAGAAGAGTACGTTTTTTGTTACCTCTTCCTACAACTTGGAAGATTTCTGACTGACTAACCATGGTCATTTGGAACCAGGAATCATGTTACATTCCATTTGGCTTTACTTCTGGGAGGTTCGTAGAAAATTTTCTGGCTGTGTTCCAAAATCTGCAATTTTTTTTCTAGCTACTTAGAAACATCCTCTCTCTGCTACCCACAACATTTTATTTCCAACTTTCTAGATTTTCTTTCCATAAAATCATACAAGGTACCTTAAGGCCATCTAGTTCAATCTCTTAGCCAATGTAATAATCTGCTCTACAATATCCCTCTGAAGTGGTCATCTATTTTCTGCCTAAATGCATCCAATACTAGAGAACTCACCCTTTTGTGAGGTAATCCATTTCTTTAGTCCAGACCTCTAATTCTTAAAAGGTTTGCCATGGAATTAAAAAAAAGTTTTCAGATTTTGTATCCTAAACCTGTTACTGTAGTCCTTATCCTATCCTTTTTCACAAGATAGTTGCTTATAATATTTTAGACAAATTATCATATCCCTCTTAAATCTCTTCTTAAAGCATTCTCCCCAACTGTTCATATAGCATTGTTTCCAAACCCTTTATCATCCTACTTGCCCTTTAAAAGTATTCTAATTTGTCATCATCCCTCTTTAGCTGAGTTGCCCTGAAAGCAGCATAACATTCATCACCCTATATCTAGTCTTATACCGATGAGCTCTAATCAGTGAGACTTGAGCTCTAATCCCACCTTGGATATGTACTAGGTTTGTGACCCTGCATCATCATATATGATTGTTTTCACCTAAAATAACAAAGGATTTTTTAACATGAATGTTTTTAAGGTCAGGTTCCGCTAGATCCTATCTTATATATATATATGCTTAATATAAATGTAGATTTTTGTATTTATCCCTGTTCAGTTTCATCTTGGTTTGGTACCATTGTTCTAGCCTTTTGAGGAAAAATTTTATGCTGCTTCTGTCCTAGAATATATTCAGTGCCCTTATCTGGGGGGTTTTATTGTAGTTGTTTGACACATGCCTTCCACATCTTCATTTGAATCATTGATAGACATAGTAAAGCAGGCAGAGCCAAGAACATTGTCCTGTAGCCTAGTACAAAAGATATGTCTTTTCATTGATAAATTTACATAACTGTGTTATCATTTCATAGAAGACTCTCAAGAATGTTGATTGGGTGAAAGATAATGAAGAGTTTAGTAACTTTTCAGACAAAACTCTAAATTACTTCCCAAAATAGCTTGATCAATTCACATTTCTTACAACAGAGCATTAATGTACCTGTTTTCTCAGATTTGTCATTTTCTTTTGTTGTTCACTTTGCTAATCTTAGATAAATGAGATGGAGCTTCAGAGTTAGTTTAATTTTCATTTTTCCAATTATTAGTGATGTGGAACATTTTTAGTCTGGTTATTGATAGTTTGAGTTTCTCCTTTTCAATATTGACCGTATCCTTTGAACATTTATCTTTTGGGGAATGGCTATTATTCTTATAAGTTTTAATTAATTCCTTGCATATCTTGAATAGGGAAGACATCACTTTTTTAAAATAAGGATTTTTATGTTCTGTTATTTTGAATATGATGAATATGAATGTTTCCATATAAAAATAAGAAGATAGAGTGCTGTGAATGAAACTTATATAGATTTATTTTTAAAGTTTGTAATAAATTCAGCACATTTATTTCAGTATTGTTCTGTGTGTGTGTGTCTCTCTCTGAACTTTCTTCTGTTTTCTTCTGTGCATTTAAAAACTATTTTTTTCCTAATTAAAAAAACAACCTCCCTCAAGACAAACAAGCATGGTCAAACAAAACATATCTTTTTTTAAAAAATTTCAATTTTTATTGGTTTATTTTTAGTTTTAACATTTATTTCCACAAGATTTGGAGTTATAAATTTTCTTTCCCCTAACCCCCTAGTTTTTCCCCTAACCCCCACCCCAAAAAAGTGAGCCAACTGGATACCCCTTCCTCCAACCTGCTATTATATTGTCCCCCATCCCCTCTCTAACTTTCTAGTAGGGTAATATGGATTTCTATACCCCAGTGCCTGTATATCTTATTTCCCAGTTGCATGTCAAAAAAAGCAATTAAAAATGTTTTTTAATGTTTACAATTTTAAAACTTCAATTTCCAAATTCTTTCCCTTCTTCTCTCCTCACCCACCCCCATTGAGAAGATAAGCAATTCAATATAGGTTGAACATGTGTAGTTACACAAAATGTTTCTATAGTAGATATATTGTTAAAGACTAACTATATTTCCCTCCATCCTATCCCGCCCCCCACTTATACTATTACTTATACTATACTTATACTATTATTTACTATGACCCTGTTCCTTTTCAGAAGTGTGTGCTTCTAACTGCCCTCTCCCCCAATCTGCTCTCCCTTGTATAATCCCCACCTCATCCCATTCCCTCCTACTTTCCTGTAAGGTAAGATACCAATTGAGTGTGTATGTTATTCCCTCCTTAATCCAAATTCAATGAGAGTACAATTGACCCATTCCCTTTCACCTTCCTGTTCTTTCCCTGCATTGTAACAGTTTTCTCTTGCCTCTTGTATATGAGATAATTTACCCTATTCTATCTCTCCCTTTCTTCTTCTCTCATTATATTCCTCTCTCACCTCTTAATTTTATTTTTAGACATCATACCTTCCTATTCAACTCATCCTGTGCCCTCTGTCTTTGTATACATGTACACAAACTTACATATGTATTTATACATGCATACACCCTCCTATACATATATATATGTATGTATACATATATATGTACACATATATATTCCCTTCATTTATCCTCATACTGAGAAAAGTTTCATGAGTTATAATTATCATTTTTCCATGTAGGAATGTAAATAGTTCAAGATTAATAAGTTCCTTATGATTTCTTTTTCCTGTTTCCTTTCTCATGCTTCTCTTGCTTCTCGTGTTTGAAAGTCAAATTTTCTGTTCAGCTCTGGTTTTTTCATCAAGAATTCTTGAAATTCCTCTATTTCATTGAATGACTATATTTTCCCCTGAAGCATTATACTCAGTATTGCTGGGTAAGTGATTCTCACTTTTAATCCTAGCTCCTTTGACCTCCAGAATATCATATTCCAAGCCCTTCAATCTCTTAATGTAGAAGCTGCTAGATCTTGTGTTATCCTGATCGTGTTACCACAGTACTCAAATTGTTTCTTCCTAACAGCTTGTAATATTTTCTCCTTGACCTGGGAGTTGTGGAATTTGGCTATCATATTTGTAGGAGTTTTCTTTTTGCGATCTTTTTCAAGAGGCAATTGGTGAATTCTTTCAATTTCTTTTTTGCCCTCTGGTTCTAGAATATCAGGGCAATTTTCCTTGAGAATTTCTTGAAGGATGATTTCTAGGCTCTTTTTTGATCCTGGCTTTCAGGTAGTCCAATAATTTTTAAATTATCTTTTCTGGATCTATTTTCCAGGTCAATGGTTTTTCCAATGAGATATTTCACATTGCCTTCTATTTTTTTCATTTTTTTTGGCTTTGTTTTATAGTGTCTTGATTTCTTATAAAGTCATTAGCTTCCATTTGCTCCAGTCTAATTTTGAAGGAATTATTCTCTTCAGTGAGTTTTTGAAATTCCTTTTTCATCTGGTCCATTGACTTTTTAAGGCATTCTTCTCCTCTTTTTGGGAGGCCTCTTTTGCTATTTGAGTTAGTCTATTTTTTAAGGTGTTGTTTTCTTCAGTATTTTTAGGAAGTCTCCTTTTGCAAGCTGTTGACTCACTTTTCATGGTTTTCTTGCAACATTCTCATTTCTCTTTCAAATTTTTCTTCCACTTCTCTTACATGATTTTCAAAATCCTTCTTGAATTCCTCCATGGCCTGTAACCAGTTCATATTTTTCTTGGAAGCTTTTGATGCAGGAGTTTTACCTTTGTTGACTTCTTCTGGTTCATGCTTTGATCCTTTTTGTCCCCCAAAAAGGATTCTATGGTCTGATTGTGCTCCCTCTGCTTGCTCATCTTGCCAGCCAATTACCTGACTTTTGAGCTCTTTGCCATGGTATAACTCTGCTTACAGAGTGGAGAACTTTCTCCCAAATTGCTGGAGGTTTTGCAAATGTTGTCAGAGGTCTGAGGAGGGTATTCTCTCTACACCCACCATAAGCTCTGGCACACTAGCTTTTCTCACCCCAGGACCACAGCCCAAGACAGTGACCCAGATCCAAGCAGGTCAAAGCAAGAGCTATTACCCTATGAATGGTCTCTTAGTCCCCCTATGATCTGCAAGCCAAGAGCTCTGGAGGTAGCCATGTGGCAGCAGCTGTAGCCATTGTGCCTCTGCCACCTCTCACCCCAGGGACAGGAGCCAGACCACACTCTTCTGTCACCCAGTTCCAACTGACTTCCCCACTGACCCTTTACTTTCTCTTTGGTGTTTATGGGTTGAGAAGTCTGAAAACCAGCACAGCTGTCAGTGATTCACTCTCCTGAAGTCTGCTCTGGCCAGTCTGAGACACTGATCAGGGCCACCCTGGGTCCAGGCCCACACTGCTCATGCAGGACTGTGCTTGGCTCCCAGCTTAGTGGGATAGACCCTTCCTCTCAGCATGCCAGCCTGTCTTCAGCAGGAGACTTGTTTCTCTCTGTCACTTTGTGGATTCTGTAGCTCTAAAATTTATGTAGAGTCATATTTTACAAGTATTGTAGGTGGTTGGTGTGAGAGCTCATGGATGTTCCTGTTTCTACTCTGCCATCTTGGCTCCACCCCTCCCCCCCAAACATATCTTTAATTGACCATTTCCAAAAATGTGTATCTAATTTTGCCCTTTGAGTTCACCAAGTTTCGGTTAGCAGGTAAGTAACACACTTCATCTTTATTTCAGAGGTAGCATTTCTGCCTTTACCAAAGAAAGATGATGGACCCTGAGGGAAACAGTATATACTCCCCCACACCCCCCCCACATGTGTATGTATATGTGTGTATACATATATACATACACACATATGTATATGTCTATATCTACATGTAGATAATGTTATGAATTTTATGAATACAAAGATTGTCACAATAGCTATGTGAGCTAACTGAAAGAGAAGAGCAAACACTGAGGCATCTGTTACCTGATTCAACATAGGTGTCACAGAGACTGACTGATTCCTACCAGTTTCTTTCTCCCTAACACCTTGAACAGAGTTATTCATCTGTTCCAGAATGATAAAAGACCAATTTATAAGCACCATCAGCAGAAGACTGGTTTCTCTGTTTAGGTTTCCTGGCTATAGAATTCTTGAGTATGGAGAGGCTACACAAGTCCTCAAAATTGCTGTTTATGTTTCTTCTAACTTGTATGTTTACACTTCAGAGTTTTTATGCAGCTCTAATATTTTCCAAAAGAATGCTCGAAAGTTCTTTATTTCATTTAAGATCCATTTTTTGCTTTCCTCTCTTCCCACCCCTGCCCCCATACAATTGTACTCAGTCATAATGGGTATGTTATTTTGAGTGGTAAGCCTATGTCTTTTGTCTTCTGGAATATCATATTCCAACCTCTACACTCTTTTATAGTGGTGGCCACTAAATTTTGCATGATTTTTAACTGCAGTCCCACTATACTTGAATTCTTTCTTTTTTATGTGTTTTCTTTCTGTTTGTAAATTTTTTTCTTTGGCCAAGAAGCTCTGGAGTTTGGCTTTAATGTTCTTAGGAGTTTTTATTTGGAGTTTTAGGTATTCGATAGATTTCATTCTCACTATGTCCTCCAGACAAGCAGGCGACAAGTACAGCAGTCCAGGGGTGCAGTGATTGCAAGCCTTAAAGTGCTATATAAATGCTGGATGCTTTTTGCTATTAAGCACCTCCCACATGCCAGGCCCTGAGCTAAGCACTTTACAAATATTGTCTCACAACAACTCTGGGAAACTGGTGATAGTATTATTTATATTTTATAACTGAGGAAATTGAGGCTGACAGATGTTAAATGACTAGCCTAGAGTTACACAGCTAATAAGTGTCTGAGGGTGGATTTGAACTCAGGCCTTCTCAAATCTAGACCCATTGCTCTATCCACCAAGTCCTCTATCTCTTTCAGTTGGGTAGATGATTTTAGACTAGGATTTTCCTGACACCCTTGAGACCCACCACAAAGATAATTGCCCATTTTGCCTATGTAAAGACTGATTTTTTATCCCAATTTTCTGGATATTCCAAGTAGATGTGAACCCTGGGAAGGAGTTTTGGGCAAGAACCTGCCAAAGTTAATATCTGCATTTCTAGTGACCCAGGTGATAACAACAGACCACTCATATCCAGATCCTCTAAATACAGGGCTATTTCCATTGCACTGTATTGTGAGATGCTTAATAAAATAACTTACATATAAATGAACTTTGGAATTAATAAACATAGGAGTTTGTATGATTTGTATTAGAGATCCTTAAAAAAAAAAGGAAGAAAGAAAAGAAAGCAATAATTTTCATCTCTCCAGGATATTTTCGTTGTGATCCTGTGTGAAAGCTGGTTACGTAGGGTACTAGGTGAAGTCTAAATGTACCTTTTTCCTGTTACTTTTTTGCTAATAGATTGAAATGTTTTATAACTAAGGATTTTAGTCTGTGTCTGTCATCAACAAAATATGACAACCCCCACCCTTCAGTTTTTCTTGGCACCAGTTTTTACCCGGGTGTTAATATATCTTCTTTGAAGGACATTCTCTACCTGCAAATGACTTTTCTGCAAAGTCAGGCCCAGAATGAGAATGTGAAAGTGTTTGATTGATCTTCTTTGATAAGAGATATTTGAATAATACAGGAGCTGTTCTTGCTGTTACGGCTTCCTGAAAATCTTGCCAAATTCTTGGGGCTATGTGTGAGGTGCAGAACATGGCTAAAAAAAGAAAAATGCTAGTAAGTTTAAGGGCCCATTGATTTAATCTGCATAACCTATAACTTTTTCATCATTAGTAGAAGTAACATACATATCCTAATGTGAGGTCTTTTGATACAGATTAAAGAAGAAAGTATAAAATGTGGGTTTTTTAAATGCTTTGATAATTTTTATCAGTTAAAAACATAAGAGAGACAATAAATGATAGATTTTCTTTCTCTCTGTGTCTCCTTTTCTCTGTCTCTTTCTTTCTCTCTTTTTCTTTGTCTCTCTATCTCCCTCTGTCTCTCTTTCTCTTCTTGTCTTTAGCTCTGTCTCTCTCTGTCTCTGTGTCTGTCTGTCTCTCTCTTTGTCTCTTTCTCTTTCTTTCTTTCCCTGTCTTTATGTCTGTCTATGTCTCCATCTCTCTCTGTGTCTCTGTCTGTCTTATCTCTCACTCTCTCTCTCTCATTGTCTTGGTAGAGTCTTAAGGTGAGTAGATTGGTTGGCATTCTAATATGATGGGGGTCTCAGTAGAGGAATGTCCTACCACTTTTAGTCCACAGATAAATCTGCACGTAAAAATTGGCATGCTTCCCAAAACTCTTGAAACTGATTAAGATGATGAAGTACTAATAGAATGTTGATAACTACTGCTAGTCTACATAAGGCTTGGTTTGTCTAAATTCAGTTTATCAAGAAGTTAATCTTTGGGATCATTCTCATTCTTATGAAAATGTTTCTCCTTTGACCTGAGTCACTGATCTAAGAAAGACCTGTTCAAACAAAAATCAGCAGAATGATAAGTAGCTATAAGGACAGAGACAATAATTGTGATTACCCATGTATAGGAAATTCCTTGATGAGGAAGTCCTGCTCATACAGATTGGTTTGTTCTCTACAACTTATAGAGCTGCCTAAAACAGAGGTTTCAAATCCATTGCCACTAGCTGAACCAGATTAAAGTGTAATTGGGAAATGTTAAGCAAAATAAATAAAAATATAATACAACATCTCTAATATTAATTTGGTTGTTTTTGTTTTTGTTATTTTTTTTAAGTCAATATGCAGTCCACAGGGATCAGTTTCTATTTGAAGTTGACACTACTGGCCTATAATACTGAGAGGTTTACTGGGCAAAGGTTAGCACTCCATAAGCTATACCAAACTAAATCTATAAGATCTCTGAAAATTAAAAACAATAATCATAGGAAGATCATGATTTTACTCTTTTAAGATAAAAATCTAAAGAACACAGATTTAGATCTGGAAGGGACCATTAAGGCATTTTTGTCCAGCTGTCTCATTTTATTAATGAGGAACTGAGGCCCAGAGACATGAAATCATTTACCTGCGGTGAAACAGTTAATAAGCAGTCAAGCTGGATCTGAATGCAGATATTCCAATTCCAAATCTGGCACAACTTCCACTGCACCACACATCTCCTTTTCTTCTATTCTCAATTGTGATGAGAAACATAAATCTATCAATTTCCATTCAAGGAAAACTCAGAATCATGCCACAGTGGGAATGCTCTCAAAAGTCCACTAAGTGGATGAAAGAATATATAACTAGGTGGCTAAGTAGATAGATTCAAAATGACAGTTCCTGCTTATAATCTTTTTAAAGTTTCATACCAGAATGTCATAATATGAGATTGTAGGTAAGTGATTCTCTTTTACTTTTTCAGTCCCTGTGCTCTTGGCTTCAAATCAACAGAACCATTCACTTAATTTGTTGGCATGAGCAGGAAATTGCTTTGTTGTTTTTCAGTGGTTTTTTAGTCATGCCCTACTCTTTGTGACCCTTTTCAGGGTTTTCTTAGCAAAGACACTGGAGTGGTTTGTCATTTCCTTCTGCATTTCATTTTGCAGATGAGGAAACTGAGGCAAGTAGGGTTAAGTGACTTGCCCAGAGTCACGCAGCTACCTGAGGCTGATTTGAATTCAGAAAGAGTAGTCTTCCTTACCCTGGGTCTGATACTCTATCCGCTGTGCCACCTAGCTGCCCTGTAGAAATTGGTCACTTCTCTATTCTGTTCCTAGTACTTTCTTATGTTGTCTATTATTTCACTTTTTCTTTAAACATACTCAGGAATTGGGTAGTGGTCCATGTTGGAATGAGCTCCTACTTTACATATGTGAACAGAAATTTTAAAGCAATTTAAACAGATAGTTCTTTTTGTTTGAGTAAAAAATTCACTCAACATATGTCTGTCTAAATCTTAGTATCAATCCTGGTCACAGATACATTGGGATTTTTTTCATCTATGAAAAGGTAAAAACCTCCAAAGAAGGTGCAAAAAAAAAACACTTTCCAAAGACAACAACAGTGTGTTGAAGAATTTGTCAGAACAGAGTAGATTCTTTATTTTAAAATACTATACTAGCAATATTTTTAAGTAGGTTTTGAATGATCCAACTAATACATTTTTAAATTGTAAAACCCAAACAAGAAGAAGGAGAGTTGACAAATTCTTTAATGGTGGAAAATAGGAGGCACATTCTTAAAGTGGTAAGTGGGAATGCAACTGCATGATTCCCATTAAAATTAATAAGAACCACACTGCTCAGTTTCAACTGAGGGCTTTGAAATTTTTTTTCATAGGTGTTTCCTTATGAATATTTATGCAATCAGAAGGAAAATGTACAATGAAGTACAAGGCATATACATGTTGTTCAATTATTATAGCTTTTTATTTCTAGATCATAATGTAACTTATCTGGAAATATTAAAATATATTCCACCATCATTTTGAACTATCATCTTCATAGTGGTCTTTTTTTCACTCTTATGCTTAAACAAAAGGATATTTTGCCTTTGAACAACTAGAAAGAAAATCATGTCATTGTGTAAGTGTAGATAGACAGATTGTTATAACAAATAGGATGATTTGCATTGTCCTAATACATTTTTTAACCATTTTATTCCTTTCTGCCATCACTCCCTATAAATATTACATCTATGGACAGTGTGTGTTTAAGGCATTGGGACATTGTTTTATTAAATGATTGGGAATGTTCATTTAATTACTTTCCTCACTGTGTGTTACCACAGTGCCTACGATCTTATAGATGTCGAAATTCCCTTAGGTAGCACAGATGATGATCTATTCATACTTTTCATCCCATGCAATTTTTATCCTCCCCAGGTCACTCTACCCAGAATCCTAGAAACCTTTCCCTAAGCCTTTTTATGTTTCGTGAGTACCAGAGGAGCACTAAGGCTGTAGATGTGTCATCCCTATCTTTATATAACTGGCCCATCTCCTTTTCTGGTCCTAGATTTCCTCAATGACAAGTTTCTTCCACTTTATGTCTATTTCATGGCCTCCTAACAGTTTAATCTATGAATGCTCATTGGATAATATGGTTCATGGGTCTTACAATAACTTCATGAAGATTTTTTTTGCTTCCTTGGCTTTGCATTGTTTTATGAACTAATACAATCCTTTGCTACCTTCTTCATGGTGTTTTACAAGGAAGGAAGAATTTATTAAGTGCCTACTACATGCCAGGTACTGTATTTGACAAATATCTCATTTCATCCTTACAATAAAAATGCTGTAAGGTAAGTACTATTATTATCCCAATTTAACAGTTGAGGAAATTGAGGCAGACAGAGGTTAAATTATTTGCCCAGGGTCAGTCACACAGTTAGTAAGTGTCTGAGGCCAAATCTGATTGCAGGTCTTCCTGGCTCCAGGGCCAATGTTCTATCCATTCCACCACTTAGCTCTTCTAAATCTGGCTGGCATTTCTCTTTGTTTAGCAAAGACACAGTGTTTGTTGCTTAAGGGGGTTTTGTGGTAATTTTGGCCAACTCAGTACAGTGATTTTTATATTGGTTAGACTGTTGTAGGTCATTATGATAATTAGGCCAAAATCTTTTTTTTCTTTCTTTCTTTTTTACACCATGTATAGATTGTATGAATAGGTCATGTTAAAGCTATTGAAATTGTTCACATCTCTTCTCGTCATTAATCTGTCTTTTAGTGGGATGCTGATGAATAACTGCAAACAGACAGCAAATTCAGTTTGATTCAAAAAAGATCGTCTAACAATTGATATGTCTGATTCTGATAGGGTTCCATATTAGTAACCTGGCATTTCCTATCATTTAAGTAAGATATAATCACTTTCATTTTTTGTGTGATGTTGCCATGTCCAACATCTTCTAACTCTCTTCTGGAAGAATTAATGAATGGCAAAACATTTAACAAGTGCTTATTATGTGCCAGACAATATGCTAACTAAGCACTAGGGATACAAGTGCAAAAAGAAAAACAGCCCTTGCTCTCAAGAAGCTTACATTCTAATAGAGGAGACCACAAATATAAGGGACCAGAGTGGAATGTTTCGGACTGGGAAATCATAGGACTAGAGAATAGAGGCATAGGGCAATTAATTGGCATGAAGTTTATAGAAATGACAGTGTTGATTTGATTACAATTTGGGGAGAGGGCAGAGAAAGGCTAAGAGATTTTTGAGAGAGTAATGAAAAAATATCATGTTGCAGGGATCCAGGGCAGGAGATGGATAATCAGTACATACTTTTTTTCATTTTTTGTGATTTTATATATAATGTTTCTGAAGTTAAAGTGGATGAACCTTTGACATCTTACATTTCTTCATTCTATATTTTCCAAAATATTTTTTTCTGTCTTATCCCCTATGCCCACCTTCATTTTGAAATCATCAAGTGACATAGTATATGTTATGTTAGTTTGGAGAATCTTGTCAAGTTATTAATAAAATTTATCTTACTTTTCATTCTCTAGAACAGATAATTTCACACAAGCATAGTTACCTTAATTGTGGTTTTCTATCTTACACTTATGAGTTATTCATTGATATCTCTTCAACAACGCCTTTTTTGCTTCTCCAAAGAAATTCTGTTAGCTATTATTCCATTTACCTGTAACTACTTTGTGTCTTATCATTTCATTTATCACAAGGATATCCGTATTCATGCAGCTGATTTCTTCCAATAGTATGCAAATTAGTTGGTCATTGGATAAAAGTTTAACATTTAGATTTCCTTCTCTCAAGCTAATAATTAAATTAAAACTGAGTAATTCCTAACCATTCTATAGCCCTTTTACAAATATTCTATCATTGTTTCTGTGGAAACTGAATGGAGCCACATAGGACTGGTGGCCATTTTGTACTTTTCTTTCTCTAAAACAGCGGTTCTCAACCTGTGAGTTATGTTCAATTTGTAGCAATGAAACTACATCCTGCATATCAGATAGATTCATAACAGCAGCAAAATTACAGTTATGAAGTAGCAACAAAAATAATTTTATGGTTGGGGGTCACTGCAACATGAGGAACTGTATTAAAGGGTCACGGCATTAGGAAGGTTGAGAACCACTGCTCTAAAATAAAAGGATTGGACTAAGTAACCTTTAGGGTCCTGTTGGGGTCAGAAATTCTCTTAGTCTATGATTTGTTTACCTAAATAAACCAAGACTAAATTATCCTGAACCATAATCTCTAAGTCTCTGTGATTAAGGTAGACATTCTTGAAAGATTTCTAATGTGTTTAAACTGTAAGGATGCTATTAACAATAGCCCAAAGCACTGTGATTCATGAATCAGTGAATCCAACGGATGTATAGATCCATAGACAGAACTGAAAAGCAGTGGAGAGATCATTTAATCTACCTATCTCATTTTATAGATTAAGAAATTCAGGCTAAGAGAACAAAGATGTGTTGCCCAAGGTCACCTAGTTAAGAATTGAGAGCTGGGATTTGAAGCTAACAGCAAACCCAGTATCCCTTTTCTTTGTACCACGCTACCAACTAAACTGTGCTGTCCTGAATTCAAGTCAAGAAGTCAAAGAAACAAGTGGCATCGCGTTTACATAAGTAAAGAAATTAGACTTCCTAGGTTATAGTTAGAAAAAGATAATTTTACTACAAAAGGAATGTCAAACACTAGAATTTCTTTGGCTGGTTTCCTCGCCATTAAAATGAAGGGATTGGACAGGAGTATTTCCAAATGTTCTTCAAAGGGGATAGAAGAAAGAACGTGGCATTTGGAGTCAGAAAAATTGGGATTGAATTCCATTTTTGCTCTTTATTCCCCATGTGATCTTAATAAAATTATTTGTCTTATCTAGGTTTGAATTTTATCATCTAAGGAGTGTTTGGGGGTAGGGAGCAGAGGTCAACACACTGGCTCCTTTTAGCTAATAAACCTATGATTAAGCACAGTACTTTGTGAATTCTTCATTTGGTGGACTAAGTACGTATCTTTCCTTTCTTCATTGCTATATTTCATTTAAAAGCCATTGTATTAGCCTGTCTAACTGTCAGAGAAAACCAGAAAGTGGGTTTTTTAAAATACTTGTACAAAGAGAATAATTCCATATAATATTTCATAAAGCAATCAGAATTAAGTACAAGAACTGACCACCTCCCGTAATGCATAATCACAGTGCTAAGCATGGAAAATCCAAAGAATTATATATGTATTTTTTTAAAGTCCTTATTTTTTGAGTTACATTATATAGCTGGTTGTATATTTAGTTATGATAAATGCAGACTTTATCAGATTAATCAAATAAAATAGAAAATTTTCAGTTAAAATAGCAAAAAGAAAATCTAGAACTTCTTAAAGAATTTTTGTGATTGATTTAATTATCTCAAATAACGTATTAAAAACTTTACTGTCACATTTTCCATTATTCTTTCTTTCCTCCTGTGACGACACAAAAAAATCACAATAATGCAATATTGCTTCTGATATTCATTAGAGAAAGCGATGTAGTGTGGTGGTGGATAGAACTGGCCTAAAAATCAGAACAACCTAGGTCCAAGCCTGGCTTCTGACATGTATTGGCTTTGTGACCTTGGACAACTCACTTAAGCTCTCAGCATCACAGGTAACTCCATTAACTGCATGAGTTTCAGACAAAGAGCTTAACTCCTATACACTGGGAGAAAATTCTCTATAATGATGCATCCCTTTCACTATTCACTTGTTGTTGTTGTTGTTCAGTCATTTTCAGTCATGCCCAACTTTTCATGACCTCATTTGGGGCTTTCTTGGGAAAGATATTGAGGTCATTGACCATTTCCTTTTCCAGCTCATTTTAGAGATGAGTAAACTGAGGCAAACAGGTTTAATTGACTTGCCCAGGGTCAGACAGCTAGAAAATATCTGAGGCCAGATTTGAACTCATGAAGATGAGTCTTTCCGAGTCTAGGCCTAACACTCTATCCACTGTGCCATCACTGTGTGAATCTACTATGTTAAGGACTAAATTAGTATCAGTATTGTAAGTACTATTGAATTTAATATGTCCCATGAAATACAAAAACATAAACTTATAAAATCAATAAATTATGGAGCTAATAAATATATTACTGAGATATTTCTTATTTTACAAAAAAAAAAATTTAGACTGGGCAGAACAGAACAGAGATGGCTAATAGGAAATTGGAACCCAAGATAAATCCTCAAGAAAACACCAAGTCACTTTTCCTGAATTCAAAGCATGGAGTTTAGAAAAAGTACATTAAAAGTACTAAAAGAACAGGTAACTGAGATGATGAAAGATCACATAGAAGGAAAGAGGTGTTATAGGACCAGGAAAGGACAAATATTCTCACTTGTAAAAATAGGAAAACAGTGGAATCCAATGGAGGGGACAACATGTGAACAACTCTACGTATTGGTAACCTCACTATAAGAGTATTGCTTGAAGGAAATGGAAAAGCTTGGCCACAAACAGGAAAATTAAACCTTTAAGAGTCTTCAAGTATCTGAAGAGCTTTCATATAGAAGGAAGATTAGGGGAGAACAAGGAATAAAATCCTTAGAGCTTAACAAAAGGCAATGTCTGCTCAGTTTAGTCTTTAAGAAAAGTCAGTATGACCCCTCATTGCAGATGTTATAGAGGGTATTTTTGCTCAGAAAGAGATTGCCCTATAAAGGCTCTGTGGTCTCTTCCATCTCTAAGATTGTATGATTCCATTTATATGCTAAATCATTACTACCCAGGGTACTTACACTACTCTTTGATTTATATGTTTTGGTAATTCATCTGTTGCATAAAGTGAGGTACAGTTTGCTGGCATTTCAATGGCTAGCTTTTAATATGTTAGACTCAGAGAGGATTCTAGGAAGATGGCAGACTAGGTCAAAAAATTCCAAGCCCTCAAGATTTGTCCCCACAGAAGAGTTAAAATAGCACCTTATGGCAAGTAAAGTGTGAGTGGAGATAAATAAGAAAAGGAACCCAAGAGGAGTCTTCCTGGGGCAATTTGAGAAGACTGGAAGAAAAATCTCCGAAAAATCCCGTGTGAAAAATCCCTGTGATCACTGTGAAGAGTTAACACCTCCAGGCTAGGGTCTGCTTCAACAACAAGCATCAAGCCCTGGGTTTGCTTGGTTTGAGAGAAGTCCTCAGCCCCAGCAACAGGAACTTTTGTCCTGGTTATAGTGAGGGGAGTTGTGCATCTGAGCTGGGGAAGATTGAAGGAATCTCTGCTGACAAGGAATGCCAGATCCAGCTGTGCTGCAAAGAGCGTCAGCAAGGTGAGAAGGAGCCAACACAGGTAAGTTCAGAAGCAGTGGGACAAAAAGCCCCTGGCTGTGGACACTTACAGGAGGTTGGAGGTTTTGTTTTGGTTTCAGGCTAGAGGGGTGAACTGAAGATCTTGGGCAAGAGGTACCATTTCCTATACCATAGGGCTAGAGGAAATTGCAAAAATTAACTTATTAGCACAAAAAAATGCACAGGCAAAGGAAAAAGAATCCAACTGTAAAAAGCTACTATGAGAATAGAGATGACCAGGGTTCATCTTCAAAGGAGGATATTGAAGTAAAGAAACCCCCAAAGAGTAATGCCAAATGGACACCTGCCCAAAAATAATTCATTGAAGATCTTTAAAAAGACTCTAAAAATCAAATGACAGAGATGGAAGAAAAATTTAAAAAGAAGAATCCAAGAAAAACAAGAAGAATATGAAAGGAAAGTCAACCAATTAGAAAAGGAGATCCAGAATCTTACGGAAGAAAATAGCACCTTAAAAATTAGAATTGGGTAAAGTGAAGTTAGCAAAATTATAAGAGGTCAAGAAATAATTAAAGTATTTTTTTTGGAGGGCAATTGGGGTTAAGTGACTTGCCCAGAGTCACACGGCTAGTAAGTGTGTCAAGTGTCTGAGGCCACATTTGAACTCAGGTCCTCCTGACTCCCAGGCTGGTGCTCTACTCACTGTGCCACCTAGCCACCCATTCAAGAAATAATTAACAAAATATGAATAATGATAAATAGTAAGTGAAGCATCTTATAAGAAAAGCAACAAATTTGGAGAATCGATCAAGAAGAGAAAATATAACAATAATCAGACTAACTGAAAGTTGTGAACAAAAAAAAATCTTGATACAATAATATAAGAAATAATTAAAGAAAATCATCTTGAAGCATTAGAATAAGGGGGGAAACTAGAAATAGAAAAAAATCTATCAATCACCACTTAAAAGAAATTATATGAGGAAAACTCATAGGAATATCATAGTCAAATTCCTAAACTCTCTGACTTTCAAGACTTTATTTAAAAAAAATTCTGAACTTAATAGAAGATTTGACATACAAGAACCAAGGGATATATAAGGCACATAACAAAGACTTATTATAAGGAATTAATAAGGACAGACTGTTTACTTTTTATATATGTAAAAGTATGTCTGAGATTCTTATTAGTAATTGGGTAATTCATAAGAAAGATTGGGGTAAACCCGAGTAAGATATGAATTTAAAAAGTAAAACCATTTAGGAACAGCTAAAAAGAGTAATTATTTTATACAAATGAGATGCAAGAGGAAGAATTGATACAGAGGAATTGGATGGTAGAGGAGGGCTGGTAGTTCTGGTAACCTACTTTCATTGGGAATGGGTTTAAGAGGGATATGTGTGTGTGTGTGTGTGTGTGTGTGTGTGTGTGTGTGTGTGTGTGTGTGTTTAGAAGAGTATAAAAGTCTTCTAAATTCAGAAGAATTAAAATGGTAGGGTCATAGGGAGGGGGAGAGGACAAAGGAGGGATCTTTAGAGGGGAGGGTGAGGGAATAGGTAAAACAGGGGTATAGAAAGGTGTTTAGATTTATGGGAGTGGCAGTATAGGGGAGGCATCCTTGGAGGTGGGGTAGGCAAGTAATAGGAGGTCAAGGCAGTGGTTAGAAGTGAAGTAGAGGAGCAGGAGGGATAGGAAACAAGAGATATGCACATAGATAAGAACAAATATCAGAAGTAGAATATTTGAGGAAGTATATGTCTATATATATGTAGGTATATATGTGTACATGTATGTATTTCTCTGTAACTATAGAGATATATATCTAAACTTTATTGTAGTCTTCTGGGGGTTGTGGGAGGAGGGGAAAAAACAAAGTAAAATGGACAGCAGAGAACAAAAGAAAACTTACGAGGAAGCAAAGGAAAGATGGACAATTCTCAAAACGACATGTATTATTTATCATACAGGCTTTCTTGAAATGAGAATTTATTGTTACATATTTTGAATCTTCTCTTATGTTATGCTATGTACACAACATGCTTTTTTTCTTTCTTTGGATTTAAGTTACAATATTTAAGTTTATGGCATGTTTTTATTTCTTTTTTCTATTCTGTATTTGTGCTCTGGCTCTTAAGCCTAGAAAAAATATGTTACACTCATTTTCTGGCACTTAGCAGAGTGCTTAGCACGTAGGAAACACTTAATAAACTCTTGTTGACTGACTGGCAGGTATGCTTAGGCAATGGGCTATGCTGATAATTCACATATCCTAGTTAATGAAGAGTTTCCTTAGCTATAATATATTATTGCTAAATTTCAAAGAAGCATGAAATGTTGAACTACACTTAATACTAGATAAATGAAACACTAGAGGGAGAGAGACCCAAAGAACATAAAAGAGAGATGGGAAAAAATCAGAAAGTAAGTCTTTCATGATTTTTCTCAGACTCATAAAATTGGAACCATAGAAGTCATCAAATTTGATCCCTTCATTTTATAGATGAGAAAAAAGGAGGAACCAAGATGTTAAGTGACTTGCCCAAGGTCACACAGGTAGTAAGTAGCAGATTCTAGATTATGGCCTCGATACTCTGACTCCAAATCCTGCATACTTTCAATTGCTCTTGAAAAATTAAGACAATTCACATTTTAGATTTTGTTTTAAAATGGCATTCAAAATAGATGTTTATGCATTTTTGTCCTGCTTTTACTTACCTCCCAAAAATGATTTCTAAAGTCTATCCATTGGGGAAATCTTTTATGTACATTATGGGACCAAATCATTAAAATTCTTATACATTGAGTCTAACCAATACAGCTTTGTTATTGTCATTCAGCTGTGACTAACTCTTCATGATGCCATTTTGGGTTTTCTGGAAAAAGATCCTAGAGGGGTTTACCATTTCCTTCTCCAGCTCATTTTATAGAAGAGAAAACTAAGGCAAACAGAGTTAAGTGGCTTGCCCAGGTAACACTACTTCTAAGTATATGACACTGGATTTGAATTCAGGTCTTCCTGACTCCAGGCCCAGTGCCCTATCCACTACACCACCTCAGTGCCCTAATATAGCATCTACTCTGTGCCAGGCACTGTGCTATGCACTTTACAAATATTATCTCATTGGATCTTCATAAAACCCTGAGAGACAGGTGCTATTATTATCCTTATTTTGCTGAGGCAAACCGAGGAAACTGAGGCAAACAAATTAAGTCACTTGTTCAGAGTCACACAGCTAGTATGTCTCTTAAGCCTGATCTGAACTCAGGTCTTCCTGACTCCAGACCCAGCACTCTATCCACTGTGTCACCTCACTGTCCACGGTGACCTTTAAAATTTTTTTTCAAATGCCTTTGGTTTTTACTTAACCACAGTCTCCAAAGACATTACCACCTTATCCAGTAAACTCTTATCTATAACTGAGAAAAATTGTTCACCCAAGTAAAATGAAATAACAGCCTTGTCTGACGAGGATACATAGCATTACAGCAGTGGTCTCTTCCTAAGCAAATTCAAATTCTTCCAGTTGTTCAGACTACAAATAATGAAAACTGGGATAGTATATTTAAAAAAAACAAAACAAAACGGTGAAATTCTTAACAAAATGATTTCTTGTTCTTTCCCATCCTTTAACATGAGTGTTTCCCAAGGGTCTTTCCTGGGTCCTCTCTTCCCTGTACATTTCCTCCCTTAACGATTTCATTCACTCTCATACCTTTAACTATCACCTACATCTCACCTTTCATACAGTGTTCAGGGAGGATGGTGTAGGGTCTTGGTGAGTCCTTTCCAGGGCTGCTCATCCACCTTTGGTGTCCACCTGGTTCAGCCAGTTCTGACCTGTGGTTTCAAAAAGCTATAGCATGTACAGCAACCACACCCTGGTGAAACTATCTGGGTAGAGGGCTAACCCAGGCTAGGGGTAACCAACAATCCTTAGACCCATTGCTGAGGTAGGGGGCTATCTACCCCAAGCATATGAAGATTTTCCCAGCAGAAGGGTTGTATGAAAACAGTTTTTTCCAGTGAGTGTGAAGGCAGCCTGTGGATCACTTAGAGCTTGGTCAGACACGAAGACTCCAAGAATATCCACTGCGTCCTGGGATATTGCCTGTTGTCTTGAATTTTTTCTTGCCACTGGACTTTGATGACTCAGGAAAAGAAAGTGAGCATGACAATTCTTTGCAACTCTTCCTCACTTAAATCCAATTCATGCACAAGTCAAGATGTCACATCACTGATCCTCTTTGAAAACGAAAAGACAAACAACACCTCATTTTTTATATTATCTTACTGATTCCATCTCTAAAACATCTGTCGTATCTGTCTTCTTTCTATTTCAACTGCCATCATCCCTACCATGGCAGTTCATTGCAACCTGCCTGGCTTTGTCTCCAAACGGGTTTGTCAATACATGTTTAGGTAGCACAGTGGATAAAACACTGGACCTGGCATCAAGAAGACCTGAGTTCAAATTTGGCTTCAGACACTTGCTAGCTGTGTGATCATAGAGTCACTCAATCTCTATTTTCCTCAGTTTCCTTACCTGTAAAATGATGATAATAATAGCACCTCCCTCCTAAGGTTATTGTGAGGATCAAATAGTGTAGTAATTGTAAAATGCTTAGCACTGTACCTGGCATATAGTAGTAAGTGCTATATAAATGTTAGCTGTTGTTATCGTTAAAGCTGAACTAATCTTACTGATGCCTAAATTTGGTCGCTCTCCTGCCAAAAAATGTTTAGTGGTTGATTTCCTGTTGCTTAATGAGTACAATTCAAACTCTTCTTCCTCACATTGAAGGCCCACAATATGGAACCTAAATCCCTCTCTAATCATTTCAAATTGTTCTCCTCTATCTACTCTATATTCTAGCAAAAAATAGAAAGACTCAGCTTCCTAAACATGCCTAAGCATCCTCTATTTACTCATATACTTTTATTAGCTAAAGAGAAATGTTATCTAATAAGAAACCATCTCTCACTCTACGTTTTGTGTCCCTTTTGCTTTATTATAGATTACTAGCTATCAAGTCAATGCTTTCCTTTGCTTACACCATAAAGGCATGAAAGAGTTAATCCTGTTCTTGGAGGACTGACAGATTCAGAAAGTCACATCTATCGGGAGGATTTGTCTGAGTAAGCAGCTAATCCCTACACCACCTATGTTATTGTCCTTGCAAAATAAATGATTTAATCAAGGTCATACAGAAAGTAGGGGGAAAAAAATTCCCTCTACTAGCTATGCCTCACAATCCTTGTCCAGGTGGTAAAATTACATCCCTAAAAATGGCATTGAGATCATGTGCCTTCAGCTGTTAAAAAAAAAAATCACAATTATTCCTTTAGTGTGATACTATGGTACTGTTTGTGAGAAGGACTTAAAAGTCCTTATATTCCTTCCATTTGCTATTCTTATCAGGGACAGTTCTCTCTAGGCATGCGGTCTGGCATAACCACTTTCAAGAAGAGTAAGCAAATATCTGCCCGTTGATTTTTAATACCATACGGTCTGATCTCTTAATTCAAATGAAAAGCAAAACCTTTTGGATTGGAATTAACTACAATTCCTGTAGTTGCAAGCTACTTGTTTCATTTTTATACGTGTTAAACTGACTTGTGAATTATGCATATAAATCATTCGCACATCAGTAAGCAAACTCAGGTCTTTGATTTTTTTTTTTTAAAAAGGACTTTTCCCCAGTATTGTAAAACATTTTACTTTGAGTTCAACTTCATCTTTTAAAATTGAAAACTGAGGACCCCATGGGTATAAAGCAGTATTTGAAGTACTAATAATAGTGTGATGAAACATAATTGAGGTGTATGTAGTCTTCACTCCAATAAAATTAAATTTGATATACATGCAACATGCACAGTTAACTATTGGGACACTTCCCCAGTGACTCTTTTTATTTAAATATTTCTGTTAGAGTAAAACAATCTTAATATAATTGTAGTCTATTCCATTCATATGACAGTATCTTGGGCTATATCTTCCAACTTTGTATGATTATAAGTAATATTCTATATAGAAAATTATCTTACTACTATGTGAGAATTATTTTAATTCATCATATCACATAAATTACAAAAACTAGGCTTTTATCTGCTGTCATCTGGTTTTGATTTCTTAATTTTTATTTTAAGATCCCTTCATAAATATTTTGTGAGTCATCTGTGGCTCTACTAAAAATGTCTAGTTTTACTATGAAAAATGGAAGATTGAATGGTAGCCTTAAAAATGTGCTCTGTTTCTTTTGTTCTTGCATATCATTAGTAAAAATAAAAAATTATTCCAATGTGTAATGAAAACGCAGATTCAAAGCAGGATTAGATTTATGTAAAACAAATTATAAAGTGCCTCGGGCTTTAAAGACATTAGGTTGGATCTTAGCCCATCTTCTCTGTTTAAAGTGTTTCTTTATAAGCAAAAGTTCAAAATCATTCTGTTACCAGAAATCCCCTGAAAACTCCAAATGGCAAGTTGGAATGAGTGAGACCAATAAAAATGAAGTTTATCCACCTGAGTGAAAATATAAGTAGTTTTAGTATTGAAATTGATAGATAAAAGAAATAAAATGGTAGTCATTCAAACAACCGTTTTGTTGGTCTTTTTTCAGTTATTTCCTACTATCCATGACCCCATTTGGGGTTTTCTTGGCAAAGATACTTGAATGATTTTGCCGTTTTATTCTCCAGTTCATTCTATTGGAGGAGAAAACTGAGGCAAACAGGTTAAGTGACTTGCCCAGGATCACACAACTAGTAAGTGTCTGAGACCCAATTTGACCTTGGGTTCTCACGACTTCAGGGCCTGTGCTCTATCCACTGTCCCACCTAGCTGCCTTAAGCATTTATTTAGCACATGCTTTTGCTGGACACTCTACTGTGTATGTGAGATACAAAACCAAAGCTGAAACAGCCTCTGCTCTTGGGGGGAAATTGTGTGTGTGTGTGTGTGTGTGTGTGTGAATACATAATAAGTAACTATAATGGCAGAACTCTTGTTTTCGAGATACCATGACAATTAAAACTTTACTGGAAGGTGTTTGTTTAAATAATAATAGATAATAATATGTTGTAATATATGTGTAAGTTTAATATATCATATATAGTAAAATGATATATAATAAGGTTAATGTGAATTGACCTTATTTTTTTCTTTAAAAAGAGTTGGTTTACACAATATCTCTTCCTGGAGCTTCCTACTGATCATTGTACCTTGGCAGAAAAGGAAGATGTCCTCTTGGTATGGTTTGTTGATTACCTAAAAGACTCATGAAAATGGTTGGTCTTAGGAAACATTGTGAATCAATCAACCCATCGAGAAACATCTAATACATAACTACTCTGTGCTTGGTACCGTACTAAATACTGAGAAGACAAAAACAAAAATGAGGTCATTTCTGCTCTCAATAAATTCACAATCTAAAAAAGACAAAGTTTTCTCATGGCACTTGTCCGTTCCTCTGTCTTCCTTTTAGTACAAATAGCTAAACATAGTAACGTTGAACAATGAATTCAATGGAACTTTTAATGAATTTTTTTAAAGAAAATAAACTTCTAAGGGAAAGTTTTTATCTTTTTCACTAGTCCTTAGATTTTTTAATAATAACAAATTTAACTCTTATCTGTTCCCCAGAATTTGATTATAATTTTCATATTTAACACATTTTCTATAGAGATAATACAAAACAAACTAGTTCTTTGTTGAGAATAGGCCAGGGTTTAGCTGTAAGGTATGTGGAAACTCAGGTTTCAGAGCTAGACATGAATAATGGATATAATTCTCCCCAGATAGGAAAAAAACACCCTCACACACCTTGATATTACCATATAATAGTAACCTTACATTTTCACTTATTTTTGGAAGTATTTTCAAAAATTCCTGTGGGACACAGATTATTGTCTTGTAGACAGGAAAGTACTTTAGGAATCAAGAGACCTATCTTTTCTATTTATTCACTTGGTGACTGTGTATTGAAGGGCAAAATTATGTGAAATACTAAAATATTCTTAATGGAATGATGGGGAAGTGCTCTGATTGGTTGGATTGGTGCTCCTTCCATGAAACTAGGCATGTGTACTTTGTCTCTATAGGATTAAAGAGGTTCCATAGGGCTGTAGGGCATACATGCTCTGTCCCCTTGCTAAAGAAAATGCATTACCAGAAATTCCTCATTGGTCTCTGTGGCTAGGAATTATATTAAAAGAAAATAAATGCTTGTTTACCCACTACCTCGGTGACTGGTCACCAAGCAAGGAAGAGATGCTCATTGTATAGGCTCTAAAAAGAGATCTTATCTCTTTCTTCCTTAATTTTAAGATATCACTTAGAAGTCTGCCAATTCTCCCTTGAATGTATAGTATAGAGAAAGAAGAGTATTTCTCTCTACCCCTCCCTGACAACAAATATGATGGCTATTCACATATGGCAGCAGGAGGATGTACTTCCATAAGTGAGCCTGGTATGCCTCTCAAGTTCCCAGCTGCTTCTTCTTCAAGTTGCTTCTATCGAATGTAAGTGGTTTAACAGAAAACCTTAGGAGAGACCTCAGGAGTTTGAAAAGTCTGAAGCCATTTAATCAAGTGCTAATTGCCCAATGGGCATTGCTTTCTGCAACTACATCCTTCTCAGGGAAGATCACTGCCAACAAGAGAATGAGCCACTCATGCTTGGAGGTCCAGAAGAAGAGAACCTTAAGTGAGCCAGTCAAATAGCACAGAGGCCTGGTAAAAGTGAAATATCAGAATGAATTTGTTCAGTAGGTACTTGACATGACATAAACACACACACACACACACACACACACACACACACATATCCACTCCACAAGGGAAGAATTAATATTGTTTGTGGCCCCTAAAAAGAGGCTTCTTGAAAAGAAAGTGTGTGTGTGTGTGTGTGTGTGTGTGTGTGTGTGTGTGTGTGTGTGTGTGTGTGTGTGTGTGTGTGTGTGTATGAGAGAGAGAGAGAGAGAGACTGCCATCTCTTCTTAAAGTCTACTGTGTGAAATTTTTCCTAGGTCAGTATCCATCTCTTTTTGACACAGCTCCTAGTCAAAAATCCTCTGTGTATCCTTTAATCAAGGAGTCAGGATAGATAGATAGATAGATAGATAGATAGATAGATAGGTCGATAGATAGATAGATAGACAATGTGTGTATGTCTATCCTCAGTGGACTAAATCACATGTACCCAATTCCATGAAATATGCCCCAGTCTTGCAGATCAGAACTTCCCTGATCTCCCCTATTATATACTTAAATGGGTATTTAATCAGTCAGACAGTCAACAATATTTAAGTGTCTACTGTGTGCCAAACACTGTACTAAATACTAGGGATACAAAAAAAATTCTCTGCTCTTAGGGAATATACATTCTAATGGGGGGGGGGGGGCGACATTATGGCCTATTTACATTTGCTTCTAACCTATTTCCCAGTGAACTAAGTGACTAGTTCAGTTTTCATTTTTCACTAGTGCTAAGGTTGTATGATTGGCAAATTGAGCACTTACTTTCCACATAACTCTCTAACCAAACAAGCTCAAAAGAATAAAAGATCTGCCGGGCTCACTTACTCATTAAAGTTGAGTCCCCAGGTTTCAGATAGAAAGACTATGCAAAGTAACTCTCACTTACTCTCCCCACCCATCTGCAGTCCGGTTGATTCCATTTACCAAGCCCAAGCCACATAAACAACCTTACAGGTTTGTCTTTTAGGGTCTGGCTGAAGTAACACCTTCCTGGGCCTCCCATGGCAGTGGGAATTCTCCATTCTCTGTAGGAGGCAGAAAATACTCATTTTTATCCAGCCACATAAAAAAAGGGAGTGAAATCTGTGGGAGGGAGAGAAGTTGTCATCATAGAGTTGGCTAAAGAGAAAGAAGCTTTTATGTCCAAGGGAAAAGGGACGAGAAAAATATTAGAGAACAGGCCCCGTTTTGAGGTACTACTTACTCTGGATAGGAAATTAGCCAGCTCTTAGGCCCTTACCCCAAATGTCCAAATAAGTGAAATAATAGTAGAAAAATCCTGTTTATTTCCTTTGACATGTTGTTGATGTTGGTGGCTATTCCCTCTGTCAGTATAGACCAAAATCTGTTCCTAGTTTCTCATCTTGTTTTGTTCTTGTCAATGTTCTCCCATAAATCTCTATGGGAGATTTGACATACTGGAGGCCTTCTTTTGAAACTTCGTAAATTCCAAGACAGTGTTTGAGCATTCTGTCGGTCGTCCTTTGCTCTTGTTATATGAGAATCCCAGTTCCTATTCTAATCATGCATGTCTTTTACACTATTTCTCCACGAAGCCCTATTCAGTGTCACACCTTGGTATAGACATGATCTTTGCTTATAGAAGCACATGGCAGAGAAACACAAATTCAAGTAGCTTCTACCAAGTTGGAAAACCTTTGAATATTTGACCTCTCAATAGACTGTGTGGAACCTAGAATCAGGAAGAACTGAGTTCAGATCCAGCTTCATACACTCAAGTAGGCGGGTGGCCCTGGGGCAAGTCACTTAACCTCTGTCTGCCTGTTTCATCTTCTTCAAAATGATATGCAATATAATGTTATAATAATAGCATGTACCTCTAAAGATCATCATAAGGATCAAATAAAACAGTATTTATGAAGTGCTTTGTGAATCTCTATAAATGTTACCTGTTTTTATTCCTGCATGAAAACCATATCAGGGAAGCAAAAAATTGATCACTAATAGAATATTATTAGCTGATACTACACAATACAATATATTATTTGTATGTATAATTAGTAAGATCCAGTGTGTATATGTGTATGTATATATATATATATATATATATATATATATATATATATATACGTATGTATATATTCACATATATTTATATACATATGTGTCTTTATTCATCAGTATTTTTACAGTGATAATGTATGGTTGTGAGTTATGGAATACTCTATTCTCTGAAGAGTTAAAGTTATGAATCATGTAAAGGGAAATGTAAAAATGATGGTGGACATGGGCATGATCTATATCATATTACAAATTAACAGTTGTGCAAAAATGGAGTAAGACAGAGGTGTCAGACTCTTGGCTTATGATTAGCCTGCAAAATTCTGGAGTGCTGCCTGAACCAGTTTAAAATATGCTTGGGAAATGTTTAGCAAAATAAATAAAAATACGATACAACATTTGAATTTGATACCACTGGTATAAGAGACATAATCAAAAAATATCTGACCAGGAAAGAGAATGGGCCTCTTATGTAGAGAGAAGAATGGATAGAATATGGACATTTAGTCCAATCAAAATCCAAAAGAGAACCCCAGGATAACGATCAAAATGCTGTCATCTAGTTTCTGTCTGAAGAACTACAATTAAGGGGAAAATCAATAGTTCATAAGTAGCCCATTCCATTTATGGACCATTCTCATTGTTAATTTTTTTCCTGAGGTCAAACTGAAAATTTACCTTTTTGAAGCTTTCAGCTATTGTTCTTGGATATGCCTTTTGGATCAAAAAGAAAATCTGTATTCAAACAGGAAAATCTCAATTTTACATGACAGTACTTCAAATAACAGAACATAACTAGCATGTCTTGCTTGAGTCTTTTCTAAGCTAAACAGCTTTTGTTATTGTTCAGTCATGTCCAACTCTTTGAGACCCCATTTGGGGTTTTCTTGGCAAAGATGCTGGAACGATTTACCATTTCCTTCTCCAGCTCATTTTACAGAAAAGGAAACTGAAGCAAAGAGGGTTAAGTGACTTGTCTAGAGTCACACAGCTAGTAAATGTCTATGGTTGGATTCAAACTCAGGAAGATGTATCTTCCTGACTCCAGGCCTAACACTCTATCCATTGTGCCCCCTAGCTGCCCCTAAATTTAACCAAGCCTCATTTGACATGGCCCTTCACAATCTTGTTTACTTTGCAGATTATCAATGTCTTTTTTTAATTGTGATGCCCAATTATTAACATACTCTTTAAGATGTGGTCTAATCAGATTATCACCTTCTTTTTTCCTGGAACCAATGCCTCTCTCAAAATAGCCTAAATTGCATGAGTTTTTTTAACTGCTAGATCACACTGGTGATTCGTATTGGACCTGCTATCCATGAAACGCTGAGATCTTTTGAGACAGTCTGCTATGTTTTGCTCATCCATGTGTAGTTGATATTCTGAATCCAAGCATAATATTTTGAATTTATCCCTCTAAAATTTCATTCTGTTAGATGCTGCTCAAAGAAAATTTTGTCTTGAGCTTGTCATCCAGTTTGCTATCCAATCCTTGCAGCTGTATGTCGTCTGCAGATTTGATGAGCATACCATATATGCCTTTATCCAAGTCCTTAATAAAAATGTTTACAAGCACCAGGCTAGACACAGATCACTGAGTGAGTCTACTGAAAACCACCTGGCAAGTCGACTTGAATAATTAACAACTGCTCTTCAAATCCAGTCATTCAACAAATTCCAAATTATTTAGTCTTCATCTTTTCTACTAGAATAGTATGAGATAGTGTGCAGCCCTTTGCTAAATGCTCAATAAACTCCATATTCATTATTTTCCTAATATGAAAAATCACACTGTCAAAAAAGAAAATATTCTGTCACATCCCACTCTTGATGAGACCATTCTAGCTCTTTGTTATTACTACTTCTTTTGCTAGATGTTCACTAACCACCTTACTAATGATCATTTCTAGAATTTTCCCAGAAACTGAAGTCATACTAACTTATCATTGGCAAACTGTTTTCTTCCAACCTCTTATGAAAGAGTTTAAATTTTTTTTCAAAACTAAATTTCAAATTTTGACATTTGTCCTTCTTTGAACTTGTTGTACCCTTTGTCTTTCCCCCATGCTCTTTCAAAGATCACTGATGGGGTCAGCACTCACAAATGCCAATTCTTTCCATGCCTGGGGATGTAGTTCTTCTGGACCAGATGACTTGAATTCGTCAAGGGCAGTTAAATGATCTTTTACTATCTCCTTACTTATCTTGGCCATCAACCCCACATCAGATATTCTTATTCTATCTTATGCAGATCATTTTCCTTGGCAAAGAAAACAGACACAAAATGACTTGAGCAGTTCTACCTTCTCTCTGTTAAGTCTGGTTATCATTCCATCCACCTCAAGCAGTGACCATCTGCTCTTTTTATCTTCATGTTTTTCTTTCCATATAACTAAAACTTCAACTTTTAAATCCTTAGTTTCCCTCACAGCCTCAGCTTATTTTGAACTGGAGCATTTTTGAAGCTATTTTTATATGACTATGCCATACTCATATTCATTCTCTATTCAAGAACCTTGCTTCCATCTTCTATTCGTATCCTTAAAAATCTATGGTGATTAGTGAGTTCTCTGTGCATCCACATTGTTTTCCTTAGACAATGTTGTTTTTTCCTCATTGGATTTTTTTCCTCCTGTCTTCAGAATTTCATGCTTTAGTGTTTTCTATCTCTTCTGAATTTCCCTGTAGGATTTTAGTCCATCAGATCTCATCTCTGCTTTCTCTGAACCCTTTGAATTAGGCTTTCACAAAATCTGGTGTGCATGTTAGACTATGTCCAACTTTTCCTCTTCTCTATCACAAAATATGTGAGAAAATGGTAGTATATCCCAAAGGTTTCCACCCCATAAAGTATTCCTGAGACCCTAATTAGTAATAATCAGATACAGTTGAGAATTTCTTCCTGTGGGTCCTCCATCTTTTAAAGAATGAAATTAGCATTAAGATTACATGGAGAAATTATTGGCTATTCTATTTTTGACAAAGAGAGACTGCCAATAGATAGTTAGATAATTGAATTACCCATCATTATTTTTCCAGGCTTCTATGCTACACTTTTGGTCTATTTCCCAAATTTCTTATCTAGCTTCTCTTTGAGCCCAGGTGGTCATTGGTATATTCTGATGACAAAACAACTCCTCTCTCTCTTTCTATTGACCTTTCATCAAGTCAACAAGGATTCATTAAGTATTTACTGAGTGCCAGCCACTTGTGCTAAGCTCTGGGAATCCAAGATCCAAGCAGAGAGGAAGACAGTTCCTACCTGTAAGGAACATATTGTCTAGTGGCGGAGGATGACATGTAAAATGTAAAATGAAGATGAATATAAATATGAATATATTTGTATAAATATAAAAGGAGGGAGATGAGGAGAGGAGGAGATATTTATACCAAGGCATTGTAGAGAAAGTCCAGAAAGTCAGTAGTGTAGTCTAAAGAAAAATGAAGACATGGACATCCTCATTAAAATTCTTTACCCAAATTCTTTATAATGTAATATGCCATAGTAATATAATATACCATACTTCACCTCTCCGGCTTCTGGAATCCTTATATAAGTACCTTCTCAATGTAGGAGTCTTTATGTTCCATTAATAGTCATCAAATATCAAGCAATTATTTGTTCAACACAATGCCAGGCACATGGTCCCTTTCAGTAATTATTTCACATTCAAATGGAGTAGAAAACATTCAAACAATTTTGTACATATAAGATATATGCAGTGTAATTAAGAAGTAATCTTAGAGAAAAAGTGCTAGCAGCTGGGGTTAGAGGTGGTAATGTGATCAAGAAAGTCTTCTTGTAACCAGGAAATCAATGGGCAGAGGAAAGGAGGGAAAGTAATCCAGGCAATGGGGGACAGTTGGTGAAAAAGCATGGAGAAGGAGACAGGGTGTTATTGGAAAGGAACAGCAAGAAAGCTTGTGTTGCTGGATCTTGGCATATGTTGAGGAGATGAATATAAGGCAATTAGAATTTTTTTTAAAAAAGGTACAAGGTTGTTAAGGATCTCCAATTCCAAACAGCTGATTTTTTATTGGATCCGGAAAGTAAGAGTCATTGAAGTGTCCTGAGTGTGGGGTTGGGGTGGAATGGTCACACCTGTACTTTAGGAGAATCACTTTGGCATCTAGATGGAAGATGGATGAGAGTGAGAAGATGTGAGGCAAGAAGACTCAAGAGGTAGCTATTGCAGGACTTCAGTTGTGAAGTGATGAGATTCTGAATCAGATCAGAGTGGAAAGAAGGTAATACAAAAGTGAGAGGTTGTAAAGGTCACAAGACTTGGCAAAAGATTAGATATGTGGAGTGAGTTTGAGTTATGTATCAAAACTTAGAGATTTCAAACCTGAGCTATTGGGAGGATTGTGTGTGGTGTGTCCTTATTCTCGAGGAGGACCATGACATCAGGAAGATGATGATATGACTTGCAATTGAATTGGACTTGAGGAAGGGAAGGTTGTGCAGAGTCACCAGTCTCACTTTCTCCTCCAGAGTCATCTGGGTCCAGTGGCCAGATATGGATCAGGACAACTGGAGATGGCCCAGGATATAATGGGGGACCTTTTTAAGCTAAGGTCTTTCCAACTTCTCACTTTGAGTGAGGCAGTGTCCATTCAGCGAATAGGCCAGTTTAAGAAGTGAGTCAAGGGATGGCCCCTTTAATAATAATAATAATTTTTTAAAAATTGAATTGGGAGAAGAAGACCCTCAGAGTTGCTGGCCAAAAGAGAAATAATTACAATTTACATTCAGTCCTCAACAGTAACTGAGGAGTTGGAAAGAGAAGGTTTTGGGGAAAAGAAAATAAACTCTGTTTTGGACACTTTGACTTTAATATGCATATGGAAAATTCAATTTGAAGTGTTAAAAAGGTGATGTTAAGACTGGAGGTTGGGAAAAAAGTTAGATCTTGATCTGAGAATCTTATGCATAGAAATGATCATTGAAGCTATGAGAGCTGATGAGATCAAGGCCCAGGACAGAGTTTGGAGTTCTAGCTATCATACAGAGGAAGATCTAACATAGGAAACTGAGAAGGAGTGGTCAGACAGGTAGAAGAACCAGGATAAAATGGTGATATGAAAACCTAGAGAAGAGAAGTATCTAAAAGAGAATGACCAATAGTAGCAAATTGATTTAGCTCCTTTGGAAGCTATATGGGAGGACATTTGTAAGCATCACACTAGATGAAAAGGTATGAAAGACTTATTATTTTCACCACTGAATTTAGTAATCACATTGATGAGTTCTCATACATTAAAGTCTCTATGCATTCCTCTACATCATGGATTCTTAGCCTCAGGTTGATGAACTTGATTTTACAAATACACACACACACAATTTTTTAAAAAATATAATCAGTTTCCTTTTAAATAGCAATCATTTTATTTCAATTTATTTACATTTTATATTATATTTTTATTTTTATAAAAATTACTTCTTTTAAAACATTTTTCAGAATAAGGGTGCATGGACTTCACCAGACTGTTAAGAGAGTACATGATATAAAAAAGTTAAGAACTCCAGCTCTACCCTCCCTTTTAGAGAATCTATTATATCCTTTTTAGGTGAAGAGTATGAAAGGGAAAATTGTATAGTATTAGGAAGAATGATGAGTAGGAGAAATCGAATGTAAGGCATGATGATCTAAGGCTATGCTTTTCTTCTTTCCTCTATACCAAGATTTCTGGTAGTTCCCACTTCCTTAACTTTATTGATCTTTGACCATGTGATATTTTCAGGAAAGGCAGTCTCTTTAAGACCTAAGATTCATCACATATGCATTTACACATGGTATTTAAGAAATGTTTTTGATCATGAAAAATTATATAATTTTCCCAGGACAATAATACTACTAACAAGACCAATTATTCAGGTTCTAAGGCCAAAAGATAAAAAAGCTAAGAAAATTAAGCAAAAAATAAAATGAAGAATGATTCAGGAATATCAGAGAGATAAGGTCAATTTCCATTAAGACCAAAATAATATATGGTACCATGCCATTTTCCCTGTGGGCACTCAATAAAAAGTCATTTGACTACATTGGTCTTATGACATTTACAGCCCTGTTTTCTGGAATAATTTTACTACCAAATGTCTTAACAAAAATTTAATATTTTTATCTCAACATTTCTGTAAGAAGAATAACTTCTCCCTATATCTTCTTTACAGATTCAATATTCAATTTAAATAATGTAATTACCAAAGTCACTGAGCAAGTGTGTAACTGAACTAGAATTGTAATTCACTTTGAGTCAATAAATATTAAATTCAGTTAATGTTTGTTAAGCACCTACTATGTGATATAGACTGTGCTAAGTCCTATCTTGCTAGAGGTGGAAAGCCATTATAAATAAAAGCAGTTAATTTTAAACTTAGATATGCATATATATACAAAAGAAAGAAAGAAAGAGTGTAAATGATTTGCTTGTAACATTTTTGTGTAATTTTTAGTTTAGTCTTCCCTTTTTCAACACTTCTTTATTCATAGGCTGGAATTGATGTCAGTTCAAGGTGTTCTATTTAAGGTTTTGAGACATTTTTAAAAAATTCTAAATACTAAACAAGACTGAGTCAGTTTGGATGGGTACTATTTTAGTGGGATGTGTGAATGTGTATGTACATGTGTGCATGTGTGTATACGTACATATGCATATATGTGTGTGTATTGTATGTGACTATATAAACATGCATGCATATCACAAGGGCAGCTATGTGGCAGAGTGGATAGAGCACTGGGCTTAGAGTAAGGAAGACTGATCTTCATGGGTTCAAATCTAGCCTCAAGCACTTACTAGTCATGTGACCCTAGGGCAAGGCATTTAACCTTGTTTGCCTCAGTTCCTTATCTGTGAAATGAGGTGGAGAAGGCAATGGCAAACCACACCAGTATCTTTGCCAAGAAAACTCAAACTGGGGTTACAAAGACCCAGACACAACTGAAGAATGACTCTACAACAACAAAAAATATGTATCAGAAAGGGAGTAAATTCTCCACCTTTTAATTTGCCCAAAATATCATTATTGCATTTTCATGGAATTATTATATGACATGCAGTAGACATTTCTAGATTCATTTCTTATTAATAAATATAAAGTAGCAGCCTTTAAAAATACAGTATTTAAAAGAGCAAAAGCCATTGACATGGTCAATATTTTCAGCCATGTTTTTTAATTTGCCAATAAAAACCTTCTTTAAAGTTCACTAGCAAGATAGTTATGAATCCTCAAGAAAATTGTGACATATATGTATATTCACACATATAGATATTATATATATGTGTGTATATATATATACATGTACATACATATTATATGTATGTGTGTATAATTTTTAGGGATATTACTTGGAATTTTCCAAAACCAAGAGAAATTTCTGGGTACATTAATGATTACATTTATAATTAAGAACAATATAAAAATCTTAATGTCTAAAAGTTCTTTCTCCTTTCTTTAGACTCCCCATTTAGGCACCATATCTTCTCTTTTGAGAAATGTAAGTGATTCCTTCGCTTAAAGACTTAACTTCTTATTTACTTTCCTTTGACTCTCTCTCCTTCTCTCTCTTCCCCTCCTTTTCTCTCCCCCCCTCCCTCTCTCCCCAACCCCCACCTATATCTCACACCTCTCCTTAAAGCTGGTAGTCATGGGGAAGATGTCTCTAGCAGGGACAGGAAGGAAAGTGAACAGCTTTCCCATGAGGTTAGGCCTAATTGGGGCTTTATGGATCACTCAGCAGGGGGTTCTCTTGATAATAGTGTCAATAGAATTCTCCTCTACCAACTGCCTGACCCCTCTATAAACTGTTTGTTTTTCCTTCTACCACACAAAATAGCTGTTTATATGCCATGCCAATGTTTATCAGATCCATATATTTAAGCTTGTTACCTATTCAAAGTATATTAAATCAGAAGAACTGATTAAGTAACCCTAAATCTTTGATCTTATATTATTTGCCACCTTTCAATTTAACCAAAATACCATTATTGGATTTTCATAAAATTATTATATGACACACAGTAGGAATTTCCAAATTCATTCCTTATGAATAAATATAAAGCAGAAGCCTTTAAAAATTCAGCTTTTAAAAGAACAGAAGCCATGAGGATTTAGCATGGTTCATGTTTGCAGGCATGATTTTTAATTTGCCAACAAAAATCTTCTTTAAAAAATACTAACAAAATAGTTATGAATCCCCAGGAAATGTGCTCCCTTTATCTCATCTTTAACTGGCCTTGTAGCTAATTTATATAGAAAGAAACCCTAATTTTACTTCTTTCTAAATTCTCAGGTTAATTAATGATGATGCAAGGTCTAGATCGATATCATTATAATGCTTTTAGGTAGAAAATATGTGCCCATTGAAACAATACACACCAAAGCTTAATATTTTCCCCAATTTCAGCCCCCTTTAATTATCCAGGGGCTAAAAAGTTTAAGCTTTATTTACATTTTGTCTACCAAGATGTGCCCCCTTTAAGTATTTGTGTAAACAAACCAAAGCTGTTGCTTTCATTAATATGTAACACAGGGTCCCATTTTCTTACCTCACAGAATTTTACTAAAGTAAAATTCAATGGCCAAAGGCAACTTGATCTCCTGTATGTATGATTCTAGATAAACTTTACAGTACAGAAAACCCTCCAGATTGTATACCTATTGACAGTACTTAATAAAAACATCTAGAATAATGGTGCTCCTGGTTGTGTTTCCAATAGTGATGTGACTGCACAGCACTGTGGATTAGGTTACCAGTCCTTTGAATTCTGACCTTCTGTCTAAAACAGCTTTAGAGGTTACTTTTCCCCCGATTTGGGAGATTGCAAGGAAAAGGTTGGGGGCTGGGGGGAGCAGTGTTAGTACTGCTTGAAGGAAGAAAAAGTTTTGGTCAGTTTATCAAGGTTTGTACCATGGCAGTCAATTTGGGGTAACAAATAGGACTTTCCAGTTCTAAATATTTAAACTATATCCCCAAATGTGTCGTATGACTTATAGAGCTTTGCAAATGCAATTACTTCCTTGGTGAGCAAATAATGTGTTCATGATGTAATTGCTGTAAAGATCAAAGCCAATCACTTCAGTTTAATTGAAATTAAAGAAAGCAGTAGGGAAGCAATTGATGCTACTATGAAACAAGTAATCCATGAAATTGCTTATTGTAAACTCAGTCATTCACTTTCTCCTTTCCTTTACAAAATAGGAAATATTTATGAACTGCAGATATTTCTCTATTCTTAATCAACATAAGAAAAGTGATCTTGTCTGATTAAATACTTCAAAATTAAGGATACTCATTTATATTATATTCAGCTTAATTAGGATTTGTTGTTGTTGTTTTTAAAGAAATTTACAAACCAGCCTTCAAAGTATGCTTAGGAACAACATTTCTTATAATTGGAGCTAGTTAACACTCTATGTTCTTTGAAATTTCACAAAATTAGGTGTTCTAGGTAAGTAAGTCCTATTTTTTCTGGATTTATTACATTTAGCATGTGTCACCTTTCAAAAAGAATGGTACAACCCTTGACTCACCTAGGTTACATCAATGACCCAGTGCTCCATCTACTGTTGAATAGTGACTTTAACAGTGTTATAAAAATGGGGGATTACAACAATGTAAATATTTAGGAAAAAATATTTAAAGTAGTATACAAACATAATAAGCTGTCCATTAGCTTGCTTGGTTGAGATGTGCACTATTTCTGAAGAATTTTTTTTAAATGTGAGTTAGATTGTAATTCAAAACTGGCATACAAAAAAGTGAATTTCCAGCTCTTGTTACATTTTGTGAGAGGTGCTGCCAAGATTGGTTTTGCCCATGCCAGAGGAAAAATGGTAGAAAAAAAGATACCCTCTGTCTGCTAGGCTGACTCGTGTCAATGTAAATCTAATATATTATGTATAGTGGACAAATTACCTCTTTGCTGTGATCAAACTCAGCCCATGTGGACCAGTTTGATTGTAATAATGTAAAGAAAAGGAAGAAAAATAGAACTTCATAGGGTGTAGTTTTCTTTGTTCTTTCAGAGAATAAGTTAACTAAAATGGAAAATTAGTCATGTCATATACTTTGCTTAATGGAGTGGATAGGTTAAAAATGCTAACAACTTTTTTATTCTTCAGTTAAAAAATTTGTTGCTGAACTATATTTGCCAGGAATAGATTTTTAAAAAGTGTTCACAGTTTAGACTGACAATTTTTTTAACTCCATAGATAATCATTATTGAATTTCTGAATTCATGATCCACAAACATTATTATATCTGACAATAAAGGATGTGCTCATTAAGGTTTCAGGAAATGGACTGTATTTTCATATTGTGTTGTCATAAAAGCTCCAGTATAATTCATCACAAATCATTGTCCTTGGGAGTATATAATTGTCTCCTTTCATTCACTGCTAAAAGCTATTCTTGGTAGAGGCGACTAAAAGAAAGTTAACTAAATACTATTAGATAGTATGGTCAATTTCATATCATTCTTAAAATAAATTGTGGATGTTTTCCTTGGTAGAGTTTCAGCAGCAGCTACTGGGAGTTTAATTCAAGATCACAGTACTGGTTTGTAGATCTTGTGCCAGTGGTCATGCAAGTGATCATGGAAGCTGCCAGGAAGCATGGCAAAATCCTTGATCACTACGTGAGTTTTTCTACCAGCAGTTATCTAAAATACTCAGAAATATGTTGCCATGAAAGAAATCATGAGAAAGGAAATGATAAATCTAGAAGTAGAAAGAATCTGATATTCTAATAATCTTGGATGATTTCATTATTAGAATGCTGACTATTTCAAGGAACAATTGATATGTTATTAATATGAAAGAAATAATGCCACTCTTTGATTTACATGTTTTCTTTTGGAAGAAAAACAACTATTAGTCTCTATTTAGCAGTATTTTTTAATTAGATGATACAATTTTATATGAATTTATTCTCAAAGGATAACAATGTCACATGCATTAAAGATTCTGATAGGCTAATGGATTATTCTGACACATAACACAATGAATATTTAATTCTGAAGTATTTAGTTGTAAGACTAAATAGAAAATATACAAAATGCTAAAAACAAATGTTCCAGTGAAATATATATTTACCTTTTTAAAGGATATTTTGAACCTGCCAAATCCATTTAGAGTACTCATCCCCCAAAATGGAAAAGACACAGTACCTCTTAATCCTTAAATATTTCAGTTTGATTGTTTTGTGATGACTTATTTTGAGTTAAATTATCTAATTCTGGAAAATATACAATTATGTTTCTGAATTTTTGCATGAAGTCTCCTAAAACTTCTTTCTTTTAGAATTTAAGTGGAAATCATGACTTTTCTTATCTTTGTAATCAATAGATTGGCTCTTTCTTTAATCTTGAACCACTAAGAAAACCTGTCAAAATTTCAAATTTTACTAAAACTAGGCATGTAGCTAGGCAACAGCTTGCTGTGTAAGATAAAACCTGTTTGGAGATGCAGTGTAGGGAATAACATTGTGCCTTTTATGACATTCAAACATTATGCTAGAGTTTTATATTCAAAGTGTTTCACTTTGAATTTTTGAATGTAATAAAATTGTTCTCATTGGGCAGTAAACATATATAACTGATCTCTTAGCCTCTGTTCACAAATATTTTAACACTAGACTGGTGCACCAAATTAACATTTATTATTCCCTTTTACAGTCACCTGCCTTTACTACCTGTATGTTATCATTTAATTTTCAGGAAATTACTTTTCTAAATTATGTCATTGACAAACAGGAAAGAGTAGGTTATATTCATATGTACCTCATTGATCAATTAGAAAAATTATGTGTTTATCATGAAATTCTAAGAGATATTCCAAGTGCAAGTATACAGTGAATATAGTAGATAGCAGGATGTAACAAACAGCCAAATTTACTGATGAACTGAGTGGTAATAGAGTTCTTTTGTACTAGTTTTTCCTTCCTTCCCTTCTTCCCTCCTTCCTTCCTTCACTCCTTCCCTCCTTCCTTCCTTCCCTCCTTCCCTCTCTCCTTCCTTCCTTCCCTCTCTCCCTCCCTCTATGTCTAGCTTATTAGAAATGGTTACATTTAGTTTAAAGTTATGAATAATTACTTCAGAAAGATTCCAGTTTGGCTATACTACAGATAGTAGACCAGGCTGTAGCAAATTTTCCCTTTAGTGATGAAATATGTTAAAATGGATACTGTGTTTTTATCCAAATGACTCAAAATTTTTATGTTCGTAACTTCCAGTCATTAGCTATACCATCATTCCAATTAGTGGTCACTTTGAATGTATTACACTTTTCTTCGTAATGGCATGCACAGGTTGCTTCAAGATATCTCATTTGACTATATAAACACAAATAATTAAATTTTAATTTTAAAATATGTCATGTAATAACATAGATATAATTTAATCTAGTTGAATAATTTTCTTATTTGTGACCTCCATTATATATCACACATTCTAATTATTATCTTAAATGGTTAGCATTTCCTATATTTATCGATTATAAATTTTCATCAATGCCAAAAAGTAAAATTTGATATTTTGATGCTTAATTATAAATTTTGAATATTAAATGGCATATAGTTCAAATCATAGATCTTTATTGGAACAACTGAGATATTATGCATATATGGGATTGAATTTTTCATCACCTCAGTTTTAAAAGAGATAATATTTTTAAAGTAGTCTTTGGAAAAAGTTATAATTTAAAGCAATGACCATTTTTATGGTTGATATTTTAGTTTAAATTAATACTGTTACATTTTATCTGACAATACTAGAACTCTCCATTACATTCAGTGTTATAGTTTGTGAATAATTAACTTTCTTCCAAATAATATCTGATGTTTACAGCATAAGAAGCTGTTATAGGTGGTAAGATAATCCTGTATCTGCTGGGGATATAGATAGGTCCAATAGAAACCTACATATTTTTAACTGGCCTCCCATATATGAGGAGAAGGGTATCCCAAGATTCCTTTCTTGTCTGTACTACACAAAATGAAATCTTAGGTGAGTTTGCAATTTGAGGCTGTATTACAGCTCTGCCAAAGCATTCTTTTTCTGAGGAATTTAGATTGGCATCCTTTCTGAAAAAAAAATCATTGCTTGTATTTCATAAAAGAAGTTATTTCTTGACTTGAAATAGTTGTCATCCATGCGTGTCAAATAAAGAAAGGTAAAAATACATCTTAGTGATCTGAACAATCAGGTTGGTGAAGAAATGCTGTACTAATTGATGACCTTGAAGCCTAGTGCAGACATTATATGATATACCAGTAGCAATCCAATTTTAACAAGTGCTTCTTTATAAATCATTACCATATTCTTTTTTTTTAAAGACTTTGTGTTTTGATAGAAAAGTCTTGGCACACAGAAAAAAGGTTTCATGTAATAATAAAAACAGTTGGGAAAAACACCTTAACATATAACATAAAGGAATTTATAAGAATTCCACCTTATTTTTTTATAATATAAAACTTATGATGAAAGAGGCAAAAACAGAGACATTTGTACTCGGACTTTGATCTGGAACTTGTCATGTAAAATATATAGTTAGATTTTTTTTTATCAATGCTTTTAAATATTTGGAATAAATGCATTATTGAAATAATTCACCTTTAACTTCAGAAGTCATTTAACAACATAAAATGTAATAATATTAAGAAAGTGTAAAAATTTAGTTTTAGATTTTATTGTTAATCATAATATTCACTCAGATGGTATAGAGTTCCATAAGTTGTGTTTAGTTACAAGTGTCTCAAATAGCAAAAGCTGCAAAGATCCTAAATGTATGAGAAGAAGCTTTTTTCCTAATATGATTTTAAATTAGACTATTAAATACCAAATCCCATTCAAACATTTGCACACATAGAACTTTATGAAAAGGTAATGATCTTGGAATGTTGGAAAATGCCTTCATTCCAACTTCCATTGGATTCATCATGAAGGTAATGATTTGAGTTATAATTTAGTTCATTTATAAATTAGACCTTTTTTTTTTGTCTTCTGGCTTATTAGAAGTTAGCAAAAGGTCAATTTACTTCCTAGACCTGTTAATCAAGTAAAATTTTTGAAGAAAGATTTAGCTTTGCTTCTACTAGTTTCCAGAAGGAAGAACAACAGCAAAATCTTTGGAAAAGTGTTTAAAAAATGGTTATACAGCAGCTCCCCAAATAAATATATTGGTAACTGCTGTTAGAACTGAGTGTGTTGCTGACAGAGTGCTTCCACTAAGTAATTCTCACACAACTGTTTATCCAGATAGCATGAGGCTCATTCATTTACATAATAAATTTTTCTAAAGCAGCAAGATTGAGTCAGACAGAAGAGTGCTCATTTCAATTGTTACAGTTAAACCAATAAGGTTAGGACAAGAGAATAGCTGTGGTTTGCGTTGCAAAAACAAAACCAAAAAAAAAAAAAAGAAAGCCCTTAGGCTACATGGGCAGACCTACAAGACTGAGCAAACAAATAGGAGGGATGAAGATTCTGCTGTTTCTTTGTCTAAGGATCTTAGATATTATCTGCTGCTGTTTAGTGGGGGGGAAAGCCCACGGCTCAAAGCTGTGACTAAATAGAACAGTGGGAGCTGATGGCTCAGGGGTTGGTGCTAGATACAAACTCTCGAGTACCACTTCCGACTTTAAGTCTTCCTGTTAAAGTCCACTGTGGTGGTTTTCTTCCTCGAGGAACCGTTTTCTCGCAGACACTCGGCAGTCAGAGCCTCCAGCAGCAATCTGGGAGCTTTGCCTTTAGGTTGGGTTTGCACTCCAGAGACGCTGCACTTCTGTTGTTGGGCTCCACTGAGAACTTCTAAAAATCACCCTCAGCGTCGTCAGCACAAAACTGTATCTTCCCCCAGGAATCTAAACATGCACGGAACGGAGATTTGTTAAACCAGAGAACGGGAAAGGACCACGGAGAAGTAGTGAATGCAGCAGACGGGAGCTCTGTAAGTACAAGCTGACTGTGGATTGTGGAGACTGACCAAAACTCTCTTGTGGGCAGAGTCCCAGCTAGATAACAGGAGACATGGGATTGCGCTTCCCCCTCCGTCCCCGGTGAGGGTTTTCTTCGTCTTTTTAAGTGAAAAACAATACTTAGAACTAGCCAAATTTGGGGGCATTTTCTATTGCTTCATTAATCCCGAGATGCCATCCTAAACAGTCTAGTTACTACCTACAAACATGATTCTAATCATTAATGATAAATCATCCCGAATCATGTAAATTAACATGTTGTAGTCTATGTTCACGCTGTAAATTTAAATAGAGAAATATTGGAGGGCTATTGTAATTTTTTTTTTTGCGGATAGCGTTTTGCACTTCTATTATGAATGGTCTCTCCAAGTAATATTGCATAATATGGAATGGAAAAGGTACATTTATGCATATGTTATATTGCATATATGCAATGGCAATGAGTGCTTTTTCATAGCCTGAACATGAAGAAAAAGCTTAAGATTCGGAAGAAGAAAGCAAAATGAAGATAAGTTGGCAACACATTTTGGAGAAGGAAAGTCATTTCCTTAACAAGTTTAAATTTCTCCCTAAGATAAAACATGTGAATCCTCAAAAAGGAACTTTTCAGACTAATAACATATGCATTTATACAAATCAAATCTTTGACCTTAATTGGCATTTCATTTGACTTATAGATACATAGCTATCACTTTGAAATCAAGATGTTGATTTTTAAAAGCTCATTTAACTTATTCCATATCCAAAGTCGATATAAGAACACCAACTATTTATGAATGCGTACGTACTGGAATAAGTATTTTAAAATAGATTTCAGCAGAACTTTACCTGAATTTTGCTAAATTCAGACCTGTCATGGTATTTAGTAGGTTATTTTTCTTCTTCGTGTTTTGACACCTAAGTGAATGGCAGGGACAAAATGGGAAAAAGTTAGTGATGTCTCAGTGTAATGCCTTAAACTTTGTCATCATATAACATTTTTCAGATAAGCTTTACCTGATCATTATTTTATTAAGTCTTTTGCTTCATATTGCTCATTTTGGAAGCAATGTACTTATGAGAAACAACACTCATACGTTGTCAAATGCTTGGTTTTTGTGTGCCTTAGCAGCTAAGGCCCAGTGTCCTCTGTGAGTGAACAGCCGTAGATTTTCAAACCTGAAAATACTTTGCGGTGACAGACAGAAAAGCCTAATTGAGCCACTGTTCAGCATTAGGTTGCCTGCCATTTAAGCATACAATTCCAAAGGAAAGGCCATTCTCTCGTGTTTGATAGATATAATAAATGGTTTCTTAGAGGAAAATTACCCCTTGGAATTTTTTTTTTTTTAAATCAGTGGTATTTTCTAAAAACCAGGATACATCGGAAGGGTAATATACTTGAAGAACAAATCAGTTTACATTTAAGTCAGATGTCAAAAGCATTTCATTCAAAGTTTACATAAATGTTTTTTAAGTCAATTAAACTTTGAAAACTGTAAACTCTATGTAGATCAATTATTTAATTATTCCTGTTTGTACAAGAATTCCATTTTTAAAATTTGCTTTGAAGTATGTGATCAAGACCAATGTCTTGTCAGATGTAGAGAAATCCGTAATTAATTCTTTTTGAAAACATTTCGTTTATAAGGATAAGAGAATAAAATCAGCAAAGTCTAAAGGACACATATCTCTGCCTAGTGATGCTTTTGAATTCGTGTTTTTGTTTTTTACAATACAGTTTCTGTGATTGTAAGTACTGATTGGAGAGAAATTTCACCAAGAAAAATATGCTGCTTGAAAAGCGGGATTATTGTTAAGACAGGTTTTCCCTATGAAATAGTCTGATGAGAAAATAGCCATTGTCTTTCAGATTTGGTGGGGACTAGGGTCTATTTGTGGTTGAACAAAACTAGCTTGCCTGCCAGCTCTATTTATTTGGATAAGCTTGGTACTTTCACTTTGAAAATTTCTTTTCAGTTAAAAAATGTTTTAAATTACAGTCATTTTATAAAAATTGCTTCTAGCAAGCAAAAAAAAAAACCTATGGAAAACCCATAATTTAGACAAGTACCTATGTTTTATTTGCTCTGTGCTGCTGAGATTTAGAATCCCTTACCATTTACAGTTTACTTTTCACAGAACATTATTAACTTTTTGGCTTCATACATGATCTTCTGTCAGATGCTTTTGATTTGTAATTTAGCAAAGTATAATAAACAGTGCAAAAGTCATGAATTTTCCTCTGCATCCCTAGCTCTGTGGTAGGGAAAATGTGATAAAATGTGTACCTTAAGTCTTGTTTGATGATCTCTCAAAGCAAGTTTGCCTTCTGGAAATAATTTCTGGGGTTGAAGAGCATGGTATTAACAGATTTAATGTGGCTATTCAATGGATTGGTGAAGTACTCTGTGAGGTTTAACAAAATGAGAGAGACAAATTGAACATCAACAAAACTTACATCTGTGAAGAATTATAAATTTAATTAGAAAAAAGGCAAACTTAAAAGACCTCATTAACTAATCAGAAGTCAATGTTACCAGTTTGAGTTTCTTAAGTGTAGAATTCTGTGACTTTCTTATCAATTTTATTTTGTCTCCTAGAAGAGCCTCTCAAAAAGATATTTCTATTTTGTATATAAAAGGAAAATGCTTTAAAATTAAGCATTTTGAATTATATATAACCATGTGAGGTACATTAGAGTGAATGCATACACAGAAATCATTTAAAACTCCACATAAGGACACTACAGAGAATAGGTTTTTCAAATATACAAAGAAGTGTAAGTTTCAATTAACTAGATGCCTCACTATATCTCTTCTGAAGTCCATTGAAATGTGTGGTTTTTTTTTTTTCATTTCCTAATGAAAATAACCTTAATCAGTTTTGGAAGATATTATAACTTAGAACCTTACCAAGTATAGCAACTTTTGTTAAGCGTAATACATCATAAGAGACAATCAATATCAATCAGAAATAGGTGTTCTTTTGGATAAGCCTTTAGAAAAGTCTATTTTCCTTGCTGTATTGTAATGTTGGGCTACATATAAAAAACTAAAAGCATGTGAAGTGTAGCATTTTGTAAACTGTAACTAATTTTGCTCACATCTGTGTCTAATTGTTGTCTGCATTCACATTCTTGAGAGTAGATTTATTTTTCCTGGACCACTATGTGGATTCAGCTGACCAGCCTAAGTGAGGATTAGTTGTTTTAAAGTTATTTTGATTAAAGAGTCATTTTTAAATACAGTAACACACAACACATGGTTTAAATAATCCTTGAGACACAAAGGAATATATCTGAAGTATACTTAATGAAATGAAGATCATGGATGTGGACTTTCAGAAATCTTGGAGTGTAAAAAGTGCAGTACATGATAACTTGAACCAAGCTCAGCGGAAATAAGATGTGGTCTTGAAAACACCTTTAAGTTGGTTTTTTTTTAAAAAGGAAAGTGTTAGATTCATTTTTGCTCATATTAAAATTTCCCTTATAGTTAGAAGTATCTTATTTTGAAACTGAAATTCTGTAAGTTAAACCTCAAATACAAAATATAATCATTTTAAATTATATAAAAGCAAAGTTATTACAAAGATATCTAGCATATAAAAATAGAAGTATCAATAAAAGAATTTTTTTGAATCAGATAGTATATTCTCAATAAGCCAAGATCATTTTAAAAACAGTTATTTCTCACCTATACTATATTCAAGATATAAAAAAAATAGTATTAGGAAACTATACCTTGAGGCTATTGCTGGACTTTCTAATCATTTTATCCTGAGTTTAAGCATTTAAAAAAAAAAAGACCGTGTTTTAATTTCTAGAAACTTGTCTCTGTTTTCCCCAAATTGACTTAGTTTGTTTGAATAATTTTAAATTTAGATTCTCATTTCATCTTTTAAATTTATTTTTAATTAAGGTTTTTTGTCCTATATACACATAATAGAAATGCATACATTGAAATCATATCTAATGTTATGAAACTGTCAGACTTTGAGAACGTTATTCTTAGACAAAAAGTTTCTAAATTTTATGATTAGAAATAACAAAGCTCAAACACAGATTATGTTTGCCTGGATAATATTTATGCCACTTGAGATGCTTTACTTTTCTTCTCTATCGTATAATCATTAGTGATATTAGTTCAGGTTGAATAAAGACAGATCAAAAATTTGGAATTCACTAGCACGGAAACACGAGGTAGAATATATATTCTTCACTGGTGAAGACTTACCTTTGTGCTTCCAAGTCAACAGCCAATCTTCACCTGAACTTTATCACCTGCTGGCAATTTGCACTGTCTCTGGAGGAAGGACTGTGATATCAAAGGCTGCATATTAAACTATTCATTGCATCCTAACTAAATGCAAATCCATCTAATAACAAAAGGAGCTATCATAACACTGTTTCACCAACATGTTGATTATTGAAATACTAAATATACTGATTTTCTGGTCGAACCTTAAAAGACAGATAATTAACTAAAGACTGAATACATTCTGATTCTGAAGGCAATGAAACAATATTATTTCATGTTTACATGAGAAAATAGCTTGACTCTATATGGAATATATCATGGAAAACATGTTTTTCCTATTTTTAAGTCAGGCTGGTATTAAATGGCCTTGCCCAGAAACTGTTCTAGTGAAGGTTAAAGGACAAACAGTAAGAATAGAAAAAATTCAACATGATAAGGATAAGAAACTGTCAAGACTTACAGGGGTGGGTAGGAAATATATTTCAACCTGTGATAACAGAAGATGAAAGATCTTTTGAGGATGCTGGAGGGTTAATGCTTGAACTACTCCTGTTAACCATGTTGATTGGGTGAATAGCTACCTTTCCTAGGCACCCTTTCCAAGCTGCCTTCCCCAGGCTGCTTTGCATGTTGATTGGGGGAGGGGTAATCCAGTTTGCAGCTGTCATAGGCCAGTGATGAATCACTATCCCGTCATTTGGCTGCCTTCCCCCTTACACGGGGAGGAGGATAGACCTGCAAGAGGAAACAACAGTTGAGACTTCAACTTATAGACAATATGCCTTTCACTGCTGCAATATCCCCCCTTTTCTTCTCTTGGTTGAAGGCTATATTGTCATCCTCAGCCATGTGCTTTGTATAATTAAGCCTGGACACTGAGGCAGAATAACAACAGCGTCTAATTTTTCTCCCTGACCACAGGTGCAAAAATCTCAAACCAGTTCAGATGTTGCTGTTTCCTCAAGTTGCAGGTAAGGGCATTATTGATATTGGGCTTTGATTGAAGAGGACACTTTCTGATCCCCCTCAATTTTTACATACAGTTTCTTAATTTCTTGCCATTAAGAGTAGAATTTTTCATTGTAAATCATTTAGCAGTTTTTTATGTGTGTAAGACTGTTCTTTGTAAGAAGACATGGAAGAAGTTAAGCTTGAAAAAAAAGGCATTATGAGCCAATAATCATTTCAGTGTAGTTGATATCTGGCAGGCCCATGTAAGTGAGTACCTACTGAAATAGATGAGAATTAACTGGATTTAAAGGAATGCTGTTTGGAATTCAGCAGTGAAGGTGAATTTGATAAGTTTTATAAGGAAAAAATACTTGAAAGTTTTAAAAAGTTTTTATTGAAATATTAAGAATATTTAAAGTGGCCTTGCATAATTGATTTAACTGAAATCTTTAAGCTAAAATTTTAACTTGCAGTAGCTTTGAATTAGTAAGTAAAGAGTAAAGAGTATCAACATCATATGTGTGTGTGTGTGTATATATGTATATATATATATACACACACACACACACACATACATGTGTCAGCTTCATATGTACAAGTTGTTCCAAAAGTCTTGGTGCAGCTTTCAGCTATTAATGTTAATATTAATTTAAGCTATTAAACCTAAAGCTGCACCAAGACTTTTGGGACAGCTTCTGCAACATATAAATGCATGCTATCCATGCACGTCCACATGTGTGTATATTATGTATTTATCATATACACATCCTCTTTTGAGGTAGGAGGACTTGCATTATTAAAAATTTTTAGAAGCCCTGGCTAACTAAAAAGTAAAGCAGTGTGTGGCTGTGCTTTTTTGTAACTTAAAATAAATCCTTCCTCCTCACCCCACCCCCTTTATTAACAGACTACAAAATATAAATTGGCAGTTCCATAATGGTGAACATGACTAGTGGCTTCTGTACCTTTATAGAATAATTAACTGCTGAATATAAGAACTTTCAGAGGGAATTTAACTGTTTTTATATTGTAAAAATGTGAAATTACAGCATTAAAGTAGAATTGTTCTTATTTCCCTGACTAAATGACAGCTGAGGTACTAGCAAGTGCTAAGGCAGCCTAATGCCTGTATGGATTCCCCGTATGTTGGCCTTATCCCTTTTCAGTTGGGCACGCTGTATATAATCCACAAAGCAAACAAGTGAGCCGACATAATAATGTTTTAATGCTGCATTTGTTTCAAGGGAAACAGAGGAACAATTAAGTAGTTTGCCAGAGTAAACACATGCATCAGGAATATCTCATTCCCTGTCACTAGACTGTAGGCTTCAAGTGTTTTATTTGGTTTGGAGACCCATTAAATTACAATTGAGTGGTAAATTATGAGGGAGTACACAGTGCTAATTTATTGCTTCTTTGGGGCATACTCTACAATAAAATGATGGTCCTTTACATTATGTATATACATAGGTAACTTTTCTATTGCAAAAAAAAAGTGTTTTTAAACATTTTTGTAACAGCATTTAGACGTTTTAGTAACATGATTGAATTTCTTCTTTCTACATTAAAAATAGATGTATTGAGCTGTGACCCACAGACCTACTTGTTCAGTTTGGGGTGGAGTAAAGTAGGGATTGAATAGCATTTTTTTTTAAATCACAACCTGATCTCTCATGGATATAAGCTTTAATATCTCTCATTGGCTGTTAACATCATAATAGGACTAGCAGAAGTCACAACATGAGACAATTATTTGGATTACCAAAAAAAAAATACAAGGAAAATTTCTGCAAGTGTATTTCAAAGAAGATATCAAGTAGCAAGCACATTAAAGAGTGGTGTTATGAATTTAATACATGTGTCAAATGGAAGACTTCTTGTCTTTAGGTCTATGGAAATGCAGGATCTAACCAGCCCACACAGCCGACTAAGTGGTAGCAGTGAATCCCCCAGTGGTCCAAAGCTCGACAACGCTCACATAAACAGCAATTCCATGACACCCAATGGCACAGAAGGTGAGTTTTTTTTTCCCTTCTGCTTATTATTTACTAAGAATTTTCTTTGTTAATATGGACCTTTTCTTTAAAACTTTGCTATGGTTTGATGGTGATTGCCAATGACTGTCACTGTTGCTCTTTTAGTTTCCAGTTGCTAAAATGAGATATTTGCAAATAATTAACTTCTTATATTATTCTAAGACGAGTTATTTTCCATTTACAGAGCCTGCAAAGTATTGGTATCAATTATTTGTACTTATATCCCATTTTTGTTCATTCTTAATTATCAATAACTGGTCATTGACCATTTTTTCAATTAAATGAGCAGTAAAAATGTCAGATTATCTTATTTTATGCTACCCTTTAATAAATATAACTAATTTGGGTAAATTGTGAGATTTCAAAATAATTAATAAAATATTTTTATTATCTATTGCTATTCTTTAAACCATGGATATGTAAAAACTGAAATCACCGGTTTATAAAATATATTTTAAAATAATAAAGCATTTTAGTATTAAAACTAGGTAATATATCACAGTTAAAATTATGCTGCATACATATTTTTATAACTAATTATAAGAGTTTCTAAATCATAGATTTGACTCCTCTGTAGAGTTCCATATCTGATTGCCTGTTTAAGATAACCTTGCGTATTTTAAAAACTTAAACATTTACATAGATGCATTATAGAAAATATTAGCTATAATAACATGAATCATGCATGTGTGTGTTTATATGAATACGCTGTTTATTTCTGCTCTCACCTAATGTAAGTATCTTTTGTTTGCTTACTCTTGGCCCTAGAAGAGCAGAGACAGTGAGCCACTGTAATCTATAAAACTTAACATTTCTGTACACTGCTAAATGAAGAGATTTTGTTTCCAATAGAAGTTCAGGAAATTGTACCCCCTATAATTCGTTATAATACAAATAAGACAGTTACATAAAATAAGTTGTTTCTCATGTAATTTGAAGCTTATATTTTTTATACCCAACAGAAACTTTTAATAAGATTTTAAGTAATAATTATTTGCATAATTTATATAAAATCATGTCTTGTAAAGTTGTCTTCCATTGCTTAAGAAAAATAAAACCAAAATCTTCTTTAAAAATAATGAATTTCCAACCAAAAACCTTTTTTATTCACTTACAGTAGGAAAAGAATTACCTAAACTTAATTTATGTGAATTATAGGAATACAAAAGAATTTATAAATTTATGCTACATCAAGCACAAAGCCGAACAGCTCTTGTTTTCTTTTTGTTTTTCTTTTGGCCTTTCCCTTCAGGTGACAAGATGACTCTGCTCAACACTGCAGCCTGGTTTTTAAATATGAGTACTCAGACCACTGCAGGTTTGTGTGACTGTGGTGAACACAAACACAAGGTTTTAGCGGGCATTCAAAGATCCTGGCAGAGAACTTAGGAGAAGCATCCCAGAGAGAATGGGCAACCCTTCTAAACCTTCTTAGTCATTTCATGCACTGGGGTAAACCACCTGAGCAGGTCTATATACTGTCTAGTGGATGGTGGATAAGGACTTAGAAACAAGAAACCTTAGCTTCAAAGTCTGCCTCAGACACTTTGTGTCTATCTTACTAGAGGTGTGTCACTTCAACTTTTTAAGTCTGTGACTTTTAGACTTGTGGCTCCTATCTGTTGACACAATGAGTAACTAAAAACAATATATTTAGGTTTCTTGTTTGTTAAGTTTTTCAATAATTGAGTTCACTCATCATCCAACTCCATTTATCAGTAAAAAGCCTCAACTATAAGTTGAAGTGATATTAATGAATCAATTAAACCTAAGCAATTTTTTTTTTAAAAAAGCAACTTTCCTACAATTTTTTTGAAACACAGTCTTACAAAATATGTTTGGACATATGTGTGTGGTGACTTTGTCTTTGGAGTGCTGCATTGTAGTGATGGTGTGGTTTGCTCTTTTTCTTGCATGTGGAATGGTAAACTTCTTTAAGCACACACATTTTACATCAGTTTGAAGGTGTTTTAGAGAAGTGTAGCTTCACAAATTTTGTATATTAGGAAGTTATTTTTATTTCGTGAACAGTTGACAGACCATGAGATTCTACCATCCCAATTGAGTCCACAGGCTAACAGTACATTATGCTATAGCATAATAGAGATAATAATAGAGATCCTAAGTTCATTTCCTAAATTCTAAAGTGGAAAGGGAGGTGATAAGAGAGACACATCTGCCTTAGAATGGCTATTTCAGGGCAGTCAAATGGTACAGTGGATTAGAGTACCAGCCCTGAAGTCAGGAGGACCTGTGTTCAAATGTGGCCTCAAGACACATGCTACCTGTGTGACCCTGGGTAAGTCACCTAAACCTGATTGCCTCAAAAAAAAAAGTAATCGAATGGCAGTTTCAAACAAATACTCATGTCACTGACGCTGCTCAACACATTTTCAGATACATCTTGTACAGATGTAAAAATGGGACTTTGTAGATTGATATTTCTGTGTCATTACTATCATTTTTAGTATAGATTTCCCACAATAGGATTTAATTATCCTTCTGAGCCGTGTGATTTTAGATACCACACTGCTTTGAAAGAATAGACCTTGTGTATCAGAATATGCCATACCAACCTGTCTTTAAAATGACAGGGGATAGTTTATATCCTAATATATATAAAACTATTGAGAAAGTTTTGGAGGATTTGAAGCTAGCATTATCATTAGACAATTTAGACTTCAAACTATTTGGTTTTCAGTATTCCTATCTCTTCTATTATGTGTTTCCTTCATTTCTCTTAGCAAACTCTAGAAAAATGAAGATGAAGATTTGTTAGGTCATTGTTACCCAACACTCCTCTCTATGATCTTGTCACTCTGGAAGAATTTCTTCCTTGTTACTTTTGCCTGTTTTAAAACAAATAGGAATGCTGCAGTTACCAATAATAATAGTGATGATAGCTAGCATTTATAATGAGATAATATTTATAAAAGCACTTAGCACAGTGCCTGGCATGTAGTAGGTACTATGTAAATGCTTTTTCTGGCCTTCCTCATCTGTCTCTAAGGTTTACAAATATTTTCTCATTTTTATCCTCACAACAATCCAGGAAAGTACCATAGTCTCTTGTGGATAATAATGACACGGAACACTGGAAAACAAAACAAGAAAACCAAATCTTAAACTCTTATTACTAAAAACAAAAAGTCAAGAAGTCAATTTCTGCCCTTAACAAAAACAAAACATTGATTTGAAAGAAGGAAGACGCCAATTATCAGCATAAGTTTTGTTTTTTAGAAATTGAGGAAGGTAATTGGAAATACCCTTGGAAATCATTTCCAAAAATCTTTAGTAGATCAGCAGAGCCTAAACATTTTTACACTGGCTCTGCCCATGTTCATCTTGTCTACCTTTACACTTTTCATGCCTATCTTAACTTTTTCTGCTTTTCTACAAGAAAATGAAAACACAAGGATTTGTCTTCAGGAGCATCTACCATCACTTCAGCAGAAAAAACAAATAAGGGAATGCCAAGGAAAAGCAGAGTGTTACACTGTATGTGTAGCCCCTGGTTATGGGGTCAACACATGTCTTTTATGCCCTGAGTACACAGGTCAGTGCCTATTTTCATGGTCAATCAAAAAGATAAAATACCAAAAGGACATGGAACCATGATTTCAAATACTGTGTTTTTCCCTTCTAATCTCATCCTTTTTGGAATAAATAAGTGCTGATTTTTTAATAATAATAATAGTCAGCATTTCTGCAATGCTTTAAAGTCTACAAATCAAGGCTTGCAAGGACTTTGCAAATATTATATCATTTTATTGTCAGAACAACCCTGGGACACAAGTGTTGTTGTTATCCCCCAATGAGGAAATTGAAAAAAAGAGGTTAAGTGACTTGCCCAGGGTCACACAGCTAGTGTCTAAGGCCAGATTTGAACTCAAGTCTTCTTCCAAGTCCAGAACTGTTCTTTAGATTCTACCACCACCACCTTCTTTAGATTCTACCACCACCACCACCTTCTTTAGATTCTACCACCACCACCTTCTTTAGATTCTACCACCACCACCTTCTTTAGATTCTACCACCACCACCACCTTCTTTAGATT
>CM053580.1:368947417-369018259 GCA_028627135.1 Pseudochirops cupreus
TACCACCACCACCTTCTTTAGATTCTACCACCACCACCACCTCCCTGCCTCATTTTTTCTGAGTGTTACTTATTATTATTGTTGTCATTATAGTTGTTACCATCATCACTACCATTATTTTTCTGATTTGCGTTGTAATTGTAATTAAAATGAAATAATAGATAAGGACATGTATTAGCCACAGGAGAAAAAGGTCAAAGGCAAGGGAATAGAACAAAGGAGGAAAGTGATGAGAATTTTTTTAAAGGCAATTTAGACAGTAAAATATATATAAATATATATACATAATACATATATAATAAATATTATTTATGTACCTATACATATTCCATATTTTTTTTCATCTACACTTAACAAGTATTTCAATACTAAAAGTGCTATAGTCACTGGGGTGGCAAATTTATGAAGAAGACTGTCTTTTTTATACCTCAACTTCTTTATGCTCTTCCTTACTCTACTATAATTAAGACCAAATTGAATTTCAAACTGAAAATGACCTTAAATATTTTCAGTCTCATCTTGATTTTACCCATGATGAAGCTAAGACCCAGACATGTCAAGAGACTGGCCCAAGATCACACAGAGCAAATCTGATTAAATCTTGGATTTCATAACTTTGTTATCCAATGTGCTACATAATTTTTTTTATGATCTTGGGGGAAATGGATCTGAAGATCTGAAGAAGCTTTTAATTATTTAATATGAGAGCTTAATTTGTAACTTCTCCCTAAAATAGTGGAGGATAGTGCAATGGAAAGAAATTGGCACTTGGGAAATGTAGCTGATACAAAAGAAAAGAAAACTTTTTAAAAAGAAGAAGCAACCTAGATGGAGGGTGAAAGGACCATGACTCCAATCCCACTTATGCCATATATCACATGTATGCCAGTGGGAAAATTATTTAATATCTCAGATCCTCACTTCTTTAATCTGAAAGTGAAGATTTTAGACCAGATCATTAAAGACCCCTTCTAGTTCTAAATCTCTGACCCTATGAAGACTTTCAAGTAATGCTGGTTCCCGAGATCATCCTGACTGAATCCTCTACCCAGAATCTGTCCCCAAAATAAATAGACAATTAGAAGAAAATTTAGTATATAAAACATTAAATAAATAAGTACTAGAAGTATATTAATGATGTTTTGTTTTTGTTTGGGGGGATTTTTTTGTTTTTTGCTTTTTGGAGGGTAGAAGGCAGCAATTGGGTTAAGTGACTTGCTCAAGGTCGCATGGCTAGTAAGCGTTAAGTTTCAGAGGCCGAATATGAACTCAGGTCCTCCTGATTCCAGGACCAGTGCTCTGTTCACTGTGCCACCTAGCCACCACAATAATGTTTAAATAATTAGCATCAGTGACATTTACAAAAGTTAACCATCCTTTAAAATGTTATATGAAATTATAGCATAGGTGAATATAATCCAAGTTGCATGTGTACTTTTAAGATGGTAAAAGTAAATTCTTTAAATTATACATGAATATATTTAATAAATGGGGGCATCTAAGTGGCACAGTGGCACAGCCTGAATCAAGACTCATCTTGAGTTCAAATTTGGCCTCAGACACTTACTAGCTATATGACACTGGACAAGCACTTGACCCTGTGCCTCAGTTTCCTTGTCTATAAAAGAAGCTAGAAAAGGAAATAGCAAACCACTCCAATTTGCCAAGAAAACCCTAAATGGAGTCACAAAGAGTAAAATGCATGTACACTGATGATTAAGATGGCATAACCTGAGTTTAGAGACAGATTCCAGGTACAAGAGTTCCCTCAAGTTTTAAAAATCTAAAATGAAGGTAAAAATTATGCATGGCAAAAAAAAAAAATGGAAGCAACCCAAATATTTCAGTTAGTATTAAGCTTCATTTAAAGTGTAATTATTTTTCTAAATATGTTCATAAATGTTGTGGCTGGTAGTATAGTGTTATTATTAGTAGTACTAGTAAAAACAACAATAAATAAACAAGATTAATGAAAAATTAATAGGGAGATTAGCAGAAAGTTGGGGAAGTAGCTCCTGTTACCACTCCGATTGACAGAGTTAATCTTCTATGACAGACCTAGGTTGTATCATTGTAACATTTTAGTGGGACTCTTGTGGGCCTTCTCAAATGAAGACATATTCTTAAGAAATAGGCTTTTGGCAGTGAGGTAACTAGATGGTACAGACCTGAATTCATGTTCTTTCTGAGTATTATTAGTTGACCATCAGCACATCACTTAACTTCTGCCTTCCTCAGTTTCCTTATTTGTAAAATATGGATATTAATAACTTATCTCGCACAGTTGCTATGAAGATCAAATAGTATGACATATAATTAAGTGTTTTGTAAGCTTTGAAGTCATCGAGATATTAGCTATGAGTGATTAAATTAAAAAAACTACAAAGAAGTACTTAAGAGGTTCTCAAATCTGTACTAAACTCTGGAGATTCAAATATAAAAAGAAAAGACATTCCTTGTCCTTAAGGAGCTTAAACTCTTTTGAGAGAAAATCAAGAAACTTAAATTCTACTGGGGGAGATGATACATAAAGAGGAGTGGTGGCCTGAGAAGGGATGCTTTGGTCTGAAAAGTAACAGAGCTAGCTAGTGAGGCCATAGTAGAATGTGTTACCACTAACCATCCAGGAACAAAGGCAGTTACCTTAATCGTGGTTCATAGTTCCAAAATTGTGGAGGAAGACTGGGAGGAGGGGGAGAGGAGTGGTATGTAAAAGTTGTCAGGCACAAGACAGCTGTCAAGACTGTAAAGGATAAACTTGGAGAGTTGGGAATAAAATTAATTTTATGATAGATGAATATCAGAGGTCAAGTCGGGATTTCTCAAATCTGGTTTTATTCTCAAACACACACTTGGCAGTGGTGCTAAGAAGTTTTGTTGTTGCTGTTGTTTGTTTCAAGGTGTGAGAAGCAATTTCTGGCACAAAACTCTAGGTTTTAGTGATTATAAGATTTTTGTTTACTTAACCATTGCAACTTGATGTGGTGAAAGGAATGACGATCAGGAAACCTGAGTTCTAGTTCTAGCTCTTTCACTAACTGGCTATGTAACCTCTGTCATGCCACAACTTTTCTAGGCTATATTTTCTTCATCTACAAAATGAGATTTTTGAAGCCCCTTTTCTCCCCTAGCATGAGAATTCCATTATTATCCTAATTTTGAGGCAATAAATCAGCTGTTCCTTTAGATCTCTGGTTGTCATTCATCTGTTTGGACCTAAGGTTAACCATTTTGCATTACTGATTTTGATGTACAATTTTTGGGGGGGAGTGGTGGTTATTTACTCTAGAGCTCTAAGTAGTAATTTTCTCATTTTCCCTATAAACACTAAATCAAATTTTTAAAACTACTTACTTTTTAACACCTTAATTGACAGTTTTTATTTAAGAGAAGACAAATTAGATGCAATTGAAATCCTCATCTGCTTTACTAGGGTTTGAAGAATTCTGATGGTAATTTAAAGTGTATGTCTGAGTGGGTATCTCATGTTTCTGATATTATGATGCTGATAGAATCTTGAATTAAGTGGTCAAATTGTATGCATTTTGAAATGAACTTTAGATATGTTTGCATATAGAAGGAATGATAGGTTAATTTAATTTTCATGACTTACTTTTCTTTAACTATCCAAGATACATTTAAGACACTCTTTAAGTAAATCTCCTCTTTTAATTTTTAATATAGTTTAATATATATTCCTGGAAACTTAGATGTATTTGTTGTTTTCTCTTGTTGTTTTATTATGACAAAAATACTTCCATCTACTTGAAATACTCTAAGTGCTTTCTCATTCAGGTATGACCATACCAAAAAAAATTATTTAGATAGAGAAACGAATGGATACATAGATGAACAAATAAATAAGCTCTCATATGCAGATTTCTACACTTAGGGGTACGGTGACTAAGTAGCACAATGGATAGAGTACTGATACTAGAGGCAGAAAAACTTATCTTCCTGTGTTCAGATTTAGCCTCAGACATTTATTAGCTGTGTGACCCTGAGTGAGCCACTTAATGCTGTCTGCCTCAGTTTCCCCATGTGTAAAATGAGCTGGAGAAGGAAATGGCAAACCATTCCAGTATCTTTGCCAAGAAAACTTCAAATAAGCTTGTAAAGAATTGGACATGACTAAAAAAACAATTGAACAACACTTGAGGTAAATTTTAAAAGGTTAACGTTTAAAATATTTGTGAATAAATATCCTGAGGTACATGGAACAGTTGCTTATTATCATTATTTGTTCATTCATTTAATCTTTGTAAGATCTAGTGTCTGTGGACATAGGGTAAACATATTGAAGGTAGAAACATTTCTAATTTGTAACATATTCACATAGCTGCTTGTGATTGTACTATTGTCCTGATAAGGATATTTCTTCAACATTAAAAAAAAAGTAGGAGGAAAATCCAGATTTGTACAATTTTAGTGTTTGGTAATGTTATGTAGTTTAATATCCTTATTGTTTAAAGATTTGAAACTCTTACTGTCATCTTCCAATGCCATTTAGAGAAAAATAATTGAAAATTGTCTATAACCCCTTCTTTACTATAGAATATAATTCTACAGTATAAGGCAGATTTGCACAGCACCCAATCCAGTGACCTCTCGAGACCAAAAGAATATCTTATTTTAAGACATTTTATCTATGAATCAGTTCCATGGTGTGAAACTGAAATATAGTTGATAATGAGACTCCTTGCTACTACTGGACTTATATTCCTTCACAGAGTTCAAAATGTATCAGATGTGGAAGTTGACTTTCTCTTTTACTCACTTTAAGCTTTAACTTCATCCAATTGCATTAGCCATCTTCCTATGCTTAGCCTGATCAGAGAAAGTGTAAATGTTGCATTTTGAGTTGACCTTATTTTCATTTTAATAGTCTTGCTTGTTACTTTGTTGAATTTCTGGTTTCATCAGTATATGTAATGGCATATTAAAAAGAAACCTATTCTATTTCCATTCCCCATTTCTCCACTAGGACTTTTCATATTGTTTAATTCTTATTTGTATATTCAAATTAATTCTTTATAGAGGATGCTGTTTCCTTACACAGTAAAGACCTTCCTTTTATTTCTTTTAATGTCTTGGGGGTACAGTGGTACCATTTGGACTATGTCCAAACAATACCAATATAATATTCATAGGTGGAAGATATGTTTTTCTAGGCTAGTAATATTGTACATCACTTCACTACTTGAAAAGACGTATTATTTTATCAGTTGATTCATTCACTATAACATTTATAAACATTTATGTTTCAGGCACTGTGCTAAGTCTTTGGGGGTTCAAAGACCAAAATAAAATAGTGTCTACACTCAATTATCTTCCAGTCAATTAGACATATATATATATATATATATATATATATATATATATATATATAAAATAATTTTGAGGGGAATACTAGCAACTGTGTGGGTCAAGAGAGGCAGGAAATAGCACATGAGCTGAGCCTTAAGGGGAGCTAAGAATTCTACAAGGCAGAGGGCATAGAGACTCCAAAGCATTCCTGGCTTGGAGTCAATCTGACATTCCAAGACATAGAGGCAGAAGATGAAATGTTATGTATGGGGAACAGTTATTATTCCAGTAAAACATAGTAAGACTTAACAAGTCAATTGAAACCAGATAATGAAGTGCTCTAAGTGACAAGCAAAGGAGATGATTTTTTTTTATCAAATTTGGTGCCACTTGTGTTTCTGATGTGGCTAATATGTTGGGGAAGTTTGAGATCCATTAGGAAGCCATTGCAATGGTTTAAAAAAGAGGTGGTAAAGTCTAAACTAGGGTGTGGATCATGTGAAGGGAAAGAAGACAGATTTGAGACAATTTGTGGAAGTAGAACAGATGACCATGACAACTGATTTTAATATGAGAGGCAAGGAAGATTGAGAAATTGAGGATGGCTCTCATACCATGAACCTGGTTGACTGGAAAGAAAGCTGTGCCCTTAACAGAATTAGAAAAGTTAAGCAAAGAGAAATGTTGAGGGGCAAAGAAAATGATTCCTGTTCTTGGCACAATAACCTTTAAGATGCCTTTGAGACATCTAGGTGCAAATGACCAATAGGTACATGCAAATCTGGAATTGGAAGAGCACCTAGATTTGCATGCTTTTATGCATATACACACACAGATAGATGTCCATGTATGTGTATCTAGCTCTAGCTACAGTGTTTATATGGATATGTGTATAAGGATATATATATATATATATATATATATATATATGTATATATATACATATATATACACACACACACACATATATGTGGGTATTGGTATACATGTATATGTGTGTAGATACAGATATACTTAAAGATATGGGGTTCTTTGGCATAGAGAAGATGATTGAACCCATCAGATCTGACAGAATTACTGAAGGAGGATGTAAAGAAAGAAAAAAAGAGCCCATGGCATAATCCGGGGTTATACCTATATATGGTAGATAGACTATGCACCATGATCCAGCAGAGATGACTGAAGAGGAATAGCATGATAATTGGGTGGGGAGCGGGGAATCATACCCAAAAAGAAGCAATGGACAATGTGAAATGCTTCAAAGAAGTAATAAAGGAGGAATACTGACAAGACACCATCTAATTTGGTAAAGTAGAGATTGTTGATAAACTTGGAGACAGCAGTTTCAGGTGAGTGTTGAGGTCAGAAGTCAGATTACAATGAATAGAAGAGAAAGAGAAAGGAGAGAAAGAGGAGGCAAAGAGTACAGACCTTGCCCACCATTATACACTTAACAGTAACAAGAAGAAAAGATATGGAATGGTATATCTTGAGTGTGTATGCTCCCTTTTAGAATGGGGGGGGGGGAATTTAAAATATTTGTAGGGAATAGGAAAGGCACCAGAAGATGGGAACAGATTTAAAATTATAAAGGAATTGAGAGTTATTGGAAGAGTAAGCTTTTAGGACAGAGAGGAGGAAATAGGATCAAAGATACAGGTAGAAGGGTTGGCCTTGATAAGGACTAGGTTTCTTTTTTTTTTTACCAAAAACTAGAGAAAGGGAGAAGAATGTGGAGACTGATATCAAGGATTTATATGATAATGAAATTGAGGAGAAGGAGCTCCTGACAAAGAGTCACTATTTTCTCAGTGTGGGTTATGAAAATATCTACTTCTCTATGCCTTTGGAGACAGTTTTGCTGCATTGGTACGGCCAAAAATATTCATCACCTGGAAGGGGCAGCTTTCTTAATGAATTTATAACTAGAGTGGTTTTCAGAAGGCAGCCTAATACTGGGGCTTGAACTTGAAGTTTTTAGTGCTTGGTAGGATTTACCAAAGTTTGCACTTCACTGGTACAGCCTTAGAGAACCATACCAAGCCATAGGAATTGGACTATAATAGAAGCATTGTGCATTAAGAAGGAAATTTTGGTAACAGCCACTCTCAAAATTCTTTCAATCTCAGAAAATACTCTAATTCAATTATGTGGTTTACGATTTCTCCTCTGAATTTGCCTTCAGTAATTTTGTGAAGTTCACCAAGGCATCAGATTTAACAAGCAAAACAAGACTATTCCAAGGACTGTTACTTTTCCTCCAGTGGTCATAGATGACATAAACATGCTCCTGGTGATAGTATATTCTGCCTGGAAGATACCAATATAAGCCTTTGAGTCCTTGAAAATTAAACTCACTTTGTCTTTGAGGTACCATTTATTAAATGGAAAAATGAGACAAGGTCTCTGACCATTATGGTAATTTTAAATCATATCCCTGCCAAATCCTAAGCTATAAAAAGCTATACATGGGGCATATATGACTATTTGCATTTTTAAGTCAAAAAATTCTCGGCTTGTTACCTTAAATTGTTTTATCATATGTTGATATTCTATGATGTAGCAGAAAGAACACTGGAATTGGAATCAGGAAATCTAGACCGAAATGCCAGTTTGATGTCTACTAGCCAAGTGATAAAGATCAAGTCATTTAACTGGCTGACCTTAAGTTTCCTCACTTGTAAAAAAGAAGCAAAATTATATTTGTACAGCTTACATCCTAGAGTAGTTTTAAAGAATGTTCTTTGCAGACCTTAAAGTCCTATAGAAATGACTTATCGTAATTATTTTTATTGATCATAACTCTGAAAGAGACTTCTGGTAAGCTCCTAATATGTGTGTTATATAAGCATTAAAAAAAACCTGTAATTCATTTTTGCAGAAAAAGTAACTTATAAAGCATGCTCGTTATTTTTTTGTACATTTTAATTTGCCAGGCATTGGCAGAGAGAGTCTTCAGTTTTTATTTCAGCCCTTTCCTGTTATTGCTCAGGGAAAAATTCAATGAAACATTGTTCATGATGATGATGATGATAAAGATATATACACACACATGTACACACATACACATTCCATGCTGTGAAATCATTTTTATTCTAATGAAATATGAATTAGAAATAGCTTGTGCAATATATTACTCCTTCTGTTAATGAGGAGGCAACATAACATTGATATAAAAATTCCTACTATTTAGTATAAATCTGTATCATTAGACTCAAAAATACTATGACATTCTTTTAAGTTAGTTAATATTTTTAATATATCCATAAGAATGTTTGGATAATGACAAAATTATGAAAATTCATTTTTATTCACCTTATCAGTGCTAATTCATAAAACTGATAATATTTAAAAGTGTAAAATGACTGTAGTTTTCTGTACCAAACAATAGCAGAATATCCTAAGGTTCTAAAAGAATTTTTCTTAAATCCTTGAAAATGGCTATTCCCCTATGAATGTATGCTATATGTGTGTCATTTAATCCAAATTGAATTTTGCATTTGTGCTCATGAATTCTGTCCATATTAATAATAGTTAAACATTTCATAAGCTTCCTTTTCATATCTGCAAGCTAGAGCTATGTTAGCAATAACACAGAGGTTTCTAGGGCATCTGAGGATACCATTTATTTCTATTATTAACAATGAAACAAAAACATTCAGCCACATTCTCAGTTGAGAATACAGTAGAAGAACACAGAATGTTCTACTCAGATGCTAAGGGGGAAAAATTGGAGAACACCATGAGAAGAAAGACACTTAGGCAACATGAATATTTGCACATTTGGGAGTAGAAAGACTGCTCAGTATATTTTATAAAAGAACTAGGACATCGGTCATTTGTGAATTTTTGTTTCTATGATAAAATAGAATCTGCCCGTTGACCTGGTAATAGGGCTTGAGGATGAATAATAAATACTTTGATGCTTCAAAGAATGTGTGATCTCATCAGTGTTGGTTCTCCCTCCAACACTATACATTACAACCAACAACATGCCTTTTAAAATTATTTTATTGATATCTTTTATTTTTACATTGCTTACATAAATAGGCAATATGTAAATTACACAGCCAACATATATTTCCCTCTATCCTCAGCATCTAGAGAGCCACCCTTATGTCTACAGTTTTTTAAAAAGAGTAATAAGAAAAAAAATCAGCAAAATGTATCGACACACCAAAAAACAAAATCTGATGTTTTATATAATTTGGTTCCGCACACATGGATCCCTCTGTAAAGGAATTTTGAGGAGGGGAAAAGGTGTCATCTTATTGCTCTTCTTTGGGACCAACCTTATTCTTTTAATAATTTCACAACATTCAGTTTTTATTGTTTTATGGTAGTTGTTATATTTTTATTGTTGTAATCTTTGTGCATTTGGTATAATTGGCTCTGCTTACTACTATTTGCATCAATTCCTACTATAATTTAGTCTATGCTTCCTTGTGTTTATTGTTTCCTACATAAAATTTCATTATATTCACAGACCACTTTTGTTTAGTGATTCTCTAATCAGTGGGCATCTATTTTATTTCTGGTTCTTTGCTATCATGAAAAGTTCCAATTTGAATATTTTATTACATGTGGATCCTTTCTTTTTTGTCACTTACCCCCCTGGGGTATATACCTTGCAGTGTACTCTCTAGTCCAAAGGATGTGGCCATTTTAGCATTTAGTTTGAATAACTTCTAATTGCTTTCCAGAATGGTGCAATGTTAATGGGATGTAAAATCTTGGCAATCAATTAATAGGCCTCACCTGGAGCCCATTAAGGAATCTTGCTGGGATGGGGGTGGGGGGAGAGCTTGCTTGTAGGAAGGCTTTCACACCTTTTGCTAATTTCTAATTAGGCACTGAGTCACAAAGGTTGTGATTCCTTCTGGCTCTGAGAAGTGTATATATACTTTGAATTGGTATTTTGCTTTGGGGGCTCCCTTATGGAAAGGATCTTGTGATTTCCTGGTCAAGATTCTGAGTGGCCATTCAAAACTCCCTGACTGCTCAGATGTAAAGGCTCTCTCCATCCAGGGATGTATGTAAAGTATCTAGTTGATTCAGGTAGTCAAAGCCTGTCTGTTGATCTTTATTTCTCTGCTTGTATTTTCTGTCTGTATTTTCTCAGAAGTTCAGGGTGCTGACTTTTTGCCTGAACTAGTGAATATATTTTTAAAAAGATTGTTGACCCCTTAAACAGTTATTTTTCCTAGTAAAGTAGATCTAAGAACCTGTGCTAGCAGCCATCCTGGATATGCCAGTGTGGTTGCCTCTACAAATGGTTGTACCAATTCACAGCTCCCCCCAAAATGTATTCATGTTCCTACCTTTTCACCACCTCTCTGATATTGACCATCTCCGTCTTTTGTCATTTTCCATCCACAACATCTGACCTGTATGCCTTCTCTTCATATCAGCCAATAAATGTTTTACTGGCAGTCCACTCAATGTTCTAGGGAATTTGCTCTAGACTTTTTGACATTATGCAGATACTAGTGAATTATGTGGGTCTGCCTTTCTGTTACTGCCTCACCCTCAATCAGTTGAATCAGTTATGTTCAACAAGCTTTTTATTAACCATCAAATATAAACGAAGTAACCTGGATAAAAAAAAAACTTCAGTGCTCTGGCCTCAAGTAGCTTATATGCTATTGACCTACTTCGTGAATTTTTCTGGCCATATGTCTCTTTGATGACATCTTTATTGTTGCTTTTGGTACTCATTCTGCGTTGGCATTATATCCCAGTCTATTTATTCCTACCATGCATCTCTTTAAAAGAATACTGTCTGGAAATAATGTTCTGTGATAAAATAAGTATCCTTCTATAAGTCTGCCTCCTTTGATTGATTAAAAACTTCTTGAGGACAAAGACCCTATTTTTCTACTATATTTTTGTATAGTATATTTTTGTACTATATTTTTGTATAGTATCTGCTATATTCTTGTATAGTATCAGATACACAAAAGTTATTCAAATGTTTTTAAATTAGGAACTAATTTGTTCATTATTTATATGGTGTGTTTATTTATGAGTTCATGTGAGTAAATGAAAATGGGCATGAAGTGTGTATGTTATGGCCTTTGAAGGTAAGACATTTTGTAGGCTAACTAAAAAGTAGATCTAATGATTTTCTTAAATCACATAGTTGAGGTCCTAAATCATGGGTAGATTATCTACATTCACTTTTCATTTATTTCATGGTGATTATAACCATATCTTAATTTTCTTTAAATCTCCCACAGCACCTAGAATAGATCTTTGCCCATAGTGGGAACTAAATAAGTGATTGTTAAATGAACATATTACTGTCTGGCCAGTTAGGGGAATGAATGAGTATGAAAGATGCTTTACTATTGTTTGATCCATGATATGTTTCAAAAGTTATAATAATCAGTGACAACTATTTTGTGTCCCTTTACTTTTTTGCCTTTTCTCTCTTTTTACTGTCCTTTATCTGAAGGAAAAGTATTATATCAGACAGACAAAGAAATAAGATAAAACCTTACTCAATAAGTTTTGTTTCGTTTAGTTTTCTACATTCCTTATAATCCTTAAGTAACTTCTCTAATCCGTAATAAATTGAGAAACGATTTTATCTTCATCTGAATGCACATAATTAGTATAAGTGTTCATCTCATTAGCTTTTTTGGCTTATCATGGTATTGACTCTTACTGATCCCACTAAATCCCACAAATGTTTTTACAAAGACTTTGCCATGTGGCAAAAGTATATTTGTTGAATGAATTATGAACTAGATAATTAATCATATGAAGGATGCATTGCCTATGCATCTTTCCCCATCTTATAAAATTTCTTTTTTAAAATCCAAGTCAATAAAAAAATTTAAATTTAAAAAATCTGTCAAGAACTATACATTTCTTTCTATGCTTCTTCATCTTGTTTACTTTGACTATACAGCTCAGTTTTTTTCCTTATTTCAATTTTATCAACCAACATGTCTTTGCTACTTGTCACCTGAAAATTTGTGACTTCATCCCTATTGCTGTTATAGTTGAACATCACAAGGTACAGGACAGACTCCTGTGACAGTTAGGTAGAAATTTCACCTCAAGTTTGCATCATTCAGTTAATACTTATCCAGCTGTTTAAGATACCATTCCATCTTCCATTTTGGATGCTTAGTATTTTTTGATTATTCCTTCTTCCCTTTCACCATTTTTGTGATCTGTTACTAATGCCCAAAATGATTTAGAAGTTGTCACATGTTGTATAAGCAATAGTGTTGAATTGCTGTTTTAGGATATTTAATGTGTAAGAAATGTTTCTGAAAAGGATATTAAAAATTCTTAAAATTATCCTTATTTCATTGTCATTTAAGAGACATTTTTTTTTCTGGCCATCTCCCAGTTATTTTCTGTAATGTTCTGAGATAAATCTATTCCTTTCTTCTTTGTTGTGGTACTAAAAATGATACTAGATTTGATGTAGTGCTGGGTCTGGAGATTTGTATATTCTTAATATGGGTAACCACTGTCTTTTTTTTTCTCCCAAGGATATTCACCACTACATCCCCATTTTAAAATCTAAAATATGGTTATAAAGTTGTTTATATCTTTTCCTTCCTAAATTTAACCAACTGAATCAATGGAAATTCTAGAAACAAGCAATTTTCCACTTTGCGTATATTTTTTACACTCCTAATGTCATTTTAATGTAAATGAAATATACATTTTCTTTATAATGAAAGACCCTTGAGCAAGTCTGGTTTTTGACTGGTAGTTGTTTTGGATGATGGTGTGTAGAAATTTCAGCAAAGTATAGTAGTAGTCTTTCCAAAGTATCACCATGCCTCTTTTAGAATTCTATTTAAACATTCAAGCTAGAGATGGAATTTACTTTGAATATTCCAGCCCTGAAACCATTGAAGGAGGCTAAGCTCTGGAAATATAAAGACAACATGAAAAAAATAGTTCCCACCTGTAGGGTTTGCATTATTCTTTGGAGATAGTATATGCAAACAATTGTGTGTGTGTGTGTACATGCACACACACAGATGCATATGATAATTTGAGAAAGATGAAAACAACTAAGAGAATCTTTAAAAACTTCCTGTAGATGATAATACATGAGATGAGTGGAGACTTGAAGTTAATGATTTTAAAGTGAGGAGGTAAGGAAGGAGGATTGTATTCCAAGCATGGGAGAAAAAAAACATAAATTGTAGACTCCATTGGGCAGAATGTATGTTGTTTGTTATTTTCTATAACTAGAGCCTAACTGTGTGCTTTGTACATATTAGGTACTTAATACACGTTTACTTAATTGAATCCTGTTATTTGTAAGCACCATGTGGGCAGAGACCATGTTATATCTTCTTACCACTCCTTGAACTTAGAAGAATGTTCTTTACATAGGATATGCTTACTTGAATTTCCATGGAAACATAGGGTGGTTATGGTCCAGAATAATAATTCAGCTACCTTTTGGGTAAAGGAGATTTTTGTGAAACAGCCAAAAATCAAAATCACCATTGATAATGTTTCAATTGGAAATTTTGTTTTGAGTTCCAGATAATTGAGTTTGGTGTGCCATTAGTATTAAAGGGATATAGTGAACAGAATACTAGAAATGGAGTCAGAAAGTCTTGGATAGAATCTCAGCTGTGTTCCAGGCAAACCAAATGAATTTTCTGTGCCTTGGTTTCTTCTCTCTAAAATGCCTCTCTGGTAAAAATTATAGTTCATATAGAGAGTAGCAAGAAGAGAGAAAAGGTAAAAAAAAAAAAGCAAAGGAACACAAAATAGTTGTCATTGATATCTGTAACTTTTACCAACTAAAATCTCTTCTCTTACTTTTTTTTTTCTGTGGGTCTGCGGCAAAGTTAAAACCAGGTGTCTGATGGAGTGAGCTATAACCAGCTTGCAGGAGCTAATTGTTAAATTTTCATTGTGAGCATTGACACCTTGAAAATAAGTCTCTGCTACAAAGCAATACTTGATTTGTTCTTTTATTGATTGACTAGACTTAAGAAAGTGTTAAAGATGCAAACTAAACTTAAAAATGTGTGGAAGATTTTTTTTTTCCCAAAGAGTTCAGTTGTTAAACATTTACCAGCACAGGTTATAATGTTATAATGTAGACAGATAAATATGATCCATAATATAACATGATTGGAATAAAGGAGAGATTCAGGTAAGGTATCAGGAGAATTTGAAGAGGGAGGGAGCCCCACTTAATTGTCAGTGAGTAGAATTGGATCAAAGTACACTTCAGGAAGATGTGCACTTGATCTCAAACAGAAAGGAAGAGAGTTTTTAGATGGTAGTGAGCGAATGTATTCCACATATGGTGGATAGATGGCCTGCAACATTCATGAAGTTAGGATGAAGTCAAAGAATAGCTGGTATTTTACCATATCAACAATAAGGAGTACCTAAGAGTTTTTGAGCAAGGAAATGATAACATTAGATCAGTGTCTTAGAAGGATTTTTTTGACAATTGTATCAAAAAATATATTGCATAGGGAAAAGAACAGAGGCAAAGAGAATGCTATTCCAACAGTCTATATCAGATCTGCCCTTAATTAAAGTAGCAGCTGTTTGAGTGGATAAATGAGAGCAAATGTGAGAGAGATTGTGGAGACAGAATTGGCAATACAGAAAGTTGAAAATCATCAGTGTAGAGATGTTTATTTAATCCATCAAAGAGAGATTAACTCACCATAAAGACATCCAGGTAGAAAAGTCAAACAGGTACTTGCTAATGTGGGACTGCAATATAGAGTGAAATGTAGACTAGAGATGCAGATTTGGGTGTAATCATAACAGTGTGAATAATTGAAGTTCTGACTGGGAGTTTATAGAGAGAAGGGAAGGCTAAGAACAAAGATTTGGGGAGGCTAAGATTTAATGACCATAGCCAGACATAAAAATACTGGTTATGCTCAGGCATACCTTAATGTTTAAAAAGTAGTTTTGTGTTTCACGTATAAAGTTTACGTATTATAAAGTAAGGTTTAATTGTTAAATTTAAAATCAAGTTTAATAGTTTTAATTTCTTTTGTTTAATGAATAAAAATAAAGTACTTTTTGATGAGCATTCAACAAATTTTTACCTTAAAAACAATCCAAAAAATTGCCTTGACTAGCACCGTAATAGAACATATTGTGTCCCATTACTGTATTTCAAATGTGTATATCAGAGATTTGAGAGGTGAGCTAAGAGAACAAGGAGATAGCAATATACTGAAAGTCAAGGGTGGAGAGAATATCAAGAGGGGTGAGGTGATTGCCAATGAAAAATGTTACAGAAAAATTAGGCAGGATAAAAAGTGAGGGGAATAACACATTATATGCAGCAGTTATAAAAGGATAGTCCTGTTATGAAGAAGAAACATTAAACTTAATCTGTTTAGCTCTAGAAAACAGAAATAGGATTAATGGATAGAAGTTACAAAGAAGAAGCAGGAAGAAGAGCTCCTTAATAATTTGAGCTAACCCAAAATGGAATGATCAGCCTATAAAGCAGTAGATTCACGTAACTGAAGAATTTCAAGAAGTTGTAGGAATATTTCTCAAAGATCATGGGCTCATGTATTTAGAACTGGTTGTCTTGTCCAACAGTCTATTTTTTACAGATGAAGAAATTGAGTCTTAAGATGTTAAGTGATTTGCCCGTGGTTGCATAGCTAGTATGTCAGTGACAGGACATAAACTCAAGTCTTTTTTATTCCAAGTTCAACACTATATCCACTATGCCATGTTGCCTCTCTGTTCAGATAAGAGTTTAGACTCTGGGTCCCTTTCATCTCCAAGACTGATTTATTCTTTGACTGGGTGGTAAGCAAGTGAAGGTAGGAAGGATAGACTATTGTTCCAAAGAGTTTAGCAGAGAAGAGAGGAGCAATAGAAGACAACAACTTGAGAGCTTGACAAGGAAAGGGTTTTCACAGGATGAATAAGACCTGATCATGTTTGTAGGCAGAAAGAAATGAACCAGTAGAGAAGAATAAAGAGGGAGAAGGAATGCTATATTTATCCAAGTTCCCAAAGGATACAGAAGGAAATAGATCAAAGGAATGGATAGCAAGAGGGAAAAGGACTTAATCTTTGTAAAGAGAAGGGCAATATCATCCTCTTGCAAGACTGGAGGGAAACAGGATTAGTTGGGTGTGGGTAGAGAGGTTTTGAAAAGTGAAAAGGTTGAATGAGAGTGGTTCTTAGGAATGACCCCAATCTCCCCAGCAAAGTAGGAGATGAGATTATCTGGGAATCAAAAATCTGTGAAGTCAATTAGAGTACTAAAACACCAAATTTCTACATGAGGTCCAAGGAGGGAAAAAAACATTTTCTAATGAAAGATGAGAAACTATGTGGAGGAGAGTAGCCTGTGATCTGACTGGAGTAGTTCAGTAGTCTAACCTTAATAAGAGGGACATAATTGGATTTATTCATGTGAAAATTAAACTAGCAGTAATGGGAAGTATGGGTTGTAGTTTTCAGAGATTCAAGTCAGGATGATAAAGAAGTTATTACAAATAGTGTAGGGAAGTGGTACAGTAAAGAGGACCTGTAGTTGTCCCCTAAGTGAGAAGGGAGACTAAGAGATGGATATAAAAGATAGAAGAGTAGAGCATAGTGAAGAAAATGCTGGATTTGGAGAGTCAGTTCCTAGCTCTGGTAATTAACTACCTATGAGATCTTGCGCAACTCAAATTTTGCTTGGGTCTTAATTTCCTCTTCTGTAAATTGAAGGAGTTGAACTTGACCTTTGAGGACCCTTCCAGCTGGAACATTCTGTGGTTCTAGGTAGAATTGATAAGACTTGACAACTGCATAGATATAGGTCACAAGGGAAAATGACTGAAATTCCAACTTGGGATTCCATAAATGACTCCAGTATTACCCCCACACCCACAGTAGGATCTGAGACTCTGCTCTCCTTTTACCTTCCACATGCCAGGCAGCGGAGAGAGGAGATTTCCCAGCCCCAAGCCTCTGAGAATGGTTTCTATGACCTAGGGCAGTGGTAAAGGGTATGGGGACATAAGGAATCAGGAGAATGGAGTTAAGAAAAGCATGATGTTCTAATGGATCATAGGAGCTAGGGTTGGGAGAGACCTTAAGAGATTATCTAATCAAAATCTCTCATTTTACATATGAAAACACTGAGAAGGAGTGACTGTGACTTGTCCAAGGCCATACAAGTAGTAAGCAGCAAATTTCAACCTTGTGATTCCAAATCCAGTGTGCCCTCTACTCTATCATTTTACTTGAAATAAAAGCTTTTTCCTCTCCTAGGTTGGATAGTCCTTCCCATTTACTCTCTTTTGCATACTCTAAGGATTGATTTACACAGTAAATATCCTTTCCACTGCCCTTACATGTTGCTACAGATCATGATTTCATTCTTATATTCTATTCTGTAAGGAATCAGTAGTATCAATTCCATTGTTTCAAGATTTTTTTTAAGGTCTTTGATCACTAGTCAGAAAAGAAAAAGAAAATGGAAGAAAGAATCCTTTCTATGACTTGACTCTTTTTTCACTCAGAATCAGTAATAATAATAATTAATTACATTTTAAAGTTTATGAAACACCAGCTGAATAAGGAATGTGTGAATGAGAGAGACAGATGACTTGGGAGTCATCAGTCTTGAAACAATGGTCAAAGTTATGAGTGTGGAAGAAGAAAATATAGAAAGCATTATCTCCGCCCCCTCCCCCCTTTTTTAGTTTCAGATAGTTAGAGTGACTTGCCCAAGGCCAAGATCAAATAAGTTTCAAAGCTGTTATTTGAACCCAGATCTTCTGACTTCCAAGTTCAGCATTTTTCTATGACACCATACAAATGTTTTGGCTTTGTTTACAAAGAGCAAAAGTGAGATTAAAAGGGGAAACAAGGCTAAGGCGGTTCTGGACATTCATTAGAAAGCATCCTTAGACACAGATCTGGTAGCTCTTGGGGAAAGAAAAAGAAGGAATCTTTGATTGGGACAGGAGAGTATTACTTATGAGATCAGCCCTGGATCAGTTAGGGGAAAGGTAATAAAAAAAAATTCATAAAAAAAAGGTAATAAAAAGAGAGGCGTGAAATTCAAATCCAAAATATGAGAGAAAAAGGAAGCTTCTATGGCCATTAGCCATTCCTGGAAAGATAGACTGGAGCCAGATTGTGAAGGTCTTTAAATACTAAAAAAGAGGCGTTTGTGTTTTATAAAAGCTTCTTGAGCAAATAAGATGTCAGACATGGCTTTTAGAAATACTGTGTGAAGTTGGTAGCTGTGTAGAGCAGAGGTATCAAACACGCCACTCAGAAGACTCCTGAATTTGGACCAAAGCAGATTAAAATGTAGTTTCTAAGTTTAATGTGTTGATACATTAATAATAATTATACAAACATATGCACATATATGAGAGACAGAGAGAGATGTGATTTTCAAAGTCAATACATGGCCTATAGAGATCCTTATATGGTTTGGTAGCCCCTGTTTCTGTTTGAATTTGACACCACTGGTGTAGAGGATGAACTGGAGAGAAAAGTGACTAGAGGCTTGGAGATCTAAAAGGTTTGATTTAGAATATTTGGATATATTAGATATTTTAAAATATGTATTATGTTTTATATTATATAATATTTAAATATTAAATCTAATAAAAATTAATTAAACTTAAATAAAACCACCTGGAAGTAGATATGGAAGAAAGTAATTACTAAGCACCTACTATGTTCCAAACATTGTGCTGAGTGTTTTGCAGATATTTCTTGTTCCTTACAACATCCCTGGGAAGTAGGTGCTGTTATTATCTCCATTTTACAGGAGTAAAGGAAGAGGAATAAACATTTATTAATTGAACAAGCATACCTACTTTGTACCAGGCACTGTGTTAAGTGCTTTTTAAAAAAATTTTCTCTTTTGATCTTCACAACAACCCTGGGAAGTAGGTGCTATTATATACCATCATTTTACAGTTAAAGAAACTTTGGTAAATGAGGATGTGACTTGCCTAAGGTCGCAGTGCTAATAAGCCTTGCCAGAGTAGATAGGTGACAGGCATGTGAATGGAAGAATGGGAGATAGAGCATTTGTTACTATGTACCACTCACTATAATTAGTGATGGGAATACAAAAACAAGAAAGAAAACCTTTATTCTAGAAAAGCTTACATTCAAATAAGGGAAGACAAAAATACAACAGGAAGATGGACATTGGGGTAAGGGAAAGACTGGCTCAGGAACCAGGCAGCAGTATGGTAGAGTAAGCTGGTAGTGGAAAGTGAGCATGATGCCTTGGCCTTCTCATGATTTGAAGGTTTTAGACAGAGACTCATCAGTCCTTGCTTCAACTTCAGGGTGGAGTCCCCTATAGTGGGCTAGACAGTCAGTGTGGAAATGAAGCAGGCCACAGAGTGAGTCAGAAATGGAGAGCTAACACTCCTCCCTTACATCCCTCTACCCCACCCCAACTGACACACACAAATTCACAGCGTCAGGAGAAGTGGGAATCAGCAGACATTTTAAATTTCACTGTCACCTTCATTTCCTCTCCCTACTACCATTGCTCTATGCATTTATATAATCCCATTCAAATCATTGTTGAAATACTGAGAGGACATTAAGGTGGAGATGCCTAATGGTCATGTATACTGACCATGTATATGTTGGTCATACGTAGGGCAAACTCCCTTCATTCTCAAAGAGTTTCAAGCTTTGCTCTCAATCTTTCTTGCCATTCCAATAGTTGATCTAACCCTCAGTGACTTCGCTACTCCTATATACAACCCTTCAAACACCATGGTCTCCAAGCTCATCTCAGTTCCCAGTGATGATTTCTCAACTCTGTTTTCAACTACCCATGGGGATAGTATTATGTTAGACCTTCACATTAATCCAAACCTTTCCATTTCTGAGATTATGAACATTAAAATTCCCCTCTTGTATGTAAAATTCTCTTCTTCAACCTCTCCAATTAAAAGTAAAGATTCCTCTTAGATCTGTTCTTCAAAATCATTATTATTTGCTGCTCATCTGCCATCTCTTTTATGGACTCATTTTCCTTTCTTCACTGTCTTACCCAATTCAACAAGGTACTCTCATCTCCCCTTGATCTCCTTACCTTTTTTATTTTGCTGTACATAGCTTCATAATCTTTGATCCTGTGTTACACTGTGGATTTTCTCTAGTCTAGTTCCCAAGCTGCCAAAGCCTACTGGAGTTGGTCACAGAACCGAATAAATTACACTTGTTACAACTGCATATCATCTAATCTCAATTGTACCCTCACTGCTGCAGGGCAAATATTTTCATTCATCTCTAATACAAACAGGGAAGAAAAACCCTTCACCTCCTACTTTATTGAAATAATTGAAGCAGTCCATCCTGAGTTCCCCTAGCTCCACAGCTTGAAACCTCTTTCTATCCTCTTAGGGTTTCTTCTCATTCATTCCTTCTCAGAGGGTGAGATGACTTTTCTTCATGCTAAAACTAACTCCATATTTGTGCCTTTGATCCCCTACCTTCCTACCTCATTCAGGAAAATGCTTCATTTACTGGTACCTCTGGTTTTGTCTAACCCTGGGTTCTCTCTCAGCTGCCTATAAACATGATCAGCTATCTCCTATCCTTAAAATTTTCCCCTTGATATTGCTATTCCATCAAGCTATCATCCTATATCTCTCTTCCTTTTCACTTTTGAATTCCACAGTAAACTATTTTATATCATGTATATCTTCATAGTCTATTTATTCCTTAATCCCCTATAATCCAGCTCCCTACTCTACCCATCTAGTTTCTAGGTGGGCCGGTCTACTTAACACTGCCTTTCTCAAAGGCTACCTATATATATCTTTTATAGATATGGAAACAGGAAGAATTGTTCTTCTAAAAGAATATATGTGATAGTAAAAAAATTAAATGGAAAAAGGATCATGTGAAACTAAAAATCTTTTTTGTAGACAAAATCATAGTCAGAAACTATAAAACAAATTTTTTTCATTAATAGCTCTGATTAAAGCCTGATATCTAAGGTATATGTATATGGAATTAAGGTAAATGTATGAAACTAAAAACTAATTCTCAAGAGATAATAACCAAGAATAGATATGAACAACCAAGTTTTCAAAAGAACAACTGGCAAATTATCGACAACCATATCAAAACAGACTCCCAATCACTAATTAAAAAAGTAAGTTAAACAATTCAGATTTCAAATCATACCCATCAAATTGGTAAAGATGACAAAATACATAAATAGTGAATGGCAGGGAAACTTTGAAAAGACAGACCCATTAATACATTGTTGGTAGAATTGTGAATTAGTTCAGTCACTCTAGAAAACAATTTAGAATCGGGTGAAAAGATTCACTGTTATTCATACACTTTGATGAGAGATCCTACTGCTAGGCATATACACCAGGAAATCCAAGACCAAATAAAAATCCCATATATAACAAAATAATCATAATATCACTTTTTTGTGACAGCAAAGCACTGAAAACACATATATGCTGTCTTCTCAGTACAATGTAAGTTTCTCATGTACAGGTTGTATGACATTTTTTATCTTTTTTTTATTCCCCAATGTTGCACATAGTCCTTTGATAAACAGTGTAAGCATTTAGCAAATGAAATTTTAATTCATATGTATGAATATATGTGTATACATGTATATTATCATATAATAATGACTTCTCATATTTCTGCATCTCTGTGAAGGAGGGACTATGCAACTATAATGAAATGAGCAAAAGAAGCACCTTCAGACCTAAACAAAAAGTATTCTTTACCATTCTACTTTGCCTAGGCTTCAATGCTTATTTGAGGGGTCATTTACACAGAGTATATTTTATGTTTTAATAGCCTTGTTATATGGAGAAGAGTAAGAAGGGATTTAGGAGATATGATGGAGAAGGATTGGGTGATTTGAGACAATACAAGACCTAAAGGTCTATGAAACATATATCAAAAAGATTTTTAGAATCACTAATGCTTCAAATTAGGAGAGCTCTTAAAATTTGTCTGGTACCTTCTAATATCCTTTACAAATTATATATGTTTTATCACCTGTGCTTGAATACTTCTAGTGACAAGCTACTATTTTATAATATCTTCCTTATATTGAGTACAAAACTGTCATTGGCTGAGTATGTAAATAGGGAGGTTCTTAGGTACACTACATAAATTTACACCTCCCATTAAAAAAAGTTACACCCCAGAGTAATGAAAGAATTTGAAGTTGCAATTCTTAAGCCACTTTCAATAGCTTTTTTAAGAGACCATGTAGAACAAGATTGATATCAGAAGACCAGAGGTAGCCAGATGTTATCGTAATTTTTAAAAAGTGAGTAGAGTAAAAGGATTCTTGGGAAACTAAAGACCAGTGAGCTTGACATCCATCTTTGACAAAATTCTAGAACTAATTATTAAATGGATGACATGTCAGCACTTAGAAATTGGAACAATGGTCACTAATAGCAAGCATGGCTTCAGTTGACAGGTTTACTAGACAGGTAAATCAGGATAACTTGTGGACAGAGTATATCTGGATTTCATTAAGGAGTGTGATCGTTTTTCACATTCTTTTGGACGAGATGGAGATATGTGGACTGGGTGATTAGATTTTGGTGGCATGTGTTTGTCGCTGGTTAAATGACTTTACCCAAGGAGTGTTAATTAACAGAAAGAGAATAGAATACAGAGTCAGCCCAGAAGGGATTTCTAGTAATGTGTTACGTGTGTCCTCAGTGCTTTTTGGATCAACTTTAACATTAGTGACTTGGGTGAGTTCTGATAACCAAATTTGTGGATTACACATGAACTGAGGGGATTCACTAATATGTTAGGTGATTAGATGTTTGAGGACCCAGTAATGAGCATCTAAGAAGCATCTGGTTGGAACATTGAGTGAAAGCTAGTAAGATGAAATCTGATAAGGAAAGTTCTACATTCTGGGGTGATATGGCCAAATAGCAGCTTACATGGAAAAAAGCATCTTGGGTTTCGTTGAGAGTATCCTCAGTATGAATCTGAAGTGCTGTGCATCTGCCAAAAAGAACGTATTTGGTTTTATGGAGTAGCTGGTAGAACAATGGGTAGAATGCGAGGCCCGGAGTCAGGAAAATCTGAGCTCAGATCTGGTCTCAGACGCTACCTGTGTGACCCTGGGCAAACCATTTCATTTCTGTCTGCCTCAGTTTCCTAATTGTAAGATGGGAATAATAGCGTCCCTGCCTCTCAGGGTTGTTGTGAGAGGATCAAATGAGATAATTAATATTTGTAAAACACTTAGTATAGTACCTGGCAAATAGTAGGTGCTTTATAAATTCATTCCCGTCCTCGTCCTTTATGCTGCATTATGACAAGCATACTGTCCAAGACAAGGAGATTAATAATAATGACAGCTGTCATTTATAGATCACCTTGCATGTGTTGCTTCATTTGATCCTCATAACAACCATGCGAGGTAGGGGCTTTTATGACCCCCATTTTACAGAATAACAACTGAGGCACAGAAAGACAAGCTATCTGGGTGGCACAGTGTATCCAGCACAAAGACTAGAATCAGGCAGGCCTAAGTTCAAATTTGAGCTCAGATACCTAATAGCAGTTTGACCTTGGACAAGTCACTTACCCTTGTTTGCCTCAGCTTTCTCAACTATAAAATGATCTGGAGAAGGCAATGACAAACCTCTCCAGTATCTCTGCCAAGAAAACTCCAAATGGGATCACTTAGAGTAGAACCCAACTGAACAACAACAACAGAAAGATTAAGTGACTTGCCCACGTTCACATAGCTAGTAAGTGTCTGAAATAGTAACTGGCCTCAGGTCTGCCTGACTCCAAGTCTGTTGTCTAAGGCGCGCTATGTCACCTAGATGCCTGAGTGATACAGTGTGGTTAATAAGAGCACTATTCTTGGAATCAGGAGAGAGATGGCCTCAAAGTTTTCCTCTAAATCATATTAAGTTAGATAGCCATGGGCATGACTCAGAGAATGGGGTGATAAGGAGTCACCATTATATGAACAAGGATGCCTCTATCTGAAACTCATTTTCCTTACCTGTAGGGTGGGGATCATAATATCTAAAGGCATTTATAGAGCACTTTATAGTTTGCAAAGTGCTTTACAAATATCTTATTTTGTTCCCCAACAACTGTGAGAGGGAGACAGATAAAAGTTAAGTGACTTAATAGTTAATAAGTATCTAAGATTAAATTTGAATTCAGGTCCTTCTGACTCTAGGTCTACTGTACACCTAGAAATCTCAGAGAGAAAATATGAGGACCAAATGAAATAATGCTGTCATTTTTAAAGTACTATATAAACACTTGCTATTATTACTTTTATAAGTCTGATTATCCTCTGTGCTACACAGACCATCTTTGATTATTATGTTCATTTCTTAGAACCGAATTTTAAATGGGACATTGATGAGCTGGAATGTGTCCAATGAGAGATTTGATAGCTATCTTCAAATATTTAAAGGGATTGACAGACTTTCAAGGGCTGAAAAACGGATTAGGTTTATCCTTGTTGTTCCACAGTTTAGAACAGGGAATTATGGGAGAGAGATTAGAGAGACAGATTTCAGCATAGTATAAGAAGTAGTAGATTTTAACAAATCTGGGAAGGGGTTTTCTTAGATGTTAATTGGCTCCTCATTACTGGATATATTCATGCAAGTCTAGATGATCACTTCTCAGGGATATTATATGGAATGTTTTAATCATTAATGATAATAGTAAAGATGTATGTACTGCTTTAAGGTTTATTAGTTGCTTTATGTATATGGTTTCATTTCATCTTCACAATACTACCATGAGATAGATGCTTTTTCCCCCCATTTGATAGATGGGGTAACTGAGGCTTGACCTAAGATTCCCCCCCACCTCTGAATTCATATAATAAAATTATAGTCAACTTAATATAATTTTAGAGTAAGAAAGGAACCTGAGGTTGTACATAACCTCCTTCTTTTATAGATAAAGAAAACAAGAGCTGAAAGAGGTTAAATGGGGATATATAACTTCATTCTGATTTCTTCTTAATATCTGTAATGGACTGGAGATGCTGGGTAAAGAGAGACCTCACTGGTCCCATAATACTTCAATTTTAAACCTTATGACTTTTTTATGAAAGAAATATTGTCATTAATTATCTTCATAAGGACCCTATTGTAGGAAAGTATTGCATTGAAAATTAGACAGTAATTTAAAACTTTATTCTACTCTTAAAAACATACCATTAGGACTGTATGAGGAGCACACAGTAAATTGATAAGTGATGCCTACCCAATTAGAAGGATTTCCAAAGATTCCAACTATTACTTATTTCTTCCTCTATCAAGAAAAAAAATGCAGTAATTTTATGTTAAAAAAAAAAAGAATTAATTCCATATGAGAATTGTCTAGATATCAGCTAGGAATGAATCAAGGAATATTTTCTCTATTTTTAGGAACTTCATATAAATTTTGGAAAGAAAGCATGTTAATCTACATTAATATTTATTCTGTTTTCCAAAGATGAAATCCAGATAGATCATATTTTAATACGTCTCAACGTCACTCTTAGAAATTTTATTAGCAATCACATGCCACGTGATAAGTAAAGAGATAACTAGTACTCGAAAACCATGACAGAGATTATATTCAATATGGTTTTAGTGTGAAGCACATTTTGTGTTCTTTTCCTTAAAAATTTTCCTGTTTCTACATAATTTTGCAGACTTTTCATTATTTGATTAGTGAGAATACCTTATTCTTCAGACTTGTTAAATTTCAGAAAATATTTTTCTCAATACACTGTTGCATGTCAAGGTTCTTTTCATCTCTCTCTCTCTCTCTGTCTCACTGTCTGTCTGTTTCTCTCTCTCTCTGTCTCTGTCTCTCTGTCTCTGTCTCTCTGTCTCTCTCTCTCTCTCTGTCTCTCTGTCTCTCTCTCTCTGTCTCTCTGTCTCTCTCTCTCTCTCTCTCTCTGTCTGTCTCTCTCTCTCTGTCTCTCTGTCTCTCCATCTCTCCTTCTCTCCTTCTCTTTCTCTCTTGCCCCTTCTCTCTGTCTTTTCTCACACTCTTCTCCCCTCTCCTTCTATACACATACACACACATTTAAATACATGTACGGTAGTAATTCTAATGCTTTTTAGATGCGGAGGATTTCAGTAAAATTCTATAAAGCCACTCAATGGAAGTAGGGCGCTAGAGCAAGTCAGGTAGGATTCAGAGTTTTTTTCCTCTCTCAACTAACCAAGTCTCAAGATTAGATTAGGGAAGAACGATGAATGACTATAACTACTTCTTTGAGGACAAGACCCTGGGGAGAAATAATAGCATGGTGCAATGAAAAGAGAAATGAATTTGAGTCCCATCTCTCTCTTATGTGTGACCTTGGAAATGTCCCTTAATTTATCTGGGCCTCCTACCTATTGTGAAAAAATGAAGCTGTTGAGCAATATGACCTTTAAGACCTTCCAGCTCTAAATCTATGTCCCTGTGTCTGTACAGATGCATGTAAAACCACAAGTCTATGATTATGTGACATATGCACACATACATGCCATATATAAAATTCTGTAGCATTGCTTCTGTGTTTAAAGGCTGTGGTAGAATGGGTTTTGTACTGACAATAAGATGAAAATAGCTCACAAGGAGTTGTTGACCAACTAATATTATCCATAACCTTAAGAGCATCCTTACAATCTGTATGTGTATCTTCATCTCCCCACCCCCAACTGTTCTAGGACCATGATTAAATCAACAGTCTGTTGTTTGTAGGAGCAGCAAGTCAGTGTATTCCACTATGGGTCAACTCATAATCCCTCTAAAATTCCTGACCAAAGTGCCTTTTCCTTGGCGCCACTCCTTTATGTGTGTTGTCTCCCCCTATAGAATTCCTTGGGGGCAGGGTCTCTTTTTGCTTTTGTATTTGTAGTCCCAGCTGGGCACAATTCTTGGCACATTGTATGGACTTCATGATTGCCTTTTTATTCATTCACTTAATTTAATTCCATTCATTATGACAGACTGGAGCAGTGGATTGGAACTAATAAGATAATATTCAATAAGAATCAATTTAAAAGCTTACATCTGGAGACAAAAAAATATAAACTTCATGATTATAAGATGGGGAAACATTTTGTCTGAAAAAGTTTGGGGAGTTAGAATAGACTGCAAACTCAATATGGGCTACCAGTGGGATGTGACAGCCAAAAAAGTGAATGTGGAATTGATTGAGCTGTATTAAGTAAAGTATAGTTTCCAGAAATAGGGGATGATAGTACCACTTTCAGGCATCATCTGGAGTATTTTGTTTGGATCTGGTGGCCATAATTTAAGAAGGAAATTGATTAGATACAGAGTATTCTAGTGGAGAGAAGCCAGGATAAAGGGACTTGAGTCTATATCCTATGAAAATAGGTTGAGAGGACTAGTGCAGACCTGGAGATGTTTAACCTGGAGAAAAGAAGACTCTAGAGTGACAGGGTAGCTTTCCTGAAGTATTTGAAGATTTGTTATATGGAAAAGGGATCAGACATGTTGTGTTTGACACCAGAGGGCACAATCAGTAAAAAATGAGTGAGAGTTACAAAGAAGCAAATCTAAATTTTATGCCAGGAAAAATTTCCTAATAATTAGGATGGACTTAAAATGTAATAGGCTATTTTAAGCGGTTGCATTCCTTCTTTCTTGGAAGTCTTCAAGTGGAGGCTGGCTGACCATATTTTTGGTTTTATAGTGGGGTTTCCTTTTGTGTATGTTTTGGAAAACATGGCTTCGGAGGTGCCTTCCAATTCTCAAATTCTATGATATACATACATTATGTATATACACCTATTCTTCTTGTAATAAAAACAAAATTTCCTCAAAAATAGATGAGAGAAGCCTAAGAAGAGACTAATTTGAGATCCCACTAAATAAAATTATTCCCCAAATGCTCATAGATGCAAACAGAAGAAGGCAGCAAACTGGCGTCTGATAAAATATGTCTGCCAGCATTTTTATGTGATTTATTTTCATTGGCAACAATAGTGGAACCACCACATTTGGACTCTACCCAAAGTATGTACTATGCTGAGAAGTGGCAAGTGCACATAAGCAAGTGAAGCATTTGTTTTTAAGACTTTCAAGGATTCAGTCTCCTAATATGTCAAAAATAGCCAAAGGACTACAAAAGATCACAAATAATTGTGTTATTGATTATACTTTCTATAACATCTTTGAAAATGTTCCACATGACATTTAATTTAATATATTCTCAATTTAAAAATTGAGAGGGAAACAGGTATATTTTCCCAAGAATGTTTCTACAATAGATTACATTTATAATCAGACAACTGACTAAAGCATTTAAAGAATGTAAAATCCTGATATGTTTATTATAACAATTTGTAATGAGGTATGCAACTTGTTAAAGTAAAATGCACTCATGAAGACTCTCCTCAGGCACAGTATTTCTCACATGGACATTAACTTATTTAAAAAAAAAACTATATGACAGACAAAACTATAGATAAAATTGTATTTCAGTGTTTTGGTAAAACTTGATATCAAGTGAGGTGTTAGGATATCTCTAGTGTCATGGAAGCAGTTGTGCACAGGATCCAGTTGAAATAATGACATATTATTGCTGGCAAGTTTCTCCAAAATGTTCCTATTTACAAATTTTGTTGTACAAAATTTAGCAAACATGAAATCCACAGTATTGAGAAAGAGATCCATCTGATAATTTACATTAGAAAAACTAAGTGCATGAAAAACACATTGCAGAGATAGTGATGTGCAAGTGGATTTTCAGTCCCTTAAATTAATTTATCCACATGAACATCTTGGACCTTTGAATGAAATTTCCAAAACTGAATAAGAGGAAATTGCCTGGATTGTATTTGAAAAATCATATAATGTTTTCAGTACTTTCAAGCTTCTTACTGTTATAGAAACCCATCTCTTTAACACAATTATCTTCTGTGTCTCAATAATTAAACACCATGGTTTGGAAAAAGAAAAGAAGATGTATGGCTGAAACAAGCACGTGCATATTTTCTGTAAAGATTTTCATGCAAGTGGTGATATAAAGGACATTAATGAAGATATATATGATTTAAAATAATTTTATTAGGTCAACTAAATAGAATGATAGAAAATAGATGGGGAGTACTATTGTGCCTCTTGGGTTCTCAAAAATATTACTAGAAAAAGTACTTGACTATATGCTGGTCACTGTGTTAATTATTGATAAATAAAGAGAAAGGCAGAAATAGTCGCTAAGTTCAAGAAGATTCCATTTAATGAGTGATTCAGCTTACACATACTCAGTGTGTATATGTGTGTGTGTGTGTGTGTGTGTGTGTGTGTGTGTGTGTGTGTGTATACACTCAGAGTAGATCACCTTAAAGGGAAGGTCACCTTAAAGGGAAAGGCAATAGCAAAAGAGAGGTCTGGGAAATGCTTTCTGCAGTAAAATTTGAGCTGAGTATTGGAAGAAACCGGGGTTTCTTTTTTTTTTTTTTTTAATTAAATTGGTTTATTTACTTTTAGTTTACAATATTCATTTCCACAGTCCCTTGAGTTTCAGTATTTCTCCCCATCCCTTTCCTCCCCACCCCACCCCCCATCATGGTGGCATGCACTCGAATACAGGATCTACAAATATCTTCACATTAATCATTAGTCAGGTTGTAAAGAAGGATTATAACTGATGGAATGATCAGTGGGAAAGAGGAAACAAAACAAAACTAGAAAAAGAAACATAACAAGTAGTTTGTTTCAATCTGCATTCAGACTCTGTATCTCTTTCTCTGGATGTGGATATCTCTTTCAATTATGAGTCTTTTGGAGTTGTCTTATAACCTTACATTGCTGAGAGGAGCCCAGTCTATTGAAGTTGGTCGTCTCACATACGTTGTGTCTGTGATTCTGTACAAATGTCTCCTGGTTCTGCTCTTCTTGCTCAGCATCAGTTTATATAAGTCTCTCCAGGTTATTATGAAGTCTGTCTGCTCCTCGTTTCTTATAGCACAGTAGTATTCCATTACATTCATATACCACAACTTGTTCATCCATTCCCCAATTGATGGGCATCCCCTTGTTTTCCAATTCTTTGCCACCACAAAAAGAGCTTCTATAAATATTTTTTGTACATACAGGTCCTCTTCCCACTTCTGTGATCTCTTTGGGATATTACCCTAGAAGTGGTATTGCTGGGCCAAAGGATATGCACTTATGTATAGCCCTTTGGGGATAGTTCCAGATTGCTCTCCAGAATGGCTGGATCAGTTCACAGCTCCACCAAGAATGCATTAGTGTTCCAATTTTTCCACATCCTCTCCTGCATTTATCATTTTTCTGTTTTGTCATCTTAGCCAGTCTGGCCAACGAGATGTGGTACCTCAGAGTTGAAACAAGAGTTTTTAAAAGACACAGGAGAGGAGGAAGAGCATCTGGATATAGGGGCACCAGATGCAAAGGGATAGAGATTGGAGGGTTGTATGTGAGGAACAGCAAGTAGGCCAGTGTGACTGGAGTATAGAGTATATAGAGGATGGTAAAGTGTAAAAGGATAAGTAAGGTAGGAAAAGCCCAGTTGTGCAGAACTTTACATACCAAACAAAGGATTCATGTTTGATCTTGAATATAACAAAGAACTACTTGAATTTATTGAAAGGGAGAGGGAATGACCAGACCTGTATTTTATAGGAAAAACATTTTGGTGGTGACTGTATGGAGGATGCATTGCAGTGGGGAGAGGCTTGAGGAAAAGGGACCAGTTAGAAGACTATTTTACTAGTTCAGGATACAGGTGATGAGTGCCTTGACTAGGGTGGTGGATATGTGAATGGAGAGAAAGAAACATATATAAAAGAGATGTTGAAAAGATAGAAACAACAAGATTGACTGATTGAACATATAGAGTGAGTGGGACTGAGAAGTCAGGGAGATCACCCGAGCGTTCTGATCCTTGGTGACTAACAAGATATCTTATAAGTAATAAGAAAATTTGGGGAAAGAGTAGGTATGGGGTAGGGGAGGAGAGAAACTATTTCATTTTGGACCTGTTCAGTTTAAGGTAAAGATATTCATTAGGCAGTTGGTAATATGGAACTTAGGAAAGAAATTAGGGTTGGACATGTACACATGTCTTAGAATCATATGAATAGAGATGATGATTGAATCCATAGGAACTGATGAGATCAAGTGGATTGAAAATATTGAAAAGAAAATGGCACAGGACAGAGATTTGGGTGACATGATAGCTTAAAAAAAATAATGGGAGATATAGGTATATCTGTAGGTAACAGGAAATGAACTAATAGATAAGAAGAGATTCAAGATTAGAGAGATAAGAATAATAAAAGGGGCAGTTTTCTAGAGAAGATAGGCAATGATATCAAGGATGAACTTTGAGGAGTTGATCTTGAAGATAGGCAGTGAAATCAAGGATGAACTTTGAGGAGTTGATCTTGACAGGAAGAAGGGTTATTTCAAAGGAAGGGAGGGAGGAAAGAGAGAAAGGGAGAAGAGAAGGGATGGAAGGAGGAAGAATTTACATAACCAATTCTTTTCATAAAAAATCTTTTACCAACAAGAACAGTGGATCCTACACATTTGACCTCTCACATCACAGTTCTAGATGTACTTATGAGGAAAATTAAAATATTGCTAAAAAATGAGAAAGTCGTGTGGAATAGACCAAGTATAAATGGTCTGAGTTAACCAAAGATCCATATGTCTCTTTTTCCATCTCTATAAAGTTGTTGTGAAAATAATCTACATGTATGTCAAAGCCACCCTTGATAAGGATATTAGAAGAGAATAGGGAGACTATTGAAGTGATAATCCACAGTAAATCATGACTTTAACTCATCTCCTAGCTCCTTGATATTAAACAGGGTATTCTCCATCCCTAAAAAAGGTCCTTCTTCACTCCTGCCTCTTAGGGATAAAGTGCCTCCTCTTATATAAGATATTTCTTGATCCCATTTCAGCCAATTGCTAGTGCCTCCCAACCCTTGAAAATACATTGCCTAACACATAGTAAGTACCAAATAAATGCTTACTGAATGATCAAGAAAACTCAAAAGTTAGCACACTATGGGTCTGTCCTTTGTGGTGAACTGATGAACAGACATAAAGTCTCACAGGATAGGCAGGCATGGACAGATTATGAGCTGTATCATTGGAGGAAATATTCACATCAGTCAGATCACAGATCCATAGGAATATCACCTTCAGATAATTGATGAGAAATCTACAACTAATATCTTATTACCAGAAACTCCTATTCCTAATCATGCAAATGATAGAAAATAATTTTGCTTCCATATCATTTGTCTCCCTAAAAAGGAAGCATTTAGCTTCCAAACAATTTACTGTAGCTACAACATTAAGATTAAAATGTCGTTAATTTTTTGTTTAAATAAAAGATATTCTATTAGGATTTGTGTGGCTGATCAATATTTTTAAAAGAATTGTTTGCAATGATTCTTTTCCTGGGGCATTTGAAAGACTTTATTTTTATTTATGAATAACTTTAACATTAGTATTGATTCCATCAAACCTGCATCTAATTTCCCCAAATATCCATTCAATAAAAGGCTGGCTTTCCCCTTTTGTTTATTTTCTGTAATTTTTAGTTTAGCTGATTTTGGTTTAGGGGTGTGTGTGTGTGCGTGTGTGTGTGCGCGCACACGTGCATGCACGCTGTGGCTCTCTGGATGTTCATAGATATACACACATTATATAGATGATTTCTTTTTCTAGTTAAAACAGAGCCAATGAGCAGCAGTGAGATTGCTACAACAGCAGCAGACGGGTCTTTAGACAACTTCTCAGGATCAGGTATGAAGCAAAACTTAATCTTCTGATTAGTGCTTGTGCTAAGTGCTCTTTCCTCTTCCTTTGTACTCTGCTAAAGGATAAACTGCTGATCTTGAAAATTTTGTGCAGCTCATCTAAGTGGCACGGTCTATTGATAATTTAATAGCTATTTTAATATTGTGCCTAAAATCTATTGGCAATTACCCCAAAATTAAGTTGAAGAGATTTGACTTTACTGATGGCTTCATGAAAAATTAAAATGTGAAAGGGAAGGCCCTTCAGTACACATAAAGTGTATGTGGTAACATTTGTAACAGTTACAAAGAAAGTATTTGCTTCTTGGCACAATATAAGCAGCATAATCAGAGATGAGACATAATGTTTGATTAAGAAGCATTTTAGAACTTTTTCTGGGGGAAGGGTCTTTGGTTAAATGTGAATTTGTGTTTCATCTGCCTTACAATGTCCATCTAGGAAAAAAATATGTTTGGTTACATGTAGTACATTTCCAAAAATATAGAGAGTTAGTTATGTGTAAATTAAAATGATGTTGGGTCATGTTTGAATGTTTTTGATTGTCAGATTCCAAAATATATCCAAACATGGAATTTTTGTTTCTCTGAAATGTTAAAGACCACAATGTCATAGGAAATAAGAAATGTAAGTTACATATATAAAGGAATCTTAGCTATCATGGTTTCTGAGTCATTGTAGACAAATAAGAATCTGTAATATATATCTAATGATGTTTTAGAGATAGAAAGTAGATAATGTTCCAGTGGTGATCCATTTCAAAATTAATGTATTCTTACCTAGGTCTGGATGATAATTTGGATAGCTTGTTATGTTCTTTTCAAAACAATTTGTTTCTTCGGCTTTTATTACATTTCCATCAGCAGTTAGTTTTAAGTATGTTTACAGTCACTTAGAAAGTATAATAACAATATAGTTTTGTACATGTGAAGACTTAGGAATGCTTAGTTAACATTTTAGGTGAATTACTTTAGGTATGTATATATCCATATTGCTGTCCATATTTTTCCCTTCTTTCTAGCAATTGGAAGTAGTGGCTTCAGCCCAAGACAAACACATCAGTTTTCCCCACCACAGATATATCCTTCCAAGTAAGATGTATTTTCTCTTAATAAATATTTTTAATAAGAAAATTTTTACCTAAATTCACATCATAATTGGGTCCATGTGTGAAATCATAATTTAAAATCAGAACTTGTTCTTCAGGGAGTTTAATATGTTTACTTCTTACAAAAGTAAGAATTTGCTTTAACTGTTATTTAGAAGAATTTTTCTTTTCTATAGTATAATCTATTACAATGTCAAATAGCAGAGTTATGATATAGTTGTTACTTAGAAACCTTGCATGTTTCCATCTAATGCATGGACTTTCTATTTTCTGTCATTTCTGACAAATAGCAGACCATACCCACATATTCTCCCTACCCCTTCCTCACAAACTATGGCTGCATATGGGCAAACACAGTTTACCACAGGAATGCAACAGGCTACAGCTTATGCCACATACCCACAGCCAGGACAGCCATATGGAATCCCCTCGTATGGTGAGTACATTATTAGCAGCATTATGTAGTATTTTATGCTTATATATTTAAAAGATTCACTTGAGGGAACCTTAGGAAGTCTTAGCTCTGAGCCAAATGTTCAGAAAGTATTATTTTCTTACCCTTTGGCTTCCAAATTCCCCACAAGATTAATTTGAGTGTGTATTGATCATATGACATGTTGATTATTTGGGTAGTACAGGTGGCAGGCTGCATAGTCTACATATACTCTTTAAATCGTCATTTTCTTTACATTAGCTGTTTAATATTTTTCTGTTTTATTTTTGCATTCATAAAATGTAATTTTGTGCATTTTTGTGGGTGAAGTCTTTGGTAATGAGTCACTTTTCTGTTTCTCAAATATCCAACTTTTATTGGGGTAACTAGAAGAGAGCATTAACCAGTTCTCTCTATCCTTTTCTGTGACAATATTATCAAAGATCAGAGCAGTCAACAGTCAGGAGAATGATGCAAACATTACCTTCTACAGTGTATTTTGGGAAGAAAGTAAATCATAAATGTTTGAAGATCATGTGTGCATTAAAAATGATCATATTTGGAGATTTATGGGTAACTTCGATCTGTGGGAAAATATGGACCTTGGGATTCACTCTAGCCCATATGAATTATATGAATTGAAAATTGTCTTTTAAGGTCCTACATTAATTTAGAACAAGCATTCAATATAATGTTTTAGTCAGTTTGGGAGTGGGTTTTGGCCATTTTTCATCATAGCATGATTTTAAATATTGATCATTTTAATTTATCTATAAGCGCCTCTTTTATTACACAAGTGAGATAAAGGGAAGGAGAGGAGGGGACTCGACTCTGGAATTCAATGTAGTAACATCAGTTTAAGCATTAGCAATGCAGATATCTTAGTTACTACCCACTTCATGTGTTTTATTCTCCATTTGTCCTGATTTCAGTGACAAAATATTTTACTTTTAAATACTTTTAATGTTAAAATTGTAAGAATGTTATTTAGAAATACAATAGGAATTAGAATAGGAAGCTTCTGACTTGAGTCTGGTTCTTTCAGTGTCTTGGGAAAATTCCTTGTCTTCAGTATAAAGATGCAATTCCCCTAAAAATGAAATAAGAATACCTGCATTTATCATGAGTTTTAGATCTTAAGGGTAGGGGGTTTTTATGTAAAAATAAAATTTTTCTTTCTAATTTCCCCCATGTCCTGCCTCCCTCTCTCTCTCCCCCCAAGTAGTTCTTCAGAGAATTATTTTCCTCTCTTCTTTAGGAGGTGACTAAAAACAATCGTAGATTTATAATTATCCCCAATCATGGTCCAGATGTTGGACTGGGCCTCATTGTTACCAAGTCCTCACCTTGTCATGTTACAATGTTACAAATGCATAGAGAGTCAACATGTGGATAGAGTCATTCTTAGACTCCCAAAGGCTTGAGTTTAAGCTCTACTTCTAACATTTACCCATTAGGTAACTCTGGGCAAGTCATTTAACTTCTCAAGGCTCTGGGCAACCCTCTTAGAATTTAAATTACCAAACTCTTGTTGATTTCTGTTTATAAAGTTTTGTCAGTGAGATTTCCTTATAACAATGAGGGAATTCCCAACCTTAATGAAATCTGATCTGTAACAACAACAACAACAAAAAGCAAAGGATTCAAAATTTCCATTTTATACTATGATATCTGATTTGGGCAAAAGGGGGAATTCAATATCTGAAATACATGAAGCCAGTATAAAGAGTGGGAAAGAGAACTATTAACAAATTTTATGTATTTTCTATGCATTTTTAAAAATTGTACACTCTATAGAAACTCAGTAATATGGTAGAGGAGTAGTTTTCAAGTCAGGAAGATCTGGGTTTAAGTTCTTCCTCTGAAACATACTAGTTTTACGACCATAAACCACAGATATCACAGCTCCCCAAGCTAGTCTCTAAGGAAAAAATTCACAGATAAGTTGCTGATATGTATCAGGAGGAGTTTCCACAATGGTTCCTCATGTTATTGAAATAATAGACCCAGATTCTTTATCCTCCTCCTTCCTACCCACCCACCCCAACCCCCCCCAAAATTAGGGAAATATTTTTGTTCCAAGTTTCCTCTAAACCATCATTTATCATGATTTGTATATTTTAGTTGTGTTCCAGGAAAATATTAAGCTTGAGTTTGGTTGCCCTTACTTAATTCTATGTCTGACAAAGTTCCCATTGACTTCAAAGAGAAAGTTTCTAATAGAGTTGCATTTTTTGTGGGAAGAAAAAAATAGGGCAATCTTGTGTACTCATTAGTTATTATTAGTCATTTTTAAAGTTGGTTGCTGAGACAAAGCAGCCAGGGGTTTTGTCACCTCCAAAATTCCTAAGTGCTAAGCTAGTAGACAGCTGGCAAGAAGCAGGAATGACGTTTTGGTGCATGCCCTGTTTAACCTGTGGTGACAGTTGGCTTTTTGTTTTTGGCCTCATCCAAAATCTCTTATTGAATGACACAGACAAAATTGAATAATAAAAATGTAGTTTAACAACTCTTTAAAAAAATAAACACAGTCCATATAAATCAAAAGTCACCCATTAATATTGCTTGCTTTACAAAAGAACACAGATATGTGGAATTAAGGTAGATTTGATAGGTTTTGAGGAAAAAAACACTTGAACATTTTATGTATGCCATTTAAGAGTAATCCTTTATTTAGAATTGAAGGTGAAATGACAGTATATCTTTGTAAATTTACAGTCCCTTAATTGATCTTAATAAACAGTAGAAATACTACGAGTTGATTTGTGACTAAACCATCACTATTTGTGTGCTATTGTGTTTCTGCCAATTTTTGAATTTGAACATTTGTTCAAATAAGCTATTACTAACTGATTTAGGTGCATTGTGGGCAGGCATCAAGACAGAAGGTGGATTGTCCCAATCACAGACACCTGGACAGACAGGATTTCTAAGTTATGGCACAAGCTTTAGTACTCCTCAACCTGGACAGGCACCATACAGCTACCAAATGCAAGGTTTGTATCCATTTTGGCATTGTATTTTCTCTGATTTCATTTATTGTGGGGAGTGGAGAGATAATGTGCTAGGCACTGTGCAATCACTTTACCATTATCTCATTTAGAATACTAAGCTACTTCTGTAATAGTAATCACGTGCCCATGTAATGTGCCCATATGACTAAATTCAGAGAGGTTAGACTGATAAAGTGGAAAAAAATGTTTTAGAATGTTTTCAATGAAATATAGTTTTCAAGTAAAGAAAATACAGTATTATGCAACATGGCTCTGCCATATGTTAACAACAAAGAATCCATGCTGTATAAGAGGAAGAGCTTTGGGAGTTGGAGCCAGGGGACTTGAGTTTGAATCCTGCCTTTGCTCTTTGTTCCATGTGTGGCCTTTCAAAAAATGATATAACCTCCTTGGGCCTTAGTTTCTTCATCTGTAAAATGAAGCATTTGATCAAAACTAGATGATTTCTAAGTTCACTCTCATTTCTAAATCTATGATCCTAAGAATTTCATCAATGAAAAATAATGGCTTGAATTATTTCTAAAAACTGATGAGTTGTTCATTTGTTGTGAGAGAGGGTAGAGGGTAAACCACCTTCCTTGATAGGGATGGTAAATACTAACAAAATTTATTAAATACAATGCTGAAAATAAATGCAATCTTTTGAAAAATTTGTACTTTTCTCTTTTTCACACAACAAGTTGAAAATGCTTCATGTGGGCTCAGTCATGGGCTCAATATTTTGTTCAAGTATGAACCTTGCTGCTTTTGGAGAAACTTATCACCAGATTGGCTGCAAGGGATTGATTTTTTTTAGCCATGGCAACCCTCAGAGGTTGTCTACTAAGTTACAGTGGAGGGAGTGTGCTACACCATTGGTTCCCATGTATTGGGGTTTCTAATGGATGGTCAAAGGACTTCATGCTAGAAATTCTTTAATAGCACCTTAATCAGTAAATAGTTGCCCAGTAATGAAATAAATAGGTTTTTTCTCTGTGATAACACATCAATACATGTTTACATTTGTTTCCGTAGCAATTTGGAGTTTTTTTTTTGGGGGGGGGAGTTATCATTTTGGTTATTGTAAGCACTTAACAAATCTAAAAGAGTATTATGCATAGTATATTAAATTATTCTAGGACTTTATGAGCATTTTTGTTTTTATTATTGTTGAAACGCATTTGCAGAACAAAAAATGTTGGGAAATACTTCCATATACATGTGGCATTGTGAATCTTTGAAATATTGAAATAAAACCATCTTAGAGGGGGGAAAAAAAGCAAACTAAGTTATTGCTCTAAAAAAGAGGCCCACCATTTAAGCCCTACTCTCTTGCCCCACAAGAGAGTGGTGGGGAAATTCTCAAAAGCTATACTAATAAAATATAAGCTCTGGGAGTTCCTACCAATCTGGAAAGGCTGAGGTATAGACCTAGTGTTGGACTCTCTCTATTATTCAAATGTTATTGTTGTTGTTGTCATGGAGTCATGTCAAACACTTCCTCACCTCATTTGGGGTTTCTTAGTTAATATACTGGTGTGATTTGCCATTTCCTTCTCCAACTCATTTTACAGATGAGAAACAGGAAAACAGGGTTAAATGACATGCCCAGGGTCACAAAACTAGTAATTCTCTAAGGCTACATTTGAATCAGGAAGAGGAGTCTATCCACTGTGCCACCTACCTGCTTGGTTATATTGTAGAACCAGCCTAGCTAAGTTCCTAATTTCTTATCACCAGAAGATTAGGCTTCAAAGGATAATGTTTGATTCTGGTAATGATTTTCCCATCCCAATCACTTGCTAGATATGTGGCTTTGAGCAAATTGCTTAACCGCTATTTGCCTCAGTTGTCTCATCTGTAATTTGAGTGTTGGAATAGGTGACCACTAAGGTCCCTTCCAGCTCTGTCTCTATGATCCTTTGATAGTTTTTTCTGTTGTTTTGTTTTTGCTACAATGACTCATGATGATGGTCCACTAAGTCGTGGAGGAGTTGTAATTTGATTGGGTAGAGGGAATAACCACGATGATGAAACCAGTGAATCCTAGGTAGTCTTGAAAGAGTATGGAGTGCTTATTTAGAAGTTCATTGCCATCTGATGAACCTTTAAGATCTTGCTAGCAGAAGCCATTTGTTCTATGTTCCCTTTTAACAGCTGTAATCACGAATGGGTTTAGTAGCAGTCATGGTTCATTATTCTCCAATAGAATGACAGGTACCTGAGTTACTATATAGGTAATAAACTGAATTTTGGTTTGTAATAAATGTTTGTCAAATTGATTTGAGCTTATTATTTGCATGTACTAAAGTGCTGGAGAATGAATATTTCTTCTTTGTTATAATTACTGCCTTTGTTATATGTTCAAAAATAATTTAATCTTTTTTTCTATAAAAACCACACAACTGAACTTTATCTCAACTCGTATAGAAGAGTAGAATCTTGACTATGAAATTTTACTGTATGTGAATTTTTCAACATTAAAAACTGTCTCATAAAGGTGTCTCAGAGGAGTGATGTTATGTATAGTATCCCTTCTTTTAAGGATCTTGAAAACCATTTACCTTTCCTATCACAGGCCCATTTAACATGATCTGAAACCCTTCTAGTCTATATTGAATTTTTTTAGAAATGTTTCATATTGTTTCCACTCACAAAAAACACCAAATGAAGAAGGGATAAAATAGAAATAATAAACTAAGAAGAAAAATTTACTCAATTCTTTCTTTCCTATTCTTTCAAATACTAGTGGATCAAAAGTGGGTGAAACTAATTCTTTTAGTGGATTGACAGTAACTGGCATATCAAATGCCTAGTGAGTCTTGCTGATTGATTAATTTCCAAACTTAATAAAGGTGTAGGCCAAGTAGAATGTAGATGGTGCCAACTATTTAAACACGTGGAGAAATTTTTACCTTTCCTACTAACATACTTGTTAGTGATTTTCATAAGTTTTTTCCTGTTCAAGAGCATCTGTGGACCAATAAAATTTTGTTTTGATAAAATTCATCCATTACACTGTTAGTTTCTTGGGAGTGGGAATTTTTTTTTATTTTGTTTCCTTAGTGCTTAGCATCATGCCTGGCACATTGTTGTTGTTGTTACTCATTCTTGAAGAGGACCATTGACTTCACGAGGGTGATGTCTTGACTTGCAATTAAATCAGATTTAATTGAGGTAGAGCTGTGCAAAGTCATCAGCCTCATTCTTCTCCTCCAAAGTCATCTAAGTCTAGTGACAAGACAAAGGTCAGGATGATTGATGATACCCCTGGATACAGTGAGAGACGTTGGCTTTTTTAAGCTAAGATCTTCCCCAGATCTCTAAGGCTTGTTGTCTTAGTTTTAGTGTCGTCGACAGTGGGGTTTGGGAATTTATTCTCTGATTCTGACACTGTAATTCTGTGTGTGAGATTCCATTACATACAAAAGTTTCTATAAGGTAGAGACGCTTGTATATTTTAGATTATTGGAAAGTATTTCCAAAAATCTAGGTAAGTAGTGAACACACTAAACCAGAAAGCTCATTGATTAGCAAATTGCAGGAGAAAGAGGTTAGCATGATGCTCAGCAGAGATATTTCTACCTAGATTCCAACGATCACTTAGCTTTGTTTAACTTTCATTATATTCCCTTCTGGTAACAAAAAAAAATGCCTACCTCTGTTGTTAAATAATTTTGTTTGACTATATTTAGGAATTATCATTTGAGACAAACAACTTTTTGGTGATTCTATCTAGGTAATTCTTGTTTAAAGGAATTTTTGTCGTGATGTTTCTTATATTTTAAAGAATGCCAATAATACTATGTACTCAATAACAGTAATTTTAACGATAAATATCTCAGCAATATTAACATCTTCTATTACATGAACTACATTAAGAATAGAAAGATTTTAGTCACTTGTAGAATAGTAGTAAGAACTTTGCGCATGAGTTCAATTCTCACCTCTGATACTTAACAGCAACATAACCCTTTAGCAAATCACTTAATCTCTCTCTCAGCCTAAGCTTCCTCATCTAAGAAATAGGGAAAATAATATTTATGCATCCTTCATCCCTCTTTGTCCCAGAGGGAGTTGTATGAAAAAATGATTCTTACAGTCTTAATATATTCTAAAAATATGGTCTAATATTATTTATCTTCTATTATTTTATTAATGTTCCAGGTTAAATGCTTAATGGCTAAAATTCTCCAGGGTAACATAAGAAAACTTGCCTTTACTACTCAGTGAAGATCATTGAAGGCCTAGAACATCTCCACTGAGGGTAGGGTATCAGCATTTCATGTGTATTCCAAACAGCCAACTGGGCCTCACACTTAAGAGACAGATCTCTTAGTTGCAGGTCACTCAGTGCAGCTCAGCACACAGACATTTTTTGGATTCAGTAGGGCAATGACTAAGTTATTATAAATCTTGAAACAGGCAATGCTTGAGAATTCTGTTATTCTGCAGATATAGCCTGGTCAATGGTATGTCCAAAGCCTTCCTATGATAGCCTTCCAAACTTCCTCTAGTAAATGACAAAGGGAAGAAACATAAGAGATTTGTGCTAACTCTGTTAAGAGGGGGAGGGAAGGGACATATTTTGGATAGAGGGAACTGGACCAATAATTTCATGTGTGGTAAGAACTCATGGAGTAGAAACCCCCTGGATCAGCAGCTGCAACTTAGACTCTGTGGTTTATATTTTTAGAGAGTTTTTCTGTATTGATCTAATGTAAAAAAATAGACCTGAAACCAGGCAGTTTCAGGAAAAGCAAAATCGACAGATAAGTATCAACTATGTACTAGGTATTGTGGTATGTGGCAAAAATAAAATAAAGCAGTGTTTGCCTTCAAGTAACTTTCCTGGTATCATGAAAACTAACTTGTAAAAAAGATAGCTAAATATTAATGGGTTCTAAATAATTTAGAAGAGGGAACACTAGCAGCCAGGGAGAATCAAGAAAAGTCTAATGGAGGAAGTGGTATTTCAGCTGAGCTTTGAAGAAAGTGAGGGATTGTGAGAGGCAGAAGCCAGAAAGGAATTGATTCCAGATATTGGGGACAGCCTAAGTAAGGGCATGGAAACAGTCAATGGATTATTGTGTATGGAGAACAGCAAGCAAGACAGTTTGGTTGAAACATGGACTGAGGGAAAGGGAACAATATGGAATAAGACTGACAAAGAAAGACTGGAGTCATATTATAAAGGGCTTGAAATGCCAGAGCAATTGGTGAAAATGTTGATGGAATTGTACATATGGGTTTAGCTGTTCAAATGTCATGTAACTCTGAATCATCTAACTCTGCCAGTTCATACTTGCAACTCAAAGTGAATGAACAAGGGTGTGTGGTGTTGTTTTTTAAAGTTATTTGGAATATTTAACTGACAGAGATGAATCAGAAAAGTAGTGTCCCCACTCTTAGGCTTATCCGTTGTACTCTGTATGGGCTGACCCCTGTGATTTCTCCAAATGTAGGAAACTTGACTGTAAGATTTGTGGTAGTGGGAGACTGGATTCATACTCTTCTCTGAGAGGTGATAGAGGCTACATGGAGGTACTTGCCATCATTAAGTTCACTTTTTAATAGCTATAAGATCAGCAGAATGGCTTAGTAAAGCACAAAAATACCCAATTATTTTCTTACCATTTCAACATTGCTCTTAACATTTCAAAAGGAAATGTTGTAAAATATGTAGTACTCCTCTTTCCTAGTAGAAGTGGGGGTGGGAAGGTGTCCATGGGTCTAAAACATTGCACAGATAATCATTCCCTCCCCCCCCCCCCCATGTATTGACTGGTTTTAGTGATTTTTTAAAAGTCTTTATTATATGGAATGTACATTGCTGTTGTTCATCCTTCCTTCTCAAAAAGGAACAATGAGATCACAAGGGTGATGTCTTGAATTGTGCATGAATTGGATTTAAGTAAGGCAGAGCTGCATGAAGTCATCAGTCTCACTCTCTGGAGTCATTGAAGTATAGTGACAAGACGAAAGTCAAAGATGACTGGTGATGGCCCAGGATGCACCTCTCTGGCAGGCAAATGCAGAGGCATAGAATTCATGTAATATAGGAGGTGGGTGTGGGAAGGAGTGTCTTTTAAAAATCACCTTCACATCTTTATATATTTGTTCATATATGTATGTATATGTTTATATATGCATGTGTATATTTGTCTTTCCTTTTCCTCTCCCCTCCTTTGGGATCTAGCCCCAATAATTCAGCAAAATCAATAGATAAATCATTTAACCTAATAGTATATGCAGTGTTCTATGCCCATAGTCCCTTATCTCTACAAAGAAGAGGAGGGCAATTTTTTCATCTTCTTTGGGACTAGACTTGCTTATGATTTAGTGCTCAGCTATGCTGGGGTTGTTTTTCCTTCCATTTATATTGTAGATCATTGTTTCATAGGTCATCGTAGATATTGTTTCCCTGGTCCTACTTACTTCATATTTTTTTCCAATTACTTCTCTTATTTTTCATATTCATGATTTCTTTTAGCACAGTATTATTCTAGTATATTCATGTGCTACAACTTATTTATCCATTCCCTAATTTATGATGAACTTTGCTTACAGTTCTTTGCTAGCATAAAAATGCCGTTATCAATATTTAGGTATGTACAGGATTTTTCTTTCCATCTTTGGCTTTCTTGAAACATATTACTGATAGTGGAGTCTTTGAATCAAAGAATTTGGACATTGTAGTCCCTTTCTTTGGATAACCCCAAATAGCTCTCCAGAGTGATAAACCACATACTTCTTAAAAATTGAAATGAATAGCAATTTTATAATTCCAGGAAAAAATTTTGTTTTTATAATTTTTGGTACTGTTGGCTTATGATGGAGTATCTGAGATCTGCTAATAGAAAGTACATTTTGACCACCATACAATGAAATAACTTAACAATTAGATGAATAAAACTTCAGTTTGAGGTAAATTATTACAGCTTTCAATAATACTTAAAATGTATAATCACCTGCTTTTTCCTTCAGTGCCTTGAACTATATGGTTATTCTTCAGCTTACAAGGATTTTAATGTGAATTTTTACCCAAATTTAATAACATATCTAGTTATTGAAGCATCTTCTTTTATTCTTAAAATCACTAAATTTTACATGTTGATTAACCTCTCCTGCTCTCAGCCACTGGGATATTTAATCAATGAAACCCGCTGAGGTAACTATATTTGAATAGTTTTTGTCAAAATACTAAAACCAACAAGATTGGAAATTTACCCATAAAAATGCATGTGAAGGCTTTATAATGTTTATCACCTATGTAAAATTGTGTGTGTGTCAGGCAGGGGGTAGATAGATAAGCTATAGGCCAAGTGGAAAGACTTTAACAAGAATTTTTAAGTGACATAAGCAAGCAGGAAAACCTTGATTTTTAAATAGCCCATCTGGCCTTCATAGGCTTTTCCCTCGAGAGCTTCACTAACGTCTGCCGTATATATTGTGCCCTGATGATAGACATAGCCCATGGCAAAGAAGCCGGTGAAGGAAAGCAAATGGACTTCTGTAGAAAATACACAGGAGACAACAGCCTCCTGCTTGCTGATTAAGTACTAGAGAAAGGTCCTCCACATGGAAACTACAGACAAGCCCCAGCAGGTTCCAACATTCTTCCTACCCTGGCTGAGATTCCTAGCTTTAATGTGGGTCCTTGTTCTTTGCTAAATAGACCTTTGACCTAGAAGTTACTGCTTTTATCATGTTTGAAGTTTTAGCTGGGCAGTTTATTTTAGGTTAAATCACTAAAACTCCCTGTTATGTTTTATTCATAAAGTTTCAGAATTTTTTTTCTTCCTAGATAGCAGTATACCCTATGTGTTGACACGATTCATTTTAAATATGAAATCAAGTCTTTTTTTTTCTTCTCTTGTTTCTTGGCAATCATAATCTTGGGTGGCCCAGACAGCATCCTTCAAGAAAGCTGTTTCTTGTTTGTTACGCTTTGTGAGACTACTACCCTTTCTCTGTAGGAATCAGTGAAGTTGACAAGATGAAAGAAAATTTTTTTGTGATATGCTAAATAGGGAGCCTATTTATTTACCATTTTAAACCATTTACCTAAGTAATTTCTCAGCTTGAAAGATAAGAACATTTTAAAAACTCACCTTTTGAATATGACACTTTTTCTTTCCATATCTTTGCTTAATAATAAATCTTAAAGCCCTATATAAATATGAGTTGCTATCTTTATCATTATTATCCTGTAAATATCCTGATTTCTACCCTGTAAGTTTCTTTGTACTTTTTTGTTATTATAAATGAGTAACAGTCTTCACAAATTCATTGTCCATGAAGATGGAATGTAGAATCTCAAAGTTTTAGTCAATATAGTTTAAGGAAAAGAGCTCCAAATACAGTTTTCTGTCCCAATTTTGTCATTACTTTGCTCTGTTACCATGACTAAGTTGCTTTAATCAGGTGAAAGGCATTTATAAAGTGCCTTCTATGTGTCAAGTACATATGTCAAGTACAATGATTGTCATCAGGAATAGGAATGCAACAGTGAATATTGTCCTAAATTCAAGAAATCTAGATTCTCCTGGAACCTTACTTAATCCTTCCATGACTATTTCCTCAGCTGTAAATTGAACATTAAAATACTGGCCCAACAAGACTTACTGAGAAAAGCATAAAGTGCACAAATATGCTATGTTGTTGTACCCTTAATAAAAATGGAATATGTATCCTCACCTTTTAATCTTGATATGGTAGAGACTGAAGTTTTGAGGGCCATGTCAGCAGATGGTGTGAAAAGTCCTCCTTACCTCCCCCCAAAAAGGAAACTTCAAGCACTGTGTAATGAAACACTGTTAGCCTAACCATATTAGAAAAGTCTTATCACACAAAGGCTGGCCACCAGACGTTGAATTATTCTGGCCACAAAAACCCATAAAGACTCTCTATTAAGGTAAAGAAGGATTTCAATATGGCTCAGTGTAAGGAATGACTCATTTAAGAGACTCTGAAGTATCACAGGGCTTGATATTCTTAGAATAATATTGTCTGCAAACTAGTCATCTATAGGAAATTTCTATTTGACTTGGACTCTATGTTCAACCTTATCTGTGACAACTGCAAACCCCTTTGTCAAGTGTATGCCTCCAAATTTTATGCCTTGATTGATATTAATAATCAGAGAATCATTGAACACAAAGTCTCTGCTGTTAAATCTTTCAAGGTATTTTATATGATTTTGTGTTTGCAGCAGGTTCATTTGGTTGAAAGAGATCCTTTAAGGAAGTGTTATGAAACTCAAATATAAATGGGGACCACTAACCCATACATAAGAATCCCCATGTACCCCATATTGGTATAGTTTTAAAATCTGATATTATCTATGTTTTATTTTATTTTTATTAAGTATTTCCCCTGTTACATTTTAATTTGGTCTCAATTGCACTAGGAAGTGTCGTGTGCCACGTGATCATATTTGACACCTCTTCTTTAAGACAACCCATCTTGGTCTACTGAATCAAATGCATTTTTATTGTTAATAAACCCTGAATGTAGTGGAACTTGTATTCTCTATGCTTTTCAGTCCAAAACATGAACACAAATGTGGTACACTCTGGAATTTCTCCTAGAAAAGCCTGCATGCTCCCCTCTAAGACCCTCCTGAGGAAGAAAGCAAAACAAAACAGCATATGGATAAAGAATGTTTATCATTCAAACAATGATATGTAGTTAGCAACCCATAGCATTGGACAGAAAAATGAGTTAGATCCAGATCACAGGAGGAAGAAAGTAGCCTGCATTGCCACGTAGAGATTGTGTGTTTCTTTTGTTGAATGAGTTTCTACCTGAAATAGAGGTCTACCTTTTTTATACCAACATTTTTTTTTTCTCATGATTATATATGGCTGTAAGCTATGAAATGGTGAAGTTCCCAAAGAATTGAAATTGAAGACCACTCAAAGGTCAGTGAATAGATTCCTGATGGGTGTGAACAACTTGAGACACATTATAAATGAGGAATTATAAAAGAGAAGTGATATAAAGGATGTAATCTTAGAAATATATGACTAGAAAACATATTGGGTTAGTCACATGACAGCAAGAGACAGATGATGGATAGCCCACATACTCCATTATTATACTTTTGATGTCACAAATTGAAGGAAATCACTAACATGTTAAGTGGAGCTCTTGAGGCCAATAAGTGGTCATCACAGGATAGACAAGGATGGATGGTTTCCAGTATATTTGTTCTCATTCTCTCAAGTCTCTTTCTCATATCAATTCATTATCCACACAGCCAATAAGTTAATTTTCCCAAGCACATCTCTCTGTCAACCACCTACACAATTTTGTTGGCTTTCCTTCACACACCATCCTTTTCTAAGCTTTCTACTCCTTGAACATAGTAATGAAATAAATAGAACTTTTGCTTTGGGAAATGACATATTAGTTGGTCATCCTATCTCACTATCCCCTGTCAGTAACTTACTGGATGAAAATTCCCTTTCCTGATATTGACATTTTAATAAATATGTGTATGCATATATATGTATACACATATAAATTTCTATGTGTGTATATTATATATATATATATGTGTGTGTGTGTGTGTGTGTTTGTATCTCTATGTGTGTCCTCATCCCTTAGAATATAATATCCTTGAGGGGAAGGACTCCCTAGTTTTAGTATTTATATCCCCAACAGAAAACATAGTGCCTGGCACATAGTAAGCACTTGATAATTTTTTATTCATTCATTCACTTACTCATTCATATACATATATACACACACACACACACACACACACACACACGTGTGTGTGTGTGTGTGTGTGTGTGTGTGTGTGTGTGTGTGTGTGTGTGTGTGTGTATTCTCCCATCTCTCCTACAAATAGGAAATTAATTCTTGGTTTTATCATAGCTTTTTATCTTCCCCAATTTAAACCCTTGTAGGGATGAAAAGGAAGGACAATCACTTTCTGGTTCTCAATTTGAAATTTTAAGGTGCTAAAATTAGCTTATAAATAATTTTGATCCTTGTTTGAAGAAAGTTGTACATAATAAATATATAAATTCTGCTAAGTATTTGTTATTACCTTTAATATCATATTTGGTTGATAAAATCTGCCTAGTATCCCTTTTCTTCCTTCTCAGTCACCTTATCCCCCAATCCTTTTCCTAGTCTTAAAACTTGCTCTATTTTGACCTAGTAATTCCACAGTGACTTGCACCAATGTTACAGAGCTGTTATATCTGACATAAGACTTGAACTAAGGTCTTCCTGGATTTGAAGCTAGTACTTTCTCCACTGGATCATGATGTCTCTCTGTCTTATGTTTTTCTAACTCTATTCAAAAGAAGTAGCCATGGCTGTATTTCCTCATATACTTTATTTCCTTGCCCACAGCAGTACTGTGTCTAATGAATTCCCAATCACTAATTCTAGGACTATTTGATTGATTGAGAAATCATCTAGTAAAGGATTCTTCTGTGTTTTTTGTTATAAGCATATAGAATTTTGCCTACAAACTGTATAGAAACCCATCAAATAACAAAAGGACAATGATAAGAAATATTTTTATAATTAGAAATTTAGTACTGAAAAAAACATTTTATAGCAGTCTCTTCTAGATAATGTCGAATGAACAACAAGCATTTTTAAAGTTCATACTATGTGTCGGTCACCAAGACATAAGTGAAATAATAGTCTCTGCTCTGAAGACACTACCATTCTAGCTAGGGGAGAAGGCATTTGCTTCTGTATGTGTAAAATAGATACAGGGTAATTTAAACATATAATTGCATATATCTACACACATACACAGGAGTTTCACATTGATAAACCACTTAACCAGATGATGGAAAATAGATGATTCTAATAGTAGGAGGCTGGCAGGGTTCTGAAAATAGTTGAAGAATTAGAATTAATAGCTCTTGGGTTAAAATCCTGGCTCTTTCCATCCTTAATGACTTTCTGATCTTAGGCAAGTCTTCTGAAGTACTCTGAAGCTTAATTTGCTCCCTCTAAAGTAGGGGTAATATGTACTACCTATATCATGTCATTATTGTAAGATTCAAGTAAATGACTTGATTGAATTGACTTCTAAATGACAGGTCACTTTATAAATGTGAAATGTCCTTTACTTATTCATAATAAGTGTGTTGTTTGGGGGGTTATTATTCCAAAACCATAAAAAATTAACTTGGAGAAATAAAACTAATAATTTACTATTCTTCCTATTTTGAGGAGATGTTATTATTGTTCAAATGATACTGAATCTTAAATTCTGTTACGTCATCTTTGTACCTAAGATTATTTGCTTAACTTGGCCTAGTAGTTAGTAATTTTTATCAAGTATGTAAGTAGGGGTACTATTCTTAACTTATTAAACTTTTGACAGGGTTATATAAAGTTAGATTTATTGGTGGGCTTAGATAAAGAAAATGCTCCAGACCTTGACTATATGGAATTCTTCAAAACATTTACCAAACTGATGGGTTGTCAGAGGAGGCAGTAGGTTCCTCCTCACTTGAAGTCTTCATGCAGGTGCTGGATAACCTCTTGTTGAGGATATTGTAGTAGAGATGTTTGGACAAGGATGTGGTGGACTAGACAGCCTCAGAAGTGCCTTCCAGCTCCTTCTTGTTCAAAACTTTTATTAATAATTTGAATGAATATACAGAAGATAGCCTTATTAACTTTGCAGATGATGAAAAAGCTAATTGACTTGCATAATCAAGATTCAAAAAAAAAATCCTAAGACAAGGGTTATGGGCCTAACCCAACAAGTTGAGGCATAAAAAGGATAAATTTAGATATTTATTTAACAGATCAACTAAATAATCATAGCATAAGGAGTATATTACCAGAATATAATTGTTATAGATTTTAGTGGTCTGTAAGCTCAAGATGAATCCACCTCCGTTTCCCGAGCTGTAAAATGAAGATAAGAGTGGCATCCCTCTCCTAAGGTTGTTATAAGAATCAAATGAAATAATAGTTGTAAAGTGCTGAGCACATTGTAGGCACTGTATAAATGCTAGTTATTATTAGTAGCAATAATAATAATAATTACCAAAAGTCTACTCTAAAATTAGACTGTATTAATAATCCTAGTGTCCAGAAAAAGATTAACAGCCCTACTATATTGTGTACTGCCATTTGAAGTATCATGTCCATTACTGGATGCCACATTTTAAGAGGGATATTTTCACAAACAGGAGAGAATCATTTGTTGGTTTTTTTTTATTTCACCAAGTATTTATTAAGCATCTCTTGTGAGTCAGACACTAAGTTAGGGGCTGAGAATAAAAAAGACAAAATCAAAACAATCCCTTCACCCTTGGAGCTTATATTCAATGGGAGGGGTACATAATATACACAAAAATTAAATGTAAAATATATACAAAGTAATTTATGAGGGGCGGACACTAGAAACTAGAGAAATATGATCAAGAAAGGCTGCTTATATGAGGGAATACTTAGTCCTAGTTTTGAAGAAAATTTGACATTCTAGGGATGGGGTAAAAGTTGTGCAGAGACAAAGAGGCAGGTGGTAGAGTGTGCAGTAAATCCAAAAAGATTGTCTAGAGATTGTGAAGGGCTTTAAAAGCCAGACAGATGATGTGCAGTTTATTTGAGGAGTCATTTGAGCTGCTAAGCTTAAACTAAGGGATTGAAACAGGGACAAAATATAGCAAAAATGATCAGAATTGTGTGTCCTTACATTAGGAGTATCAACATGGCAGCTGCATGGACTATGGATGGGGAGGAAAGAGACTGGATGGTGGGCAACTAATTAGGATGCTTTTGCAACAGTCCAGGTGAGAGGTTAAAAGAACCTGAACAAAGGCAAGGGCTGTATGAGTAGAGAAAAGGAAATGGATAGAAGTATGTAGTATCAAATCCAAAAGAAGGTAATTAAGATGAAAACAATTATGTGGGAAAGTAGGAACTGGAAATATATAACCCTGAAGGAGAGAACTTTAAGGAAACAGCTACCTTCTCATATTTGAAGGATCATAATATCGAAGCGAAATTAGACATATCTCATATAAATCAATGAGAAACAACTGAAATTTGTAGGCAGAAGGTACAGGGGAGCAGATGAGATATAAGGAAGAATTTTCTAAGAAAGCTACACCCTAAAGAAATGGGCTTATTCCATAATTATTATGCTCCCTGTTACTGGATATGTACAAAATCTAGAAAAACTAAGTGTGAGATGCTAGAAATGGGGATTCCAGGATGATGTTTGAAATCTCTTGCATATGTAAGATTCTGTAATTCTTTGGTCATCAATGAAAAGGGAAACCTATAAATTTATACCATTAAGGAATTGTACTCATGTCAAACCTAACAGTCTGGGGAAAAGGCTCATTCAAATCATATAAAAACCCTTAACCTCATCCTATATTATTGGAATTGAGTGCAGAACAACTTTCCAGCCCATTTACATTCTATATACTCTGTTTCAAAGCACAAATAGCTGTCATCGTAAACAATTGTTGAATAGTAGTGCCAGAGACAAGGTAAAGACACTTTGGCAACTGTTATAGCATGGTGTTTGAGACTGCATAATCACTATGGTCTTGTCCATGTTCTTAAGGGTTTTCTAAGTATCTATGAATTGTGTGTTGAAATGTGTTGATGCTGAAGACCCCACACTGCCAGATATAGGAAAGTGATCTTGTTTTTACCTGAACCTAGTAATACATAGATTAAAATTTTTTGGCTAAGAAAAAATTCCTCTCCTCTGTAGAAAGAATTTAATGTTATATGTTTGACTTTTTTGTTTTGCTGTTAACACCTATTAGATAAAGTGTTCTTTGGTTGCAGCAGTTTGTTCCAGTCAGTTGCATCCTGCTGGGATAGTCTTCTTTTTCCATCTTCTTTTTCAATCTTTAACTGCTATGACTCTTGGAAAAGTTGTGGTATATTCAAATACTTGCTACAAAGCAAGAGTTTTAGTCATACTATTTGAATATTACCGTAGCTTTGATGCAGATCGTGAATTATTTGGATAAATCCAAAAATCCCCTTTAGGATTTTAGTTACAGTATATAAGAAGAGATAATGTTTTTTAAAAAAATTAAAGCACCAAATCAGTAACATGGTATATATCTCCTATCCATATATTGTTAGAAATGCCAGTGATTGTCTCTGATTAATTTAAATCTTACTCCAGACAAATAGGGAGTATTAGAAAAGACTATAATTTAGAGGAAAATTTTATGTTGTTTAAGCAAAATTTTCCACTTTGTAAGTGTATACTACACTGTGTACTCTCCCCGTGTCTCCCTCTTCTAAAAGACACTTTTGGAAGTTGCATTAACTCTGTCATGCCACTGGGGGACCATTTAGTAAATAACTACTTCAACATTCTAAGTGGTATTGCAGTGAAATCTGCAGTCAGGCAGCAAATGTATATCACATGCTAATGCAGAGTCTTGGAAGAACCTTCAGGTCTGTTTGGTCACTTGGGTACCATTTTGGTATGCCAAGGCATAATTTTCTCAGTAATACCCCAGTGACCTTATAGGTCCACAAATAGTTTTCAAAATTACCTGCTGGCATTTCTTCCAAAAGTTACTGGGTGGAAGAAGCAAGGGAGAGTTGGGGGAGGCAGGCAATCATTATTCTAAAAGTATACTTTTTATGTGTATGTAATAGCTAAATAAATAGCATATAATAGCTAATGGTAACAAGCTGATGTTTTTGTGTTGTATTGAAATTCACACCCTTTTCATAGAAAATGTTGATTTGCACAGTCATTTCAAAACCCTATCCATTTGTTCTGTGTAAAAGATAATACTTTCGTATTTACAATTGTTATTAGCTATACAATGATATATGTGGATATAGAATAAACAAAAAACATCCCTTTATGCCCATGCTAAAATTTATTAATTGTTGCTGCAAATTGCTTGAGAAGAGAGTATATTCTTTACTTAAAAATCTCCTGTGATGACTTTTTCAAGGTTTTTTCTGATATTATGCACCAGATACATTTTATGGACAAGTTCTTAAGAATAGGAACTTTGTTTTGTTCTTTATTATATCTCTCTAGAGTAGTTATTGATGTAATATGTAATTGGCTGATCATTGGTGTAACAAGTCCTAATAGATAAAACTCTGGCCCAAGTTGTCCAAGGATTGATATGTACAATAAATCTCTCTGAGGGTTCTAATTTATCCATATTTGTAATAGGCGTTTAGTATACGTATTAATGAATATATGAGGGTATTATGAAAGGTACACACACACACATACATATATACATTTGGGGTTCTCTAGAATTAAGGAAATAAATCCAAGTAAATATTATTTTTAAAAGAAAAAAGTTCATTGCATGGCTGGTGGTTTAGAAATAAGATATAATAATGTCTTTGTATGAATTTCAGGTGAACCAAGAAATCCTTTGGATTCAAATTCTAATAATTTCAGTCTTATAGGATTATGCATTTGGAATTAAAAGGAATCAGAGAAATGAACTATATTTCTTAATATCAAAGATCTTACTGATCAGCTAAATGTTTAAAATGAATCTTTAACCATAATAAGGCTAATACATGAAATTATTAGTGTATAGTAGCATGTGCAACTACTCCACAGAATAGCCCTGATAGATTAAATACTTTCCAGAAAGTTTTAGTAACCATGATTTCTTTAATACATTTTGTTCCAGGTAGCAGTTTTACAACATCATCAGGACTATACACAGGAAATAATTCACTCACAAATTCTTCTGGATTTAATAGCTCACAGCAGGTAAATTGTAAAGTAAAAATGAGAAAAATTTTTGAATATATGAAATATGTAAAAGATGCTCCTCTTTTTTTTCTAAAGGCAACTCTGAATTTAGATTTCCCTCTAATTTCTTAAAATTTGTAATTTTTTTTTCTTTAAAACATATATTAATGAAATTGTGTACGTTCTAGCAACTGGTTTAATTTTTGCTAGTAATATATCTTATTGGATGGAAAAGTGTCAAAAAAAAACATTCCCAGTCTTACATAATATTTATGTTTGCAAGTACAAACAGATCAGCCTGTGTTTATTTTGTTTGCCCTACTGTGTGAAGTTCAGAGAAAACATTGCAATATAAACATGTGTTTGCTGTTATGATTTGGAAGGCTTAATGCAATATTTTGATAGAATTCTCCTGTGTTACTTTTTGGTTTGGTAGGACTATGCGTCTTATACCAGCTTTGGCCAGGGGCAATATGCACAGTATTACAATAGCTCACCATACCCATCCCATTACATGACAAGCACCAACACCAGTCCAACAACGCCTTCCACAAACGCAACATACCAGCTTCAAGAACCACCATCTGGCATCACCAGTCAAGCAGTTACAGATCCCACTGCAGGTAATTACAGGAATTTTATGAGTCCTACAGGCCATATTTTTGCTGGTTCACATGTATTTCAATGGTTAGCACAGTTTTGGCAAGAAATAGGACTAGAGTTGGCTAACAGGAAATTGTGTTGTGCTGTTTAATAGATTTCTTCTATTTTTTATTTAATATTAAAGTTTGAAATATAGGAAATACTAATTTGTAATGATTATAATATTGTTTTGTTATTGTTATCAATAATTGTTCATTTTTTAAAAAGATAATACGCATGACTAGAGATGACACAAAATAGCCTAGGAATAGGAAAATATATTAGTAACATAGACAGATATAATTCTATATATTGCATCCTATATACAATGCACAGAATCCTGCAATTCTCTGCATTGTATCCTATATACAATGTATACAATTCTATATATAAGCCTTCTATATATAATACTTAGAATTCTGTATATTATATTATATTATATTTATATATGTATATGTGTTAGTATTCTGCAATTTTCTTTTTTGTTTCAGGACAAGTATCCTGAACTTTTTTATGTAAAAATTTTTTAGGTAAAAAATTTAGAGGGCATCTGCCATAGAAAAATTCAGTTTTAGACTCCATGTTATAGATGGGACTCATGATTTCAATAGGCTTGGCCTAAAGCATCATATATTTGGAGCTGGAAAAGACCCTAGAGATAATGTAATCCAATCTTTTCATTTTATAGATGAAGAAAATGAGTCCAAAGATCACATTGATAATAAGTAACAGGCACAAGATTTGAACCACCCCTTCCAACTCTTCACCTCCTATTCTTTCCACTCTACCAGATTTAGTGACCTCTGAGGTCCTGTCCAGTTCCAAGTCTATGATTTACTACTAGTACTCCAATCAATCAAATATGTTCATTGTTCAGTAGACAAAGTCACTGTTGTGGTAATGTTGCCCAGTAGAATCCTTTTTCCTATGTTAGAAAATGGAATAACAACTTTAAAGGCACAAGAATATCTATTTATTTTCACTTTTTATTTGAATGCTCTTGCCCAGTAGGAGTGAATGGTCCTTAAAATAAGAAAACAGAGAAAACATCCATATATATTACTATGGTGCATGGTGTGATTATCTGGATGGCTAAAATCAAATGACAGATCCCATTTTATTATCATTACAAACCTTGGGAGTTTCCAATGTTTTAAAGAACAAATTGGAAATTTGTTCTTAGAAACAACACTCTGCTGTCTGCTAAACTGAGAGGCAGTGTGGTGTAGTAGATAAAGCATTGTTATGGAAGCTAAGAAGACCCTGGGTTCAAAGTCCCACTTCTGAAGCAAACTGATGCCATGAGTCTTGATAAGTGACTTAACATCTCAATGCTTTAGACACCTTTCTAAGATTATATAAGGAGCAGAAAAGGTGCTAACCATCACTGGTAGAGAGAATCTCCTTACTTAAACATTCTCTATACCAGTGAATCCCCAGGTCCAATCCTTGTCCCTTATACACTAAAATAGGAAAATTGAATATCTCTAGAAAAATACTTTGTTGTTTTTTTTAAAGGGCCTTTGTAAATATGTCCCCAACCTGACTTTAACAGCAACATATATTTGCTATATCCTTCCAGGCTAGAGTTTCTTACCTACTGGTCTTTTATAAGATGTTTACATTTCCTTGCAGAGTATTAGGCTGCTATAGTGATCTTCACACAGGAGTGTGCTCTCAATAAATGATGTTGCTTTTTGTACACAATCAAAGCATATAACACTCATTCATTAGCTACATTTTAAGCTTGAAAGGAATATATTAGCACATAAACTTACACATATCACATACAAGTGTATAAAAAATTATGAGTAGGGTCAGTTTTTTGTTTTAATTTAAGACCCCTTCTACCTTGATTTTACCATTTTCCTTACTTGCTAGATATGATGTAGTTGTCCATGGGAAAGACTGTAACTTTGTCCCACAACCTTTGTAATAACTGGATCATTCAGATATTTTTGAACTGCTTTATCTTATTTTGAAAAATTTCATGGGGATTGAGAAAGACTTTAAATGAGTGGAATCCACTCATTGGATTGAAGGTTACTGTTAAGAGCACGTGAAGCCATAAAGTGAGAAAAAGCAACATAAAAATGATAACTTCACTTCATTTGGGTGGCACAGAGGGAAGAGGGTATGAGAACAATGCAAGATGAATTGCTATCATTTTATTATTTTATCAAGGAAAGTTGATTGAAGCATGATATCCAAAAATTCAATGTGGTTCTTTCTTTCTGTGGGATGCTACTCTGAACGCTGACCAATTTTTTTTTTGTCATAACTGCTATTGTTATAGTGGAAATAAAGTGACACATTATGGGTGGTTCAGCACAGCAGTCATCACCACTACTCATAGGCAACTCAAAATACACTGGTCTTTATGTCTTATGGAAGTAGCACTGTCTCCATATCCATAATGTCAAGAATAGCATCTAGGTTTTTTTAAGACCCTCTTTTATCTTCTAAATCAGCCTCAATACAAGTTTTATTTACAAATAGATATTTAGCTTAATGTTTACTTTAATATGTACCTGATATTGTAGGATAGATTCCATCCTCTTAGAACCTCTACATACACACACACATACACACACACACACACACACACTGTCTTATTTTGCAGTTTCTAGTCAAGATGGAAATATTTAGAAACATCTTTCCTTTTATACAAACTTTTCTATTAATTAGTCCTAGGTATTTCAGTGAGCTTACAAATTGAAAAGTAGATTATTTTCAAAGTTAAAGGAAAATTTGGTTGAGGTTTATTTTTGTTAGTGTTGTGTTTTTTTTTAAAGAAAGAGACCCGAATTAATTTGGCAGCCATCAAGTTGTCTCTTCCTAGTTCTACATAAAATTAAAGACCAGATGCACTTGATAAAAGAAGAGTTTACTGATCTCTTGGGAGGCACACTGGAAGGGCTCACTCAACTAGGGCTCTGGGAAATGATCAATTAAACATGTAAGCTCCATGATGGTAGGGACAATGTCTTATTTAAACCTCATCTGCAAGAGAACCTTATATATAGTTTTCTGTATAAAATAGGTGCTTACTAAATTTTAGTTGAAATGAAACTGATGTTTTATCACTGACTTTAAGAGAGCAGTGTACTTTTGTTTTTATTATCTATGAAGACTTTTGCCATCAAAATCAGGAAAATTACCTTTGCTGAGTAATAGTCCTGAGATAATAATTTGGCTTTCTTTGAATTATTTTAGTTTTCTTTGAGTCTCAAGAGGTATTTGGATTTAGAATGCTGCTCAGTCCTAGAAACCTGGATTCTTATTATAATTCCATCCCAGATCATAGGGAAATTATTTTTTCCTTTCTGCTTGTTATGTCTCTAACTAATTCTTTAAATGAAAATTTTGACCTTTACCTATTTTACCGACGTCTTTTAAAGACTAATGAACTTGTAAGGATGTCTTGATGGTTTTTTCCCAACAACAGTTTATAGAGATGTGGTTTTAAAAATCTGTACCTCTATGAAATTTTCAATTATGTTTAATATATGTGTATATGTATGTGTGTATATATTATGGATGTATGTGTATATATGTGTGTATGTATGTATGTGTTTGTGTGTGTGTGTATATATACACACACACATGCACATACATATTAGTCCTTCATTCATTATAAGTATGGCTCTTATGAAGAACGTGCTTATACTTAAATACTGAAATCTGTGTTCTTCTTTGGATGTGCATATGTAATCCATTAAGAGTAACATAAGCAGAATATAAAGGTCTAGACTCTAGACCAAAATACATCATTGGTCTCTTTCAAGAATACAATGTTCTTACAACAATGTATTTAATATTTTGCAGTGACATATTAAATATCATGACAAAAAATCACTTCACTTGGAAATACATAGGAAACCATAGCCAGTCTTAACTTGCCACCAGTGAATCTTCTTATTTAAAAGGACTTTATATAAAGCCACTTCTTTGTTTAGTTCCTTATCTGATCCTTATCTGATACTAAACAACCACTACCAAAAGAAACCCTTCCCTTTGTGGTCTCTAGAAGGATTTTTCCCTCAGTTCTAAATTAATCCAGTGAGTTGAATATATGACTGAAGCCTCAGTTTGTAAACTAATTAGGGTTTTTATTTAACAACTAATTTTTTTAAGTAGCTCTGTTGCTACTTTCTAGATCCTTTATTTTAAGACTCAGTCCTAAGCCACTTTACTTGAAAAATATAATTTGATGGTGTGGCATTAATATCATTAAATACATAGAATTGCAGAGTTGAAAAGGTACTTCATTGATAATCTGGTCTAATTTATTCATTTTACAAATGGGGAAACTGAGAGCAAAAGAAATGAAATGACAGTCACCAGCTATCATAGTCTTCTTCTTAAGTATTATGAAAGAAAAGATTTAAAGATTTGATACTTTTAAGTATGTTGAAAAGAAAAAAGCACAAAATGGAAATTACATTACATAACCAAGGAAGACAGCAGAGGACAGTGCAAAGACCACTGGCTCCTCAGTCAAATCTGGATTTGAATCTTCATCATATTATTTAATCACCCTGAAGGTCAGAGGGTTGGACTAGATGATTTTTAAGGTCTCTTTCAGCTTTGTATCTGTAATGCTATGAATTCCAGCTTTTCAAACTATAGTGTAATCACAACCATAAATAGTCATTGGAAGATCTTTTGAGGGGCTTATGACTTCATTGATATATGGAATTCTAAGGGAGGAAACCCCTAGTGGAAATTGACATCTGTTCTACAACTGCTATTCATAGAGACTTGCCTGGTAGGTACAAAGAAGTTAAATGACTTGCCCAGGGTCACACAGTCAGCAACAAAACTCAAACAGAGACACCCTGAGACCAGCCTGATATCTATCACACCATTCTGCCTCTCTGTTGAAAGAATCTTGGTACTGAAAAGATGGACATTTGTTTTAGAGTGAAGTTTGGAGTCATTTAAAAGAATCTTTCAATTCTCTGAAGGCAATACTTTTTGGAATATTAAGGCTAGAAAAATATTCATAAGGCATATTCTTTTTCACTCTCCCCCTCAACCTTTCTGTTCCCTCCTCTCTGTCCCATTCCCTTGTTTCCTCCTTATTACTTCATCCTCCCCCTTCCAACAAATGACAGATATAAGAGAGCACCAACTTTAATAGAATTCCCCCTCTTGATTTTTTGAATGAAAGTATTTTTCCTCATTTAAAATGTCTTCCTGAAACACAATTCTTTTTACAAGAGAAGTCGTATTCTTTTATCCCTTCAAAATATGTAAAGATGAAAAAAATAAGAAAAATGGATTTTAAGATGTTTTCCTTTTGTGATGAGATTTAAACCAGTATGTTAGAATATCATTCCTTAACCACTGAAGTGTAAACAGCTTGTTGTTGCCTTGCACTGAACCCTTCAAGCTTAAGGCATATCGTTACCAAAGTAACCTAATATTTTTCAGTGAATCAAAATATTGTAACCATTTAGGTAAAAGCATAATAGTCTTTAAAAGAATATGGGGGGGGGGTATTCTTTTTTTTTCCTGAAGAGTCATCTAAGTCTTTTCCACCGTATTTAACAATGTCAAATGTGTTTTGTATAGAAAGTAATTTATACTTTCAACTTATATTTTAAAATTCCAACTTTCTTTTATAGCTAAATAATGTGTTTAATCTGGACAGCTAGGTGTTGCAGTGGATAGAGTGCTAGATCTAGAGTCAGGAAGACCTGAATTCAAATCTGGTCTCAAACACATACTAGCTGTGTAACCCTGGGCAAATCACTTAATCCTGTTTGCCTCAGTTTCCTCATTTGTAAAATGAGTTGGAGAAAGAAATGGTAAACCTTTTGTTTACCAGTATCTTTGCCAGGAAAACCTCAAAAGGGGTCATAAAGAGTTGGACATGACTTAAAAATGACTAAACAGTAACAAATGCATTTAAAAATTAAAGGACCAAATTATGCTACACAATGTAGACATTGTCTTGCAAAATTCTATGCCAACATGAATTAATATTATCTACAACTCTAGCCATGTTTACTTTTATGATTTGTTGTTATTTTGGTAGTATTATACCCACAAGAGTTAAAAGATCTCAACCTAAAAACTATAATTCTAGTTTGCTTTAGCTTGATATGCCTATGATATTTATACAGTAATTTCTAAATAAACAAAAGTATTTAAAACTTCTCTTTTCGTGCTATAAAATTAAATGACAGATAATTAATTTTTGAATTGCATAAAAAACATGTTTCCCAGTTCTTAAATTTCAGTGCCATTTTTGAAATGTCATAAGAAAGCAACGTTCATTCCTTTTTCCTTCATAATGAATGATGTCACTAAATTTTGAGTAAAATACATATTGATTACACATTGACTAAGAAACAACATAACCATGTAGAAAAAAGTTAACAAGTATTCAATGGAAAAATGTGATAATGAAATAGATGTGAAGAGAATACAATTATTGCCTATATACGCTTAACTGGTTAAGGTGGTGTATAGTAAAATCTTGCTAATATTGAATTTCAAATGAGAGGGAAAATCAGCATAAGAGGGAATTCAATATGCATGGGAAACCATTTGCTCCTTCTACTTCTTTGATCCCTGCCAAGGCATTAGAAAGTAGAGCAGAGTCTCACAACACTGAAACATTCTTGTGCAGAGTTCCATGAGAACACTAGACTCTCGAAGGAATTCAGTAAGAGAGGGTTAAAAACTAGGTACTGTCTTTACTCATGGAATGGTATATGCTAGAAACTGAGGCTGTGTCTACACTACCAAATGCTAAATGTGGCAAAAGTCCTAACGTTTCCAAAAGTATGCATGCTGACTTGGTTTTTGCTGAGTGAAAATTTTTGAAAATATTTAGTCCTTATTTGCACATTTTTACAGATGGGCCTGTGAACAGCAGTCAATCCATGGAAACATTTGCAAAACTGCAATTCGTTAAGCTCAAAAACAAACCATTTCACTGTAAAAAAAAAAAAAAGAAAATGAAATAAACATTTTGGAAACATTTGTCAGCAAAATAAATATTTGTAGCTAAAATAACTGAGCTGGTAAGATGTGAGAAAACAAAACAGATGTTTGTTTTTTGTTGTTGTTGTTGGACTGGGGTTTTAAAGGCATTCATTTTATTTTTTCCAGTGGAAATGTAGCTTTGTCAGTGAAATTTTCAGAAGTCAGTAAAATGAAGTTTACCCTTTATTTTCCACTGACAAAGAAATTTAATTTTTAGAAAGAATTTGCTATCTGTCAACTTGAGGCAACATGGAGAGTGAAAACTTACACACTTGAATCATCATTTCATCTACATGATGCCTAAATAACCAGTCTGAGTTTGCTTTTAACTGATTAAACTGGTTTTTTTTTAATGTAATTCGCAGTGATCCAAACATACGTAGACTCAATATGCAATAAAAAATTACACTTTCAACAAAACATAAAGAATTTAATTCAATTGTTGATTAGTTTTAGTATCTGAAAAACTGTAATTTGTTGAGTATCATAAAGGACCCTTACAAATTAATTTAGAAGAGTTTTAGAATAAAATTTCAGGTGTTTTTGTATTCTGTCATTTCCAAGTTAAGAATGTACAAGGAGAAAATGGAAGAGTATTAACAGTTCTATCTTGTACTGCATATCATATGTCTGCCCCACTTATTTTGCATATGATTATAATTGATCAATGTGAGGATGAATTTAGAATAAAGTAAAATTGATAGGTTAATGGAAGATAGTGCTATCAAAATCTTAGCCCAGTTACAAAAGAGATTTTAAGCAAAAATGCTTCTTGATGAATCAGCTATATAGTACTGTGAGTGAAGTTTCATGTAGAAATAGCAATAGAAATCCAGGACAGAATTGTAAAGGAGTCTTCTTGTTGAAATGAGTAATACAGTTAAGAAAGAAGGTGACATGAAATACAAATCATGCATTTTAGGGATTCCTCAAATTATAATTTCTAAACTTGCAGGTGGCAGAGAAATATATAAATAGGTAGGTAGGTAGGTAGGTAGGTAGCTTATTGTACTTTCCTCTCACCCATCACAAAACTTACTGTCTTCTTCCCCATGGTCCGGACAGCAACCATCTAACCTGGGTCAGAATAGAAAATTGATTATCTTAGTCATTCTTGCAATACATAGTCCTTTTTCTTCTCTCAGAAGAATCATGCACATACCATGCCCCTCACTTTTCTCTTCCATCACTTGTAGCTCATGAAAGCTAAATATTAGAATCATTCCAAGGAATGTTACAAGTCTTTAAATGAAATCAGGCTTTTTTCTTTACAAAAAAAAACATTTCTAGACCCCCAAAAAAACCCTTTTGAAGTATTTAGAAGTTCAGCTTAGAATTTCTATCTACCTCCTTACTTGCTAATGGAAGTTGCTTTTTCAAACATGCGATATTTATCAGTTAAACTAAAAGTGAAATACGCTTGTGTGATCTAAATTTGGAAGTTAACCCCTATTTAGGAAATTGTCACATTTCCCCATAGCTGAATTATGGTTTCCAGGTGAACTTACAAATGAACTTTTGGAACAATTCGCATACAACTTGAACTCTTTTATGCCTTTAAATCTGATGTGATAAGCTTGAATTTCATATAATGAAGATTGGGAAATCACTGAATTTTTAAATTAAAAAAGACCTTAGAAGAAAAAAGACCTAGAAGTCCAACAACTCTGATTGGAGAAGGAAGAAATTTGTGTGCAGAAGAAGAGTCACTCACCTAATTTTACACAACTAGCATGTAAGTTTGTGAATATTCATGTGATGTCATCTCTTCTGTTGGACGTTTTCCAAAAGTAGGTTGCATATACCCCAAATTACATTTTCCAAATGGTCGAAACCAGCAAGCTTGAAGTAATGTTTGAGAAGAATATTAGTTCCTGAACATTGAATACTGTGAAGTGGGTAAAAACATAGAGTTCATTAATAAGTCTACTTTAATCAAAGGACGAGACCTAGAATTAAGAATTCTCATCTTCTGTCAATGTTGAAGGAGTTGTGAAAAGACGGACACACTAACATACCAGATATTGAGAGGAACAACTGGGAATTATTCTAAGCAAGTAACTAAAAAATATCCTACAAGGAGTTCAGTGATTAAAAGAAAGGATTTACATACACCAAAATATTCATAGGATAGTGTCAGAGAGCTAGAAACAGGGTAGATGACTATCAGTTGGTGAATGACTAAACAAGTTGTGATATATAAACATAATAAAGTATCGCTGCATTCTAAGAGTTTATTAATATAATGGATACAAATTACCAGATAAGATTTATATGAACTGATGCAAATCAAAATAAGTGGAAACAGGAAGACAATATACACAATTATTATGACAACATAGATGCAAATGCCACCATTAACAAAATAACAGAAATTGAATTCTCTGGAATTATAAAGACTGAGTTTGGTCTTAAAAAAGCTTGAACAAGTGTTTAATATCCCTGCCTTCTTTGCAGAAGGGTATGTAGAATGTGGTGTACATATCGGGCTTCACTAATGGGTTGGTTTTGATGAGCTTTTTAAAAAATATGTTGTAAGAAAGTACAAATAAGGAATGTATTGGGAAGTGTAGGTGATCTAAAAAAAAATTGCAATAATTTTTTTTAAATAATTAATCCATTGGCACAGACCAAGGCGTATGCTAACAGTGAATCTATAAAGGAAGAAACCTCAGCATCTAGTGGTGAATGGAATATGAGTTGATCTATCTCAGGTGAAAGATAATAATGTAACCTGTGATTTCATTGGGAACTGGAGCTCTCTGGTGAGGAAATCCCTTCTACCAATACATATTGGTACTTTTTCTATGACTGATAACCTTATAGAGTTGACCAGAGTGCTGAGAACTTAAATGATTTGCCCAGGCTCACAAGAGTCACTGTCTATCAAAAATGGGATTTGAACCCAGTTGTGCCTGGTCTCAGTGGTGACCCTATCTTCATTATGCCATAATATGTCTCTGGATATACCAAAGCCAGTTCTCAAATTCTATTCCCTTGGATCCAGTTCTATTTAATTCAAAGTAATCAATATTTATTGATTAATTACAGGTTAGCTTGCCATAAACTAGGTGTATGATATTGCCCACAGAGAATGTGGGCAGGGGATAGAACTTAAAAGTTGTCCTCTGCTATTCTTGTTCAAGCAGCATTTGTATTCTCCAATTTCTACCACACCACTAACTTTAAAACTGTTGCCATTTCAGTTCATAGTTTTCCGCTTAAATATCATATCAGTCAGGTTACTTCTGTAATTCCCTGCATCTCTAGAAAAGTAAACATATATTTCAATCCAAAAATTCAACAAATATGTACTGTCTCCTTTTTTTATTCTGGGCAGGATCTTTATTTATGTCTATGACCAATTTCTCTCCTTTTCTTGTTTATCATCTATCCTTATCTACCTGTTCTATATGATTTCTTCATATGATCTAATGATTGCAGAATATTCTGTAGAACTTCTTTTCCCATCTACTCAGCACTTATTAAATCATATGTTAATTGATTAACCACATTTATTAAGCAATGTTCCTTAGCACTTCCCAACCAGACTCTTGCAAGAGTCTCTTGTGGTCCATCTGCCCAGTTAACTGCTGTTCTCTGCTGATTTACATGTATCTAATGAAGACTACTAATTTCCAGGTGTTTTCTTCAGTAGAAAAGAAAGCATGCTTCACTTGAAATTTCTTTCTGCATCATTCTCTTAAATTCAATGTTCTGCTGTATATCTTCCATTATTTTACATGCCTAAGAGATAAAAAAAGAACAGCCTCTTCCACATTTGATTTTACTATTAATGAAATTAATTTAGTAACTGTCAAATATTTGTAATTAACAAACATTTATTAAATGCCTATCGTTTACTCTGTAATGGGGATATAAGTAAAAAATGAGGCAGTCACTGCCCTCAGGGAGTTTATATTCTACCACAGGGATAAAACATTGTCAAAGATGAATACACATAAGACATATAGGAAATGAGAATATGTGACTTCATTCATATAGGAAATTCCCTCCACCAATCCAAGCTGGCATTTTCCCTTCATTGTTCTAGCATTGTCTAGTGTTGAGAGGTTAAACAACTTGAGCCTTGACTCAATCAGCCAGTACATGGCAGAGGCAGGATTTATACCTTGATCTTCCTGGCTTTGAGGCTGACTTTCTTTTCACTATGTCATGCCACTCATACAAAATAAGTACATAGAGATTGTAGAACCTCAAGACTCTTACCAAACCAGCCCAACCCCCTCACAGCAGAGATGCCAAAGGGATTTTCCTTAAATACATCTCTGACTGTGACTCTCTCATGCTCAATAAACTTCAGTGGTTTCCTATTGCTAGTAGGGTAAACTATAAACTAACTCTTTTGTTTGGCTTTTGAGGACCTTTACAGTTTGGATCCAAACTATTTTCCCAACCTAATTATTAATTAGGCTTTTTTGTACACTCTATAATTCAAACAAAACTTATTGTTTCTGTTTCTCTCATACTGCACTCCATTCTTGGTTTTGTTTTTGCACTGGCCGTCCCTCCATACCTGGAATCCACCCTTTCTTCACCTCTGCCTCAAAGAATCCCTCTCTTCTTTCCAACATGCAGAACAAGCACAACCATCTACATGAAACATGTCCTGAGCCCCACCTCCCACTGCTAGTACTCTGTCTCCTTTGTTGTTGTTCGTTTCAATCATGTTTGATTCTTCATGACCTCATTTGGAGTTTTCTTAGCAAAAATACTGGAGTGGCTTGCCATTTCCTTCTCCAACTCATTTTACAGATGAGGCAACTGAGGCAAACAGTGTTAAGTGACTTGCCTGGGGGTCACATAGCTAGTAAGTGTCTGAAGTCAAATTTGAACTCAGATCTTCCTGATTCTAGGCCCAGCACCCTATTCACTGCGCTACCTAAGTATATCTGCCTCCCTAACTACCATTTATTTATCTTGAATGTGTTTATTTTCTTTAAATTTATTCTGTATATACTGATATGTGCGCTTCTTTTCTCCTACCATTAAAACGTAAGATCCTTGATAATAGCAATTTTTCTTTCTTTTTCTTTTTTTTGTTACTATTCTATCTCCAGTTCTTAACAGAATAACCTCAGTAAATGCTTAATAAATGCCTCTTCATTGATTGATGGCGTGCAAGTCGACTATATTTCTATGGTACTTTGCTGAATACTGAGGATCCTACAAAACAGTGGTTCTCAAGCTTCCTAATGCCGCAACCCTTTAATACTCATATGTGGGCGTGTCTGCGTGTGGGTGGACCCACCTGGAGACAGATTGAGGAGCTGTGTATCGGGTCCTAAGACCATCAGAAATATGTGTTTTCCAATGATCTTAGGCGACCCCTGTGAAAGGGTCTTTCGACCCCCAAAGGGGTCACAACCCACAGGTTGAGAACCACTGCTATAAAAGAAGGCAGCCCTCCTCAATTAAGTGCCAATGTTAATTGACTGGGCAGAAAGAAATAACACATGAAGTAATCTGAGAACAAAATGTTTGTGTGTGTTTGTGTGTGTGTGTGTATACTAAATTTCATAGTACAGATAAGTGGCTTATAAGTTGAAAAATACAGCAGATTTATTACACAGAATACCAGAAAATACCGTTTTGGGCAATCAAATATTCTGGTTAATGAGAACTATTAAGGTAATAAAATTATCAATTTGAAAACAAATAGAATGCAATTAAATGCATAACCCTAAAGCTGTGCTGAACATAATTTGATTATTCTTTAATGATGCAGATGATGTTTTAAGATCTTGTATTACCTCAGTTTCATCAGTCAGTCAACAAGCCTTTATTAAGCCCTTACTCTGTGCCAGGCATTGGCTCATCATGATGAATATGAATAACAGTTTTAGTTAATAGAGACTTGTAACAGTTTTGATGTCACTCTCTCTACTGGAATTTTTACATGCCTTCTCCTCTTCTACAGTTATTGTCCATGTTGTTCCATAAAGCTTCCATAGAGATTCTACCAAATATAATACAGGTTCTCCTTTATGTTTCAAAGTGTTTTGTGGACATTTGTGCAATGTTTAAACTGTTACCTCCTTGCATGATGAGTTCACTTACTTTTCAGTTGTACATGTCCTTGAAATAAGTTTTAATACCAATTCTTTCACACAAGTAATCACCAATCACGTTTCACAACCCATTGACACTCAACATGCCTTATTGGGACTTCTCAAGTTCTTTTATGTTTATGTCTCATTTAATGTTTTCAGGTCACCTGCAATTTTGATTCTTCAGAAACTGTAGCATTTTATGTTTTTTCGTGTGTGTGTGTGTGTGTGTGTGTGTGTGTGTGTGTGTGTGTGTGTTGCTGACATTTAAAAGGTGGGGCTTTTGTATTAGAATGTCTTGATATCTTTGGAATCATTATGCAATTTCCCAGATGTGATCTTGCCTATGCTCTTCCTCCTACTTTAGGCCTTGATCATTGGTCATCTATGGTCATACTCCAAGGTATACGTACTGATGAACTAACTCAGTAGGCTACTCATCCAATTTCTTGTCACTATGTGGGGGGAAGCCTTCTTTATTTACTTGGTTTTCCTTTGCGAGTAGCTATACCATTCTCTTTTGAGTGCCCAAGGGTCTGATTGAAAAGATTTTGTAGTGTCCCTGAGTTTGATTCAGCCAACCAATGTAATCCACAAATAAGGAACATTTGAAGAACCATGTAATCTATGGGAAATCACTCTCGAGTTTTTGATATACTCCAAATAAGAGGTGAACATCTCCAGTGATCATACATGTGTCTTGTTTATTACAAATAAATCAATTGATTACCAGACAATCAGGTGGCACAGTGGATTAGTTTGGGGCTTGGAATCAGGAAGACATGAGCTCAAATTCTGTCTTAGACATTTACTAGATGTGCAACAAGATGGACTTGTCTACAAGATGTGAACAAGTCAGCCAGTCAGTAAAAATTTATTAAACTGTCCTAAGCACTGCTAATACAAAGAAAGGTAAAAATACCTATTCTCAAGGAGCTCACAGACTAATGGGGTAGATGAGATAGAAGCAACTATGTCAAAACATAATTGTTTAAGTCACATACAGTATAAATTTGAAATAATCAGTGTCAAGAAAGCAATAGTATTAAGGGGCATCAAGAAAGGGTTCTTCTGGAAAGTGAAATTTTGCCTTGGACTTGAAGGAATCCAGCAAAGCCAGGAGGCAGAGATTAGGAGGGGGAACATTCCAGGCATGGGAGGTAGCCAATGAAAATGAAAAAATTAAGAGATAAAATGTTTTGTTAAAAAAACTTGGAGGAGGCCAGTGTCACTGGATTGCGGGGTACATGGGGCAGGGGACATAAGGTGTAAGAATTCTGTAAGGGCAATGTGAGGGATTATAAGGACTTTGCATAACAGAGGGTTCATATTTGTTCTGGAGGCAATAGTCACTTAAAGTTCAAGTCATTTATCTCTGTTAGCCTCAGTTTCCTTATACGTACCTGATATAATAATAGTGCCTACCTGACATTGTCATTTTGAAGATCAAATGAGAGAACATTCATATAAAGTGCTTTGCAGATCTTCAAACACTATATAAATGCCAGTTATCATAAATGATTCATTATTGAACAATCATAAGTATATGGTTGAATCTTTCAAAAAATTATATTGTATTCACATGAATCAAAGATATCTTTCTGGAAGATATCCTATAAGATTACGGTTTGCTTGTCCAATTCAAGTGCTTTTTCAAAATCAACAACAAAATAAACCACAGACTGCTTTTATTTTATCTATATCCCTCAGTCAATTGTGTGATTATGAACATGTGGTCTACTGGGTAGTGTAATGGCAAGTTATGCCAACCACACAGTGCTGTTACCATATATCTGTGTCATATTTTCCATTTTAAAAGTGCTTTCATGTGCAGTATCTCACAATGTAATATCTGGCATTTATATAGAACTTTAAAGTTTGCAAAGCTGTTTACACATTTTAATTCAGTTAAACTTCACAACAACCCTGTGAGGTAAATGTTATTATGCATCCTATCTTACTGGGAAACTGAGGCACTTACGGGTTAAGTGCCTTGCTCAGGGTCACATAGCTATGGACATCTGAAGTAGGATTCAATCTTTTGCCATTCTGATTCAAAGTCCTGTGCTCTAATCATTGCACCACTGCCTCTGTAGTTCAATAATCCTGTGAAGTCAACAGCATTTTTTTTTCCTTACAGATGAGGAAAATGACTCATAGAAAAGGTCATTTACTTGCTCAGTATGGTCCAAATAGTAATTTACAGAGCCATGGTTTATACTCAAGTCTTTTTAAACTAAGTTCCATCTCCAGAACTTCCTGATTATGACAATGGGCAAATCACTCACCTTTTTGACTCTCAGTTTCCTCAGTGGTAAAAAAAAAAAAAAGTATTTATATAGTACCTACTACGTGCTGGGCACTGTCCTAAGTACTTTACAAATATCATCTCATTAGATCCTTTAATCGATCAAATATCATTTACCTAGTTCAGGGGGAAAAGTTGGCGCCCTGAACTTCAGAGAATACAAACAGAAGTTACAAACAAACAGAAAAACAGATCAGCAGACGGCTTCCAGCGTCTGACCATTATATCAGTTACCTATTCAGTTACCAGAGAGGGAAGCACCAACATCTGGGTTTTTCACAGCCGGGGGGCTCAACGGCTGCCCAGAGTCTCCTCTGGCCAAATCACACAACTCTTCTCAAAGTGAGCCCCAAACCAAAACCTCACATCAGGGCGTATATATAGCCTTCTCCTGGCTTGGAGGTCACAGCCCTCTAGACCCACTGCCCAATCACAAAGCTACAAGACATGGGCATTCCTG
>CM053580.1:369018359-369039100 GCA_028627135.1 Pseudochirops cupreus
AAAACTTGAAAAGTTTACATAAATGTCAGTTGTTAGCAGACAGAAGGTAGGATAGAGTAACTATTCCAGTCTTAACAATTCTATCACACATTTTAAATAAATACTGCTTAATGAATAAATAGATGTGACACTATAACTGAAATTTAGGGTAGATGTGGAGGTAGAAATTCAGGATAGAGAATTGCAAATTAAGGCCTAGCTGCTGCAAAAGACAATAAAATTAAGAAATGAGAATTTTTCTCAAAGTTTATAGGAACATTTTGTGTTCTGTCTTGGCTGGAAGGTTATAGCAGGGCATGACTTTTTTCCCCAAATATTTGAAGGGCTATCATGTAGTAAAAAGGATATGATATACTGCTTCACCCCAAAGGACAGAAATAAGATGAATGGATAGAAGTTATATAGGGGCAAATTTAGGCTTAATATAAGGAAAAATTTCCTTAGAATTACAGTTGTACTGAAGTGGAATAGACTCTATCTGGAGGTAATGAGTTCCCCCTAATTACAGATCATCAAGCAAGATTGGATGACCGCTTGTTGGATATATTGTAGAAAGGAATTCTTGTTCTGGGTTATATTAGATGATTCTCGGGAATCAACAAAACAAAGCAGCAATCCACTGCATCCAACAATTTATGGAATGTTCCATACCCCTAGTCCTTTCTATAATGAAGGAAAGGTGATGTATTCTGATATCTCTTCTTTGGAATGGAATTTAGTCAATAGCAAAAATTTTTTATTACTTGATTAAAATGTCTCTACAGACATTTCACGCTGATTCCTTGCTGTGATATAACCTGGATTTTCAAAAGTTACACCAATAGAGACTAAAGTTGTGTCAGATCCCACAAAAGTATAAAGACATAATGGTGGAATTTGTGTTTGTTGTCTGAGAACTTACCTAGTTAAATTAGAGAAGCAGAATGCTAGAAAGTTGATAGTGAGGTGATGGATTTTTTTTTTTCAATCATTGCAATGCATGAGAATGTCTAGATTCACACAAATGAGATCATGGATTCTTGAAGCAATGAATTAGAAAGCAAGACAAAGGGTTAGAACCAAGTCTTGTTCTTATTTCCACTGCCCTCCCTCCCCAAATTGTTGTTGTTGAGTCATTCCAGTCATATCCAACTCCTTGTGACCCCATCTGGGGCTTTCTTGGCAGAGATACTGGAGTGGTTTGCCATTTTCTTCTCCAGCTCATATTACAGATAAGGAAACTAAGGCAAATAGGGTTAAGTAACTTGCCCAGGGTCACACAGCTAGTAAATATCTGAGAACAGGTTTGAATGGTTTGAATTTATGATTCAAGGCCCAGAACTTTATTCACTGTACTTTCTAGCTTCCAATTGTACTATTCTCCTTTAGTTTTGGAAGCATTTTTGTAGTGATTAGAGTAATATATCTGTCTCTTTATGGAATATATTTTTAGTTCTAGCTACATGTGGCTGCTTATGGTTAAGGTTTAAGTTTCAAGTGTTCATCCAACAGTAGTTCAACAAAAATTTTAAAGAAAATATACACTATATGGTACTATGCAATATACAATATGCAATGTATAAGTGCTAGGAGAGATATCTGAATGAAATGTGGTCCCTTCTCTTAAAGAGCCTACAATCTAGTAAAGATTCCTCATAAAGTAAAAATTCCTCATAAAAATGCTGTATTTCCTATAACTTCTATAAAATTATTTTTATAAAACAATCTTTTGTTTTTCTAAAGCCTATCAAGTCTTACTTGATAAGCCAATTTTTATTAACCTGGATAAATTTGCATTTAAATGAAGTTGGGATCCACTTTTCCATCTTCCGTTTCCTTTGCTTTGCCTAATTTTCTCCATATGGAGCTGTTGGGGAGAGAGAATCTACAGTGGCAAGAACCTTTCAGGCTGCCCCCTTCTCTCAGAAATGCAGCCTAACCCATTGTCCACTGTCATCAACATCATTTTTTGTCTGCATATAATTTGAATGTGTTTGCTTCCTCCAGATTCAAATACAAAGAGTCCAGTAAACAAGCAATCCTCCTCAGCCACAAGGTCATGGGCCCAGGCTGCTTCTCAGTTTACTTCAGTTATGTTAGGCCTAATGCCAGCATGTATCCACTCTATCGTATGTTGGAACTCTGAAAACTACTCAGGATGGTTGTGTTGAGTGCCAATATCAACAGAAGAAAAATTTGTAATCCACCCTACATTTGGACTTTGCCATCTTCAAGATTTTTTTTTAAGTTTTCCAATTCTTGCCTGTCCTGAATATTCAAGAGGGAGACGTACTGGTTTTAAAACCCAGTCCCCATCTTCCAGTTCTGGATAGACATTTTGACACACATAGTAAACTCATTTTGTCCCCAAAGCAATTATATAAAATTGTACCCCTTCATCTAAATGGCATGATGTACTTGAAATATTTTATTTTTTCTGTGTCCTCTGTTTTGCACATGTGAAGTAAATACCTGTTCTATATGCTTGATATTCCCTGTGTTTTAAAAATATAAACTTAGAATTTCTCTTGCTTTCATGTTATTTGCATTCTCCATATTCTGATCCGGAATTTTTCTAGTTCAACACCCTGCCTTTAGGTAGGACTGCAAAGAAATCATCTAACACACATGCCTGCTTAAACTACAGATATTTATTTAGGGAACATGACTCTGAAATCTTGATAATGCTTTCCATTTGGTGCTTCCTAGATATTCAGTAGAATGAAATTCTGTTAGTAATATGTTATCATGTCATTCTGACTATAGACTATGCTAAGTCAAAACTTAGCTAAATTCTTAAAATAATCAAATTCATCTTGGCCACTGCCAATAAACCTAGTATCTTGGATGTTTAGATATGTGGCAGACTCATCCACAATAGCTGTAACAAAACAAATCTTACAAGGTAATGAAAATTCAGTTTGGGTTTTAACATTTTAATTTTTGGCCAAGCCATAATTAAGTTACTTGAGGCAATACGGTATAGTGGAAAAGGAACTAGACTGAGAATAATCTGATCTCTGTCCTAGTCCTGGGCCTTCTACTATTCACTATGTGACCTAAAATGAATCAGGAGTAGGAGATTGCAAATTAATAGGAGAAAGAAATACAGTATGTGTGCAATTAAGTACGGCACAAAGAAGAATGTGGTTTTAAAAAAAAGGGTGCTAGATTAAGTGCTATAAGACATGTAGACATGTGAGGGTGAGGAAATCATCTGAAGGGGTAAGAGATGACTTATGTAGAGATAGGAAAAGTCCAAGAAGAGCCTTGAAGGAGAGACTAATTTCAGATAGAGATGGGCCTCAATTTCTTTAGAGTAGGAGTAGATGAATTTTAAGACATCTTTAGTAGATTTCTGTTCATCTGATACAGGGATTTTTGCTGTACAGATTTCTTTAGACAGTTTATAACCAAATAATGACCAAGACTTACATTTAAATTGTGTTTAAATATTATGTTTAATAGTGTTTAGTCACTTGTCTCCTATCTCCATTTTTACATGTTTTTCTAATTTTGAGTTGTCATCAAAAAGTATTTGAATTCCCAGATGGGCATAGTGCTATACAAAGAGAAATAAACATAGTCCCACCCTGTAGGAATTTACAGTCTAAAATAGGTAACAGGCAAGTACATATAATCAACATTTCATTATCCATGGTAATAGAAGGTATATCTGTACTTACTTTAGAAAATTCAAAACAGCGTATAAACCAAAAATCAAATCTATTTATCTTTGGAATACCTTTTATGATTTTCCCCAAAAGTACATATCTCAGCCTAATTGTGTTTTGCTCAGGCTTTAGGAAAATGAGTGTATATTCATTGAGCCACATGTGACTGATGGAAGATCCCAGCCATGAACTTGTTAGGATAAGCTAACATGGGATTCAACTAAATTACCACAGATAGCACACCTAGTAGAGTCTTTACTTAGGGATAATTGGTAGTTTACTGTAATCAATCAAGAGATATCTGTTAAGCTTCTACTAGCTGCCCCACAGAGCTGGAGAAGGTCATTGTTTGCAAGGCTGGAACATATTGTTGTCCACTACAGGCTGTTAGCTTTCACACTAATAACTGAGATGATTTAACATAAATAAAAGACATTCTGTGGAAAATGGACTTTTCTGGCATTGAAATACAACAAACATATAAACCATAGTACTTATAAATGTTCTTTTATTATATATTCTGTGCGTTTTACCTGCTTACAGTAACTTGCCCAATCTTGTTCATTGTAAATGTATGAACTTGAATTGAATAGGTTTGACCATATCACCACCCTACTCAAAAGTATTCAATGACTCCATATTGTCTGGAACAGTGATCCCCTAATTTTTTTTATCATACTCTCTCCCAGAAAATAAAATTGAGCATTCAGTTCTGCTTACCTTTCCATGACACTTATCTTTCAATTCCATCTAGCAATTATATAAAAAAATTTTATGGAAAATTAGCTAGTAAATTTCCATCTTCTTTATATCCACCAGTTCTTACAAACTAATCATAAGGTATTATGTTTGTATATTTGTAAGTAATGTGTTCAAAATTCTTTGTTTGGAAGACTTTAAAACGGGTTAGAAAACTCTGTTTCCAAGGTGAAGTATGTAGATGTGAGAGTTTTTGTAAGTGACACATATGGTTTTCAGCAACAAAAGCTTAATTTTTAAATCTTGTTAATCATAATGATGTCACACTATCATTAGCTATTATCTCAAGACACAATATGACAAAGAATGTGAATCTATATTTTAAGTACTCATGGTCTTTTCATTATTTTTATCCAAGTTCTTGTCAGATCCATTTGCATCATTGCATTTTCCTCATGATGTGAATGATAAAGGGTTCTCTTGGGATAGAGGAGTTAGACCTGTCATTTTCTTATTTATTTGTGCCTAAATTATTAGTGTTATCTTCAATCCATGTTTTCTTTGCAGAACTCTTTGTAAACCAAATTTGCGAGGGCAATTTATAAGAGGTTCGTAGCCATTTTTGTGTGTTGTGGACCTCTTAGTCACTCTTGCAAAGCCTATAGACTTCTTCTCAAGATAAAAAATTGAAAGAAATGCTAAATTTCAGTGAGAAGTTAGTGAAAATAAAGTCATAATTTTCCCATTTCATGGACCCACTGAAAACTCTTTACAGATGTCTTGTGGATCCATGCACCCCAGGTTAAAAACCCTGGTTTAAACAAAATTAGAGAATATAATACATATAATCATTTAAACCCAAATGCAGAGATTGAAGTATGCCACAAGTGAACAAGCAAGTGAGGGTGGCATTTTGAATGTTTCCATTCTGTGGAACTCACTCCATTCTCTTAAGATGCCTTATATACTCACATATCATACATGACATGTGACCATTGAATGAGATTGCCAATGTTAATAATTTGTATATTAAATATTATTACAGAACAATTTCTTTATCTCCTTAGATAAAAATAAATAGAAAATGTTCTACCTCTTATTCCTGAATCTCAAAGGACCATCTTGAGCATTCCATGGGTTGTATGCACCACACGTTAGAAATTACTGGTCAGTGGAATAAATACATTGAGTATCTTTCACAATTTGGTTTTGACTTACCTTTTTACCCTTATTTTATAATTCTTCCCCCTGAAGTATTCTAAATTTCAGTCAAAATGGACAGGGCCAGATCCCTCCTCCTAGCACAGACTGTTTCTCATGCCTAGAATGGACTATCTCTTCAGAAGCTAATACATCAAGCTGAAACTGGATCCCAGAGGTCATTCTCTCATTTTCTAGATGAGAAAACTAAGGCACAAAGGCAAAATTACATATCCAAAGCCATACAATAAGTGATGGAGGCAGGATAAGATCCAGGCCCTCTGCCTTCAAATGCAGCATGCTTAACAGTCTTCTCACCTAGACTATCACAATCATTCTCACTCTTAAAGCTCAGCTCAAGTGTTACCTCTTTTCTGAAGTCTCTTCCATCTTAAATGAAAATGTTTCCTCCTCCATTATGTTTTATCTTATTTTGTGTAAGACTTGTCTAGACACAGCTCTTACCACCCATGTAACTACTAAGATCCATGAAAGCAGAGACTGGGTTATTTTATTTTTTATCTTATATCCCCAACACCAAACACAGCAACTTGTATATAGTAGCCATTGAGTATGTGTTCATTCAATTTAATTGATTTTTAAGAAAATGAAATAATTGGAGATGCGGTTAGAATGTTAATTTAATGTAGTAAAGATATTTCAATGTGGGGGTTGGAAGAGGGAAAGACATTTTGAATAGCACTTATGAGGATCAGTACATGTGGACACACACACACATACACGTAGTCTCTCCCTTTGTCTCTGTCTCTGTTTCTGTCTCTGTCTCAACATTCATTCTTTAAGTAATTGTTAAAATTACTGTGTATGCAACTCATTAACAAGATATAAAATATTGAAAGACAGAAATTACTATTTACCATATTTAAACTGTGAAAAATATGACAAATGAAAGTCCCTATTACTACAACATTGATTTCTTTTCGCTTGTGTGATGTGGTCCCACCATTCAGTTATCTCAAGATGCCAGGTAAATATCTTCTCAAAAATTTCTTCCTTTCCTTTGAATAACAAAATTAAAACATTTTTCTTAAAAAAAAAAGGTCCTCTTCATCCTTTCCTCCTCCCCCCCACCTAGTGTGTGTGTACCCCATTCACTCTTTCCTCAATCATGACAAAGAAAATAGGCCCATCGCAGGTGACTCTTCATAGTTGGGCCGTTAAACTATATTGAAGATTCTATAGCCTCTCTTCAAGATAAGGTAACAATATCTATAGTCTCAGTGGGAGCGACCTTTGAAGATACTGTTACATGTAATATAGTATTTAGTAGGAAGGAGTAACATTGTATAATGGTACCAATACATTAAGGCAGGATTGAAGCTGGAGAGGTTTTCCTGAAGGGGTTATTTCTGTTCTACTATTGAGGAGGGAAGGAATATAGTTGGAAAAGATCCTGGAAACTATTTCAGGTAGCTATAAAGACAGCCTGAGGAAAAAGAGCAATGTAAATATGAGAGAAAGGCCATTCTGACTGAAGAGGAAACATTTCCACAGAAGCAAGAAACGAAGTTAGGAATGACAAGTCACTTGGTAAAGGACTTTCAAGTCTTTGTGCAGGCATTTTATCTTGATTTGGAATCATTATTGTGTCTGGGAGAGGAAAAATAACTGAAGAAGTAACTGACAGATACCCTGAAGTGCCTTATGTACTTGTCTCCCCAAAGGTAGGAAGTAACCCTGTGTTTCATACCATTTTGTTTGGAGAAATTTGAGGGTAAAAGGTTTTGCTGTCTTTCCATGGAAGCAGGGAGGGGGGGAAAATCTAATCTGCTTTCAGCTTGTATAAATTTGTTGAATATCTTTTAAATATCCATTGTTATTCTGACTTTCTGACATGTGGATTGAGACTTTCAACATAAAACTTCAAAAGAAAGACATCTATATATTTAGACCTGCACTCGGCTTACAAACAGACTGGGAGATGAGTGGCCTCTCTGTCCAGAGAACATGTGTTTCTTGAAGGGAGGGAAAAGTTAACTATGTTATTATGACATATATGAGGTAGGGGGTTGGATGAAGTAACTCTTAAGATTCCTTCCAACTCTAAAACTGTATAATTCTTTGACAATTTCTGTCGCTATAAAAGCAAATAATTTGAGGCTGGAAAAGACCTTAGAGATGATCTCATAAAACTCTTCATTTTATACAAGAAGAAACTGAGAACTAAAAAAATTCAAGAACTTCTTGAAGGGCACCCAGTGGCACAATCAGGCCCAGAGCCCACATCTGCTTCCTCTAGTGACATTCTCTTTCAGCATGCCATACTGACTCTTATGATTTGGGGAGAATAGGAGCAGGGTAGGGAGAGGTCAAGATCTGTGCTTTCATCAAGCGAGGGAATTCCTGGTGCATAAACTCTCCATTGATTCAGGACAGTGGTTTGTCTCTGATGTATGTGGTTTTAGAGAATCACCCCAAACAGTGAGATGGTAATTGACTTGCTTATGATGACACAGCTAGCATGCATCAGAAGCAGGATCTGAAACAGAATCTTCCCAACTCCAAGACCAGCTCTCTACCTGTACTAACAAACATACCACATTTCTTAATTTAACAAAAATGTTAAATGTTAAAAATATGTACCATATGTGTGTATATTGCTATTTTTGGAACAGTTGACCATATTTTTAAAGATGATAAAATAGTTAATTTTATAACTGAGTTCCTAGAATTTAAAGCTAAAGTCTAAAGGAAGGATTATTCACTCTGACACAATTCTGAAGAAAAAAAATAGGCATAGACCCTGCAGGATGTCCAGAGAGGAAAAAAGAAATGATTGTAAGACCACAGGAAAAAAAATGTTTGCAGAAAGGTTAAAAAGAACTCAATAAGTGCTATATAATTTAGTTAAACTAAGCAATAACTTAACTGAGGGAAGATGATTGCCATTTCTTATTAAATATTTGAAAGGTGTAAACTCTACAGATTAAAAAAAACATATTTCAATGTCAAGATGTATAACAAGCAGGAAAAATTCTAAAATAGAACATTTCAGACAAAATTTCAACATGATGGAAATGATTAAATCTTTAAAAAATTGATTTCCAAAGATAATTGGTTGAAGCTCTATTTCTTTTTAATATTTAATATTTAAAAATAACAGGAAAATACACTGGAAGGCAGCATGCCACCTTCAAGAATCCTCAGTTTCCTAAAGAGAGTCAGTTGTTTTTGATGATCTTTTTCTGCTACCCTTCATTTTGTTTTAACTAACAAGGTGTGACCTTTTTTGTGTGAATATAAGAAAAAGACTGAGAATGAAAACAAAAGAAAGCAAATTATACAATTAGAAAATTTAGCATTGCTGTTGATGTGATTGATTTGTGCAGGAAGTGAGAATTTTTCAAAGGTCGATACAATAAAAAATATAGCAGAAATATGTAGTCATGTTTCTAATGTAAATCATGTTACTACACATACATATGTACAAAATTCAGGTTTATGGTCATTTAAAGAAATAATTTATAAATTTATTTTAATAAGCATTACATGATTATTTATGGCTTTATCCTTCAATAAAAGAAGACCATACCTAAATAGGGGTGATCTCCCTCATTTCCCAGTTTAAAAATATATTTTATTGTACTCAATATTATTTATTTATTTATTTATTTATTTATTAGAAGTAAACTATTAAGAGCTTGAAGCAAATATTTATTTTCAAGGTAGTAGCTACCTTCTATAAGACCTAGCATTTTGTGAAAGCTAATATATTCTTTGAAAAAAATATTGGGGAAGTGTATTACACAACATAGAAAACCAGTTTTGTATCAAGAGTTTCTTAACTTATTAGTGGTTTCATAAAACACATTCTCTCCAATTGAATAAACTAATAGAATACTAGTAATTAATCCTAATGTATTATTTTTTAAATATTCAAGTAATTTCACATAAGTAAAAAACAGGGTGTCACAAATCTATAGAGGAAATCCTTTGGATTTATGTAAGGAAATAGGGTGTATATTATATTCTGTACCCTCATGCATGAGAACAACAGTCCTGCACTTAAGACTCATCTCATATGACCTGAGTCATATATATCTGATTGAATGATTTCCCTGTGCTGACAGTAGAAAGGCAATTCTATATAGACTATCATACCTTCAACCTAGAGTCTACTTTTCTGTTCATCATTTTCCATGAACCAAAAAGTCTTCTCTGGACTGTTAGGCAGCTGAAAGAACAACTATCATGACAGATTAATGCTTTTCTTGACATAGGCACTATTCATTTAGTTCCCCTTTGGAGAATTTAGGAGGGAACTGACAAAGTATTTTTGCTACTTTATGACTTTGAACATGAATTGTTATATTACAGAACCACAGATTGGGAAAATGAAATATATTAAGGTAGAATGCAACTTAATTTGTTCAGTTTCAAATTAAGGTGGTGTTGTCTGATCACACTGGTGTTAATGTCCTTTAAAAAAAATATCTATGATCCTATCTCACATTTTTCCAAAGCAATTACCTTCTAAATAAACTTTACCTGTATCATGTTAACGCAGAATTGAGGTTAAACGAAGTGTAAATAGCTATTAAAAATTCCCTTTGAATTAAAACAACTGCTACCATAGTCTTAAAACTAAAAGGTGAAAGTCATTTGTGTATTTCAGCAGAGTACAGTACAATCCACAGTCCTTCAACACCTATTAAAGATTCAGATTCAGATCGATTGCGCCGTGGTTCAGATGGGAAATCACGTGGGCGGGGCCGAAGAAACAATAACCCTTCACCACCACCAGATTCTGACCTTGAGGTATGTTATGTGCCTGAGCCGAAAAGAAACAGCTATATGGTGGTACTGGGTGTATTTGCATAGGTAAAACACAAAAGAATTTTTACTGCTTTATCTCTTAGAGAAATTAAATAGTAAAGCAATTGTCTTCTTTATATTTTATTTTCTCCCAGAGTATGATGGCAAATTCTCCAACGCTTGCTTATAAAGCTAATATTATTCATAAAATTTCATATTTCCCCTAACTTCTTATTAAACAGCAGGAATTCTGGAAATTAGCATAATACCATCAAAAATAATGTTACAGATTCTTTATGCAAAGAGTAGCAGATAGTTCTATATTAAGGCAGACCATTAGCATGTTTATTTAAAAAGTAGAAGACCTTAAAAGAGGAAGAGATTTCATAGCTCTGAGTCTACTACTATAAAATTTTTATTGCTTGCCAACCTGAAGTCCAATGGAAAGCATTTTAGTCTACTAGTCTTTTTGTATGGTGGTCGTGGTGGTTGGGGTGGGAGGTGGGGGTGCAAGGGACAAGGAGAGGGTAGAAATAAGAAAGCACTATATTCCATGGGGTCCTCTTCATAATTAGTATAGTTCCTGTCACCAAATTCAACCTTGGTATATAGGGAATGAGACAGGATTTATGTAATATTTTTTAAATTTGTCTAAATAATTTACCAATAACTCCAACTTTGAAGGTTTTAAAATCCAACAAGAGCAAATTTTTATTTCTAGTTAGCAACTCATATCATTCTAGGTAAGGATCTGGTATAAAAATCAGATCTTCAAGTTATGTAGCTACTTTGCTTTAAAAAAAAAGGGAGGGGTGTATGCTAACTTATCTCTTTCCAATACATATATATATATGTATGTATATATATATATACACATATATATAAATGTCTGTGTCCAATACATATGTATATATATGTGTGTGTGCATATATGTGTGTGTGTGTGTACATATCTATATATACATATATATATATATATATGTACACATACACATATATATGCCTTTTTGGAGGGGGGAAGGCAGAGAAGTTGGGGTTAAGTGACTTGCACAAGGTCACACAGCTAGTAAGTGTTAAATGTCTGAGGCCAGATTTGAACTCCAGTCCTCCTGACTCCAGGGCTGGTGCTCTATTCACTGTGCCACCTAGCTGCCTCATATATGTATATGTATATATATATGTATATATGTATATATATATATATATATATATATATATATATATATATATATATATATATGAGATGAGGAGAAATATGAGGAACAAAAGAGAAACTGATGGTCTACTTTTTAATCAAACACTGTCTTTATTGGAACAAAGGATAGAATAATCCTGCCACTTCATTCCGAAACTAAGATTGAGATTGTGCCCATTCAGCAAATGGACAAATAAATAATTGCATACATATTGCTGTCTAGCAATCTCCCCTGTATGTAAATTTTCGTTAATAATGTAATTTTTAGCTTTTTGGTCACTTAGTTTAGTAGGACTAATGGATATCTAGAAGCTACATCTGATACTGCTTGTTGATTTCTCTGTAAGAATACTGAAAAAATATTTTCAGTATGTCAGACATTGCAATATAACTTTTCATATCAATGTTAATTTGAGTCATACATTTCTGTAACTGGTACACAGACACATTGGTTTGCTTTTATTTTTGCAGAGGGTATTCATCTGGGATTTGGATGAGACAATCATCGTTTTCCATTCCTTGCTTACTGGGTCCTATGCTAACAGATATGGAAGGGTGAGTACTGAGGAATAAATGTGCTAATTTGTGACTCCTTTGAACTGAGGATTAATCTTGATATTCAAGTGACAAAATTAGCTACAGATACTCATTTCAGACAAGGTCTGAGGATTTTTCATTGGGATAGGTAGGTATCAGTGGTTTCAAAAACATTTATCACAACGCAAACATTTTTAGAGGAGCTATACAAAATCTCTGAGTTTATTTTAAGAGAAAGTCTTTCCTTTCTTTAAACCACATTATTTCAGGGAATTAGAACCAAGAAGGAAATCCTGGGTCTGATACTGAATGAATTACTATAGCATGGGGTACCTACTGTCCACAAGCTTCTATTTCTTGATCTATAAAGTGGGAATATTTAAGAAATATCATGGCTTTAGTGTAGTCTGGAAGTGAGAGCATCTATCCCTAAAAAAGCAGAAAAATTAACACTTAAAAATATGTCTTCATTCAAAGCTTTTTTTTGTCTAGAAAGACAACCCCTCACCTCAATCTTGCTGTTTTAGTTAGTTACGAGTTAGAACGGTTAGGCTAAGTGGTCCACATGAATTTTTTCCTCACTAAGCCCAAATGTTTAAGGAAAACTAATCTAGAATATCAAGAAAGATGTTTTCCCCAGCTTTTTTTTTTTTACCATTTAAAATATGCAAATCTTACTTTAGACAGAATAAATTTGTTAACTTTACCACCATATTTTATTTTGTAGTACAGGGTTGTTGAGTTAGTAGATCTTCATACTGTACTCTTTTGTATGTTTTGGATAGAAGTAGAAGGCTAAGAGAGTTCTGACATATTCCTGAGGACACTGATCATAGCTTGAAATGTGTCATAATCTGCTGACTAGTGTTCAGTTCATCAGAAAATCTTAGAGTTAGCAAGACTTTTAAGTGGGCTTCTGTTCAATAAGCCTGTAATAAACATGACATGGAAAAAAATTTTTCTCAAAAAGACCCTTCTAGGAGTTAATAAAGGGTGTTCTGGCCTGACCTGGAAGCTAAATGAATTATTAGGATTTCCCTCATCCTCTCAGTGATTTGGGAGGTCTCGGAAAAGAGCTCAGGTGGCTTAGGAGCAAGCCTGATTGAACTTATCTTGGATTTACTGTGGTAGGGCTAAATATGTGGTTGTACTTTACTATGTATGTTATAAGGAAATGAATGCTGGACAATGGACTAGCAGTTCTGTCTCTATAGGAACCAGTTACTTGAGAGCTAGCTTAGTCACAGTGGGTTAGGTGATTGAATGAGAAGGCCATTCAGTAAGTTGATACTGGATCTCATTGATATAATACACAATTAGGGCATGTTACAACAATATGGACTCCCCCCTCCAAAAAAAAGAGTTTTAAAATGTCCCTCCTTCAATGTAATCCTATCTGTGCGAAGAACACATAATGGGTGTTATGAGGAAATGTTGTTTTATAACAAAGGTGATGGGAACAAAGAGAAAGAATATTGTACAGAGAACAACACGTAGGGAAAATTAAAATCACAGCATCTTATGAGAAGAATGAAGGGCATAAGTGTTGCTATAAATCTACCTTTAATAATTACTAAGATACATGCCAATTTACAAAATTAAAAGCATCCTCTCTTCTTCCGGTTGACGCTGGTAATGCCTATCAAAATATAAGCAATGTAAATATCAAAATATACACCAAAAATGTGATTATCAGGCAATTTGGCATTCGGCCAATATTTCTGTAAAGGCTCGTACTGATCATGCCACGTCATCCTCAGATTGGGTAGGACTTGTGGTGCTTCAGGGACAACTAACTAGGTCATCTTTGAGAACTTTGTGTTTCTACTTCATTAACACATAATATGAAATTTGGAGGTCAGTGAAAACTTAAGAGATCATGAAATCCAACTTCCATTATTAAGGAAAATGTGGCAAAAAAAAATTATACCACTGTATGAGCATTATGATTTTCTTCCGGTTAAAAAGGTCGTATCAGTTGCTATCTATCAGCTTTCAAGGACAACCACTAGTAACTTTGTAATCATTCAAGGAAGACAAGAAATAATGAAATTATTGTGTAGACCTTAATGTCACAGGGGCATGGCCAGTCCAGCATCCAAAGCCACCATTTAGCTGCACCCAATCTGAGTAACATGTACTAATTGGGGGGTATGGAACAAAGGCAGCCCAAGATAAATGTGAGATGTGAGCCTCTTTGAGTGTTGCTACCAGACACTCTTCACAGATATAGGAATTCCTCATGTCAGCTGCTAGTAATTACCAAATAAACATACCACAATGGAATTTCCTCTAATAGATAATGCAATGTCTAGCAATTTAGGAAATGCCTACCTTCTGTAATATGTGTGTATGTGTGTGTATCTGTGTATCCAAAGCATGTAAAATTAAGAAACATTTATTTCTCTGTCAATCAGAACTCCAAAGAGTATAGAAGTTTAGATTTCCTTTTCTTGGTTTTCAAAGGCAGGAGCAAGGAGCAATGACTAGAAGTTTCAAAGAGGCAAAATTTAGGCTTGATGTCAGGAAAAATTCCTGAGCAGTCCAAAGTGGAAAATATTGTCGTGGTAAGTGATACAATAGGTTTCCCCTCATTAAAGGGTTTTCTGAGGTTAAGTAAACAACTGTCATAATAGAGATAGGCTTGAATTAGATGACCAGTGAGGTGCCTTACAATGTTAGAGTTCTAAGATTCTGGGACTTAGTCTTCTGCTATGATACTTTAATATTGTTAGTAGAGAAATTGAATGCAATAGCTCAACTAATTCACTAAAATAGTCTAGATAAGTGATTAGAGCTATTAAAGTCCTAAAAAAAATAGTACAAAGCACCCAAAACCCACAAAACTCTGGAAGATTTCAGATTACCTTTTCTGCACATAAGGGATACCCAATTTTCTGTATACCCAGAGGTGGTGCTGTAGTCATTGGGTGCCCAATACTTGTGTTTACTTTTAGGTTATCCAGTTAATTTACCGAACTGATCGCCTTAGGGAATCAAACTTAGCCCTATCTAGGAGTTAAAACAAAAGTAGTTTTATTATTTCATACATATTTGACTCTTCATGACCCCATTTGGGGTTTTCTTCACAAAGATATTGAAGTGGTTTGCCATTTTTTTCTCCAGCTCCTTTTGTAAATGAGGAAACTGAGGCAAACAGGGCTAAGTGACTCACCCAAGGTCACATAGCTGATAAGCTTCTGAAGTCAGATAAGAACTCAGAAGATGAGTCTCCTGACACTACAAGGACTACCAACACTCTCTCCAATGCACCACGTAACTGTTATTGTATTGTAGCTAATGCAACTTAACATCTGCCCAATATGACTTTAATAAGAACTTTTCTATAGGGTGCCTACTCTATATGTACTAATACTCCTAGTTTTTCCCTCAGTTTGGCTCCCAATTTGTTTCTGTTTCTGTATCTTCTATCTTTAAGTCTTTAGACTGTCTCCACATCTCGATTATTTATCCCAACATTTTTCTAACCCAGAAGCAAAGGTATTTGTGTTTTTGTATTGACTCTAGTGCTCCTAATAAATAGTAGGAGACTTGTAGAGTACCTTTTTTTTTCTGGTGGCAGCATGAATAAATAAACCTTTACCTTAATTACAAGATAGCATTGAAAAATCAGAGATTTAGGATAATCTGAAGGATTTTTGTTATTGCTGGTTGTGCTTGTATTTATCTGATTTCTTTTTGTTCCCTTCACTACAATGTAGCTAAATTTTTAAACGGACTTAATTAAGAAAACAGAGGCACAAAACATTGAAATAATGTAATAAAGTATAATTTTTAGGCAAGATAAGGCAATCTATAAGTAAACCAGTTAGTTTACAGAGCAGCTAGGTGGTGATTGAGCAACACTGAACAACAAGGAACCATATTAGTCAAGGTCTATTTTCCTCCTCTTTAATGCTGTGATTTGAAACTCCGTGTGTGTGTGTGTGTGTGTGTGTGTGTGTGTGTGTGTGTATAAATATGTCTACATATGTATGTATATGTGTACAAATATTCTTCCTCCTAGAAAATGTGAATAGCTATGATTTCTGCTAAATCACCCCCGTGACCTGCTATAGGAATTGACCTTCAGTATCAAAGCTGAAGGGAATACATGTGACATCACTCAAGAGGGCTGTTGAACAACATGAAAATTATTGACTGTTACATAGGTGATGTCTAAGAATTTGCAGTCAAATATGTATAAGTGATAGCTAAAGAAAAGTGTTGTTTTTTTTAATGCAACCCCTGCTATTATGTTTCTTACCTGCTGATATTCCTACCCTCTAAACCAGACTTCCATAAATCATGGCCAGGAGAAGCTAATGTTCCCAGCTCTGAATTCCCTGGGACAGTATATGCTGATCTTCACCCCAGTCATTTTCTGCCTTACTGCTGCTGCTCCATTCTCCAAACTAGATCTCCAGAGACCTTTCCAGGGAAGGAGCTGAGACACTCAGCATTGAACACCCTGGGGCCATTTGTACTCATCTTCATCCCAACTATTTTTATCCCTGTACAGACCCCATTCTTTCCTCTGCTCTAAGAATTGTAATCAAATCAACACTACCGTTTTTTTCCGAAAAGAATGTGGCATTTGATTACCTTTGTTGCTCTACTTACTATCCCTGTGCCTTCTCAGAATGAAATTCCCTTCCCTGGTCACCATTTCTCTTACATATTATTTTCTCCTGCTCTTAGAATGTAACCTCCAGGAGAGCAGGACTTTAGAGTTCTTAATTTATACATATACACTCACACACATATCTGTATACATACATACATACCATGTACACATGCATACATATCAAAGGAGAACAATGATCTGGTTTTGTTTTCGTTTTAATGCTCCAGGGATCCTAGGAAGGCACAGTTTGGTATCTCCTAAAATGTGTCCAGTCAAACATTCAATACTTATTAAGTGCCTGGTATGTTATGAAAAGAGGCCAGAGTACAGTCTGTGCCCTTGCGGAATCCCCAGACAACCTGCCTATTTAGGAGTTCCCTAGATGTTCACTGCTATTTCATAAAAGATTCCGTAAGTGTAGGAATACAGAGGCTAGCACAGTTCCTTGAACATTTGTGTTTGGACTGAACCTGTCATTTCAGGGTTAGGGAACTCCCAATCAGGAAACTCTCCCTGCCAGTGCAAATCATGCTTCCTTTTAGAGAGTTGCCTAAGGCACCAAGAGGTTTAATGACCGAATCAGGGTCATACAGTGAGTGTGTAGCAGAGGAAAGAGTTGAATTCAGGTTTTTGTGACTCCACGGCCTATTTTCTGTTCACTCTTATTCAATGACCCCTGACAAAGAGCAGTCGCTTAATAAATTGAATTGAATCAATACAACAACCAAGCATACCCCAATACCAACAGCATCTGCCATCTTTTAATCAGATTAGTAAACTCAGTTTGAAGTTACAGGTGCCTTGCTGGTTATAGCCTTTAGTCAGTTAGCTATAGAGTGAGGAAGTATTTGGTGTTAACCATTTTTGTTCCTTGTTAAAGCTGGCTCTTATACTGACAGTAAAAAGTAAACAGCAAAGGTCTGCTGGGTTTAGAAGACAGAGGAAGTTTGATTCTTGCCACATATTTTAGAATTTACTACTTCACCAAAACATCAGTCAGGTATTTACTGAGCGACGATGGATTCGAAAGACACTGAACTGTGCCTGTAAGGAATAACAAGGATTATAACTGTCATTTCTGTAATGTTTTAAAGTTTGTCACTTTCTCTAACCTGAATCTTACAACTCTGCAAAATCTAAGAGTTGCTGTAATTATCTACATTTTGCTTCTGAGGAAACTCAGGCTGACAAATTAAATAAATTCCCCTGGCATCCAGAGCTATTAAGAAATGAAGGAAGGATCCAAATTTGTTTGACAAACTTCTTGTCTTCAGGGCCGGTATTCTTTCTAGTTTACTGTGCTTTTCAAAATAGGAAAGAAGAATTTTCTCAAAGAACTTCAGATCCATTTATAGATTTCATATATATATATGTGAAAAGCTACCTTATGTTAATGAGAGGCAGCGTGACATAGTAGAATCCTGGCCTAGAAGCCAGGAAGACCTGAATTGAAGTTCCACCTCTGACCTCAGGCTGTGTGACTCTAGGTAAGTCACTTAACTTCTCGGTCATTTAGGCAGCTCCCCAAGGCTAAAAATTGAAGAAAAGATGCTGGCCTACTTTGGTAGAGCTTCCTCTCTATCCCCTAACAATCTATGTGGCAAATAGTGATTCAAACAAGTGACATAAGTGATTATAAGCATAAGTGGACTGGAAGAACCAAGAAAGGTTCACAGAGGAGATGGAAGGAAAAGAAAAAAGGTTTAGATGAACTAAGGTGTAAATGAATGTGGATGGTTAGGGAAGGAGAAGAGATATGCATTTATGTGTATGAATAAAAGTAGAATATGTATGAATAAAAGTAGAGTCATGACTCTTCAGAGATGGTTACAGTTCAGATAAATAGAGGGCAGCCTCAGCTAGTGGAACATCATTAGAAAACCTGGGGATGCATGAAACTTGTTCAGTGGACAATAAGGAGAGATCAGCAGGAGGGGTGTCATGGGAGATAAAGTTTAAAAGGTAATTTATGTGGAACACTTCTGAATGCCAAGATTTTCTTATGGACAGGGAAGTGGAGGTACAAGGTTCTATTGGGGCATATATCCTCTAGTTGCTGAAGGTTTTTGATAAGGGGAGGACTACAATATAGGTGGAGGTGAAGTGGGAGAGGGGCATTCTGATGATGAAGACTGGAAGATGATAGGGAGCTACTGTGGTCATCCTAATATGAAATAATAAAGGGTGGAAGTAGGGTGATGGCAGGTGGAAATGGAAAGAAAGGGGCATTATGAAGAATTGAAAGGACTTAATTACTGATTGTATATAAGAAAATATTCAACCCTCTCTCTGCTTGATCCAGTCTGGTTTTGATCTGGTTTTTTTCTAGCTCCCCTTTATCTTGGTTTCTGTCAATTCCCTCTCTGTCTTTGTACTGTGTGGTTACCCAGTACCTGAAATCCAACTGTTCATTTTTCCGCATGCTTACAAGTTTAGAATGCCAAATTTCTTTCTATGCTTATCTTTTGATGTTAAAGAGAGTATGCGAAGTAAGGACAACAAAGTATTAAAAGGCATCACTTAACTCAGTAGGAAAAATGCCCTGATTCTTCCCATTACTAATCTGACATTTAGGTATTAGTGGTAATAGAAATGCAGAGATAAAAAACTTTAACAGCGTTTTGATTTGCATAAAGAAATTACAAACAAGAATCTGCCTATTATTCCATTATAATGATGTTATCTTAATTGAGATTGACAAATTACTCTTCAGTAAGCTTGATATTTGAGATTTATTGCTAGTTTATTAGACTATAAACTCTATGAGGACAAGGACAACGACCTGGTGCCTATATTTCTACCTACCTGCTGAGAGTTATGACTTCTACAGAATGTAAATTATCCCCTCACTATCTCACCCCATTTTCCCAAGGCCCAACTGATGGTTATCTTGAAATGCAATTCAACAAAAACATTGTTAAGTACTTGCAATGTGCAAAGAGAGCATATACTCATCAGGTTCAACAGGGTCCATGGGGGGTTTGCCATAGCATTTAGAACACCATTTCTTAGAGGAATGACTTTCAGCATAAAATATTTCTTTGTATCTCTGATAAGGGAAGAAATTTCTGAAGTTTATCCTTAATCCTTCCTTTGTTAGCTGTCAACCTGTGTGGAAAATAAGCAAGTCAAGTCCCCATAGTGCCCTTTCCGGTTTTTCAGCTTCTTCTTTTTTTCCAAAAAACAAAGACATTGAGAGGGCAGATCTTTAAGATGCCATTCAGGCAGTGTTTGTGGCTGTAATATCGGCATTCAAAACAAGGAATTGTTTAGGGGTTTCAGCACTGGTATTTCTTCTTTCAGTTGACCTGTACCTCCCTCAGAGGTTTGCACCCGATTTGAGCACACTTTATAAGATATTCACATTGAACTGCAAATCCTAATAAGCATGCCCTCATTGTTAACTCTGCTCCTCTGTGGTACCATTACCATGCTCAGTAATTACTTGGCAGTTGGTGGCTTTAAATTGCAAAGAAGGGCTCAATGTAATAATGTATTTTATGAGCCTCATCTTTGATCCCACACATGCAAAACCAGTACTACACCCAGTACTCTAGCCAGGAGCCTAATTACATTTTAAAGAACAATTGATAATAAGATATCCTTAGCCAAAGATTAAACTTTTTAAAAGATGAAATATTTAGGTTTTTTTTATTTAACAGTGCAAGGTAGAAATTTCAGAGATTATATTTTCTTTAAATTACTCTAATGGAGCATACCTTCAAGAGAGGTCAGAACCAATTGCTTGCATATTAACCTTTTGCAAATTGCTATCTATTTTTTTAAATTTACTCAAATTTTCTTCCAGTAAGATTTAATTCAAGTATTACCTGCACTTTACATGGCCCCTCAGCACTATTCTGGAATGTTATTGGTTTGCTAGAATTGAAACTATTACATTGAAATAATTATAATTTTTTCTATATCTCAACTTCTGTGCCCTTAAATCTACAAGGTCACAATAATTTTTGTTAGCTTTTGCAAAGGAACAAAGGAAAAGAAAAAGGTTTAGATGGACTAAGGGTGTAAATGAACGTAGGTGGTTGGGGAAGGGG